>KZ308523.1:131867-167094 GCA_000376725.2 Ladona fulva | reverse complement strand
ATTTGTATCAGGAAACGAATTAATAAAAATAAAAAATATGAAATAAAATCCTGAAAAAAATGAGTCTCTTGAACTAATTGAAAACTGAAATTCTGAATAAATGATAGTTTTCATGTAAGTAATTAAGCTACTTTTATTTAATTAAAGTCGTTAAGTGGATTGAAAATGATATTTATTGTAATTTACTAAATCTGCCTCGACTTCACGGTAATTTTCCATCATTGAGAAAAATGAAAAAGAGACTATTATTTTATAATGAGAGTTTATTCTGTAGCTGATGACTAACCAAGACGTCGAAACCAAGGTCGTGGAATAAACTTCTGTGATAAAGGTAAAAGCCTGTTTTTCATTTTTTCGTCACAATATTTATTTATTAACTTTGCTGTAATAGCATAGGCTACGTAGATAATATAGAAAGAGTCAAAAGCTGATGGTACTACACAAAATCAAAAAGCATAAAGTTAACAAAGTGAGCTATGATTCCTTGTAAACTAACAAAAGCCCGAATCAATAGAGTATATATTCCTACCTTGTCCTAAAAACATCATAGTCGGCGCGATCTACAAAAAAATAAAATCTATTATACTAACACGTTTACGTATATTATCGCGTTTTTATTTTGAGGCCATTTCTATCATAACAGAGGAGAGATGTTTTCTTAAACCTAGCTTTAAAACCACTACAAACATAAACAAATCTGTTGGAGAAGGTAGAGGAGGGAATCGGGAGGGCGGAACTGGTGTACTTTACGACAGCTGTAAATCGGCAGTAATGACACGGTAGGACGGACACTTAATTTTCATTTTTAATTGATTCCGGGTAGGCGAACGTTGTAAAACACTTCTGGGAACATCGCAATCTCTTCCTATTTCTGTATTATATCGCGATTAGCCGATGGAGAAGCGCGATACCGGCGCTGGCGAAAAAATATGAGGGTAGCGAAGGACCATTAGCTATGGAAGAGTGGCATTGTGACCGATACGAAAAGAAGGCACGGAAAATTATTGCCGCGGTATATTACTCTTAATTTTTTCACGCTACGCTGGACTTGAAATGCGTTTCAACGGATCTGGATACAAGAAAACCTTTCGATGGAAGCTTGATAAAAGATATAGCCATGCACAGCAGAAACTGTTGGACTTCAGGAGCCTGTGGAAAGCTAAGAAAAACATAAGATGTCTATGATATTTATGGGGTTACTTAATTGTCATTAATTGTTTTTTAGTTCCAAACCCAGTTAGTGTTTAAGTCGTATTCATTTAATCATTGACATTCCTCCAAAAGAAATGGTTACGATTAGAACTATAATGAGAAACGGACACAAACATTCCGTTCTTAACAGGAATCGAACCCGGGACCTTATTGTTAGCACGGTAATCCCTGCATCAGCGATATCGGCGAAGTAAATAAAATACATATTTTATACTAGACTATATTAAACCATTTTCGCTAATGCTTATAACAAAGTGATGGTACGTCGGCTTTGAGAATGGAAAGAAATAACAGGAGATTGGCGATTCCGAACAGTGATTACACTGGATTAGTTCTAAGAGAGGAATACAAAGAAAGACAGGGAAGAACCTTATCAAATTTTGCGAATTACATCAAGAAGAGAAAAAAAGTACTTAGCCTACGAATGCGTCTAAGGCAGAAGACGTTTATACGAAGAACATGAAGTATTGTGAGTGAACCAGGATTGTCCACCCCGAAATTCATTCACTAAAGAAAATAGCATGAAAGGAATGAGAAAAAAATCATCTACTATCCTATGACACATAGAATCTTTTTCGATGCAAAGGAATCGCGTGTACCGGAAGATTATGATAGTAACTTCCGAAATAGTTAATTCTGTTAGAAGTATTATTAATTGTTTTTTTCTAATTTCGGCTAAAAATTAGAATGTAACAATAGCTGAAATCTATAAAGAAAAGGAACACATCTGTGGTAAGACTTAGGAGTTCGAGATAAACTACAAAAAGCCGTTGTTTGCAAACTAATGAACTAAAAATTGAAAAATTCTAACCAGCAGGGGTTGCGGTTCTCAGTGGTAGCGCTTTGCAAGTATTGTTCTCAATACGTATTTCGGCAACTACGTTGCCATCTTCGGGAGAGCAGAATAACTCAGTTATTCTTCTGGTTAATTTGCTCGCAAAAAACGGCTTTTTGGAGCTTTTCTCAAACTCTTATGACAATAGCTGAAGTGAATAATCACAGAATCAAATATCCGAGGACGAATAACCTCTTCTAGTTGTCGTGTCCCAGCCAGTCGGTTTTCCCCCTCATAACTCTTAAAGCAAAATATAAACTATTGGCTGCCTGATTTATAAAAACATATTTTCATGATGAATCATCCGGTTTTCACTGAAAAACTGATCGCTGCCTTCGCTGTGAGCAGATGCCAAAGGGGTGGTTTTGGGGATTGAAACCCTCCCCCTCGAGAACAGAGCCAACTATAAACGGAAGCATGCGAGAGGATGGCCTCTCTCAATTATACCATACATACACCGCTGGAGATTCGCAGGGTATCAAAATTACACAATAAGTCAGTTTCAATTTTTAATCAGATTTTGAGCGGAAGTTTTCCTGCTCCTGGACTCTAAACCCAGGCAGGGTCAAATCCTTGCTACGCCCCTGACTATGATGTCTGAGATGTTAGTTTGCCTACTACATTGAATTTTATCCTTATTTGGAACTTGGAAAAGCTGCGGGGATTCTCATTAAGCAAATCTGTACCAAAAATTTTAATTACAGGGAAATGATAACCTTTTGAGGGATCCGCTCTGACGGTATCATGAATTTGTTAGCCACGAAATGGTATCAAAATTGTTCAAACAATTTATTCGTTAAGTATAACCACTATTAACACTGAAAAAATGCGAACCTATGGTCGGAACGGAAAAATAACTGTTGCTGGTCTCGGTTCAGATTGAAAGATTTTCATTTTATGGTTCAGGTTTGGTTTTCTCTCCGTCATAAATCGCAATTTTTTCGGTTTCCGGTNAACCACGGACGGCAGGTTCCGCGTCTCTCTCACACTGTTAAGGGAATGCTTTGTGAGCAAGACTGGCAGTCTCCACGTAGTGGCACAACCTGCCGTCCGAGGTCCTCACTGAGACCCGGAAAGTGGGAGACCTGGGTTCGAGTCCCAGTCGTGTCGCTATTTTTCACACTTGTTATTCCTTTGGTATCAAAATTGTTCAAACAATTTATTCGTTAAGTATAACCACTATTAACACTGAAAAAACGCGAACCTATGGTCGGAACGGAAAAATAACTGTTGCTGGTCTCGGTTCAGATTGAAAGATTTTCATTTTATGGTTCAGGTTTGGTTTTCTCTCCGTCATAAATCGCTATTTTTTCGGTTTCCGGTTCAGTCCCAGTCCAATTTCCAGTAGCTCATTGAAGCAGATGTATATGGTTCCGAAAATTCGTATTTATGCCACCGAAATGTTATTCACTCGATGTCTACTTCAGGTTCTTTCGTTTCGAGTGGCGTTTCGATGAAAGGATCACGGATACGTTTACGGATACTCCAAAGGCATTGAGACGAAAGCCCAACTAGTCTCCTCGTGGCAAACAGCCAGCTATCACCCTTTGGGTAGACTAGCATCTGGATCGTAAATGAAAGAAATTCGTATATTTTTCTCCCGCCATTAATTTTTTCTCGTCGCGTAAGAGAAGGCGAGCCGAAAGTCTCTCAGAAGGTTGGGGTAGATTTTGAGCTAAATAAAGAAGACTTCGAGAGAGGCCTCTGCCATTACTGATATCGAAAATATGAGGCAAAAACATATGAGGAAAATTTACGTCAGATATTATTTCGCAATTTAGGAACGTGCATTGTGAGTTCATTACTTTCAACATCACCTGCGCTTGAGAATCTGAGATCGTTGCTGGGTTAGCAATGCCATAATAAATTGCCTCATATTTGTTTTTGTAGCTAGTGTTTTTGAAAGAGGCGATCGTTAGTTTTATTACATGTAAACGATATTTTAAAAATTTGTACCGCTAATTATTATAATTAGAAGTATCATTTTTATAATAACTTTGGATTGATGACCATTACTTTTTTAACGTTAGTTTCNCCACAGCAGGAAAACACCCTCAAAGAAGGAGGTTGTAAAAACCTGCGCAAACATACTGATAGACCAAGCTAAAGGATATGAAGGAAACTGTATATGTGGAAATATACTGGACTATATATATATACACTAGAGCAGTATTGGAACAAAGTTAACTAGGGCTAATTCACTAAAACGATACAAACAAATACAGAAATAAGCATTTAAACAAAAACATCCGAATATTAGAACCGTTTGAAAATTTAAGTAGGAAAATTGCTTAAAATAATATCTTAAGAAAATAAAACAATAAGACAGTGACATAAAAACATTGAATACATTTTACAGGAATAAAAATTGAGGAAAATTAATAGTAATTATACACGGAAGTTTTTTGACCTGGAAAGCAGAATATATATCAGGACTAGTGTAGAGAGAAGTTGCTCAAAGGTTCTGGAAACTAACAAATTTGTAAGTTTAAATGCAAAAATGGAGGTCTTTGATTTTTTAACACATTACGGATGGATCACGAGTTTACTCGTTCCATTGTAACCTCTTCGTCTATTAGATGTCTACGTCAGTTATCAATACGTCAAGCTCGATTTCTGTCACATTTACGTATTTCGTTTATTTACCATTTTTGATTGCATTTTGGAATTTCAATGAGCCACCATTTTTGTCTCTCCTCGTGATCCTGAAGCTAAAAAGTTTTTGGCACGCAGAACTCTTGCAGAACTTTCTTCGTATTTTATTCTCCAATTAAAAATTAAGCCCCAGAGTAAAAAAAATGTGGATTCTATAGATTAGTAATTATGTATGATTATTTACGTCGATTTATACATCTTAATACCATCGTTGACTTAAGCTATCGGAGGCCATAAGTGCAAAGACCAGATAGAGGCTCCCAGTAGGAATTATGAGCAAAAATAAATCAATAAACACTGCCTTTGTTGCATTTTCAAGGAGGAAGGCATGTTTTGGATCATTTTGTACACACGGTCATGCAAGTGCCGCTCGAACTGACAATAGAAACTCTTCTATTGGTGTCAACATTTCACCTATAATTCCCCAAAAATTTTCCACTTCCCTAAAAAATTCTCTGGCTACGCCATTGACACGTGTAGGGCAGAATGTTGTAAATGCAGTCGATAACTTTATCTTATTAATTTCCTGTGTCGTATTTATATCACTTAAAAATATTTCAAGTAGTCAAGACTTTGTTCAGAAAATAAATCTTTCTGAATATGTTACCGAACTCTTCTGAATGCTCCTTCATTACTTAGTACAATATATGCCAATGAGAGTAATTCAAACTATTACAATATCATGTATGATTAAATCAATATCAACAACACCCACGTAAAAGCAAAACAGCAAAAGACACGCTTACAACTAAAACGACTCTTAAAAAAAACAAAGGAAGTGGGGACCCCGATACCCAAGAACCCGATTTCGCCTTCGGTGAAAGCGGTTCCGGGTTCGATTCCCGGTGGTAACCTACACGGACGAAAGGTGTCGACGCACACTTAGCGAAACTAATACTACTCCAAAGTAAGTTATACGTAAGGCGTTTTTATTCGTTTCTCTTTCTCTCTGATAAATATTTAACTCCGACTGTATTGTTATATCGTACGACTTTTATCCCTATAAAATCAGTCTCCTAGCTACGAAATCAACTTACGTAGCACCTTCACTGAATTAATCCCCTTAATAAACAAGGCTTAGTGATGTTGCATTGAAAAGATGCTGATTTTCCATGGTTGGTTCATCGGGCAAAGTAGTTCTTCCAGAACTTAGTGAACTAAAAACCGTTGAATAAGCCAATATTTTCAGGGATACCAGGTTTTTAACATTTCATGAATCCTCGATGATCCTTTAATGCTATGTTATTGCAAGATTACTGGGAATGACTTTGGAAGCTAAACCCCATGGATACATGTGCGCTCGTGAACATATGTGTTTGCATTTGGTGAACAGAGAAGCCGCTTTGTCAGATTACCAAAAGGTATAGCTGAGGAAAAGTAACTAGTAAGGGTTTTCGCATTCGTAATTCGTAAAAGATGAAACCAGTTCCAGGGCTTTCTGAATAGAAGGTCAATTGCCTTATTTACAGAATTTCATTTTATATGAATACATGACGAATTAGTTTATGCATTTCGAAACATTCTATGAATTTTGGCCTAATACGTCTTCGTTTTTACGTATTTGGAGGAAATTATCTTCAACGACAGTTACGTTTGTGAAATGATAATCATTAATATGAACATCGTTCAAGAGGATAATACTCACCCGAATAACTTAACTAACCGAATAAATAATATGCTACTGGTTATTTGATTCAGGCTTTAAAGTTTTGTAGATTCAAACAATATGGTAACCTTAAACAATACAGACTTAGGATTCACTTAGTGGTATTCATTTACATAAAAAAGGATTCATGACAGATCTTTTACTACACCACACAATAAATACAGAGCACTGTACTTGTAATCGCAAGGTCCCGGGTTCCAGTCCCGGCTAGTCTGATATTTAGGATATTAGGAAGTTAGGAAATAGTAGTTTGCCATCGTAAATACTAATAATTATTAAAATGGGCGTAAATGAGGTATTCCATTAAAGTAGTTATTATTATTGTTATTAAGGACGATAAATGTATTCAAAATTGTCCATGCTCAGCTTCACCATCAAGAGGCGACTCCTAATAAAAATCTGTGCTAAGATTTAAAAACTGCTGTTATTTCTACCGATATTTACATTTATAAAGTTCTTCATGCTAATCCCTTTTGGGTTCTTTATCGGGATAACAGCCACTCCTCAAATTTAAAGCAATTAGTAGAACTTTAGTGAGTTATCAAACTCGTAATTTCCCCATGAAATTCATAAAGAAATTTAGTCAATCATTTTCATCTTCAAACCCCGCTCGAGTAGCAAGTATTCAATTTGATGATATAAATGCCCCAAAGTTAACTCTTCTTCGAATTTACTTCCTTCTATTTCTTTGCAATAGCAAAAGAGTGTTGTAACGCAACCACGGTCTTAATGAATATTCATGACTTTCATTCCTCCGAGATATAAATTCAAACTCAAAAACTCCGCAATTTTTTTTCTTCGCCCTTCTTTTCTTTCCTTTCAAAGGAATAAAAACGAAAACGGCCCAAAAAATCCCCTGAGGAAGGCTAGCATCTGTTCAAACTTTTCAAGGAAAGAGACTTTTTTCCTCACTCCACTTATCCTGAGTGTAGAAGTCCTGTTTACTCTCTTTTAGCGGACTTTTTTATGCCGAAATACGGTCGTGATTGCCTCAACGTTCCCTTACTTTTTTCAAGTTCTTGAAGAGTCATTCCATGTAATTTCCCTTTGGTTCTAGTTTTGAAAAAAGACGCAGGACTTGTAGGACAGTATTTAACGTCTTGCTGGTTTGAGGATTTTATTTCCTGAGAGGAGCATATAAATGTTTTCACGTTTGCTTTCTCCGATCCTACACTAAGTGCTGACCGTTTAATGCAGGATAATTATGCGGTCGGTGAATCATATTCAATTCAATTACCGTCTGTGAAACTTATCTTCGTGACTAAGAGGGAGGAAGCAGAATACCGCCTTTTAGGGTGCGGGAAGGGGGAACTACCAGAAATAAGTAGATTAAACGATTTATCTGTGAATTAGGACATGCTTATTATCTCAGAAATCAGCCTCTCTCAACTCTGTATTGCCACTTGTAACATATTACCTTTACTCTTTCTTAAGTACTGGATTAGTTGATTTTAATTTGTATTTTTCCACCGGCTTCCAATAGGCTATGGAACTCGAATCCCTAGGAATATCATTTAGATCACTGAGTGGACCTTGGTAGTACGAAAAGCAATACATCAATTACAACATAGCGCTGAGAGAGACTGATTCCTCACGAAACTCCAAGGAGAGAATAGGCGCCTCCGAGTCTACAAATGTCCCTTTAATCTATACATCTCTGAATGGTCTTCCTCTACGAGCCCTGAAATATCATCAAATTTTCTTGCTACTCTTTCTCAGACGTGAAGATAATTTAAATAAACTTTAGTTACCTCAGGGTATTTTTCATTACGTAACGTAAGCGGAGCAAAAAGAGTTTAGATAGCCTCCTGCAAATGCAAATTCATACCTGAATAAATATCCCCTAAATCCATTCAATCTGGAATATTTTATGCTAAATAAAGGTAAATCGAAGANCTTGGTATGCACAGAGTTGAGCACACCCCTTATTTGTCTATGTCTATGTGAGTTTCCTGCAAGCCGCCTTTTGGCATGTGGCAGTGGGTGCATGCACCATGACTCTATTTCCCTAATCGATTATTTTCGCGTATCGTTCGCGGAAAAAATGAGTTATTGAATCGAATGGTTATAGCACCTATTTCCCTGATCTTTCTCGCATTATCGGAACGGCCTATGTAGCATGGTGAACGCATTATACCGGCCACATCATCTCTGAACGTGCTTTCTCTGAATGTATCCAGTAAATTAATCCTTTGTTGAAATCTTCTAACTTTCATCTTCAATCTCATTCCGAGACAGGAATAAGGAAAGAGATGATTAGTTTGAATGGGTCAACTTTCTGCAGTGACTTAGATATTAAAATGATAACCGTCTTCTACATTATTTTCTTTCGGTGAACGGAAACGGAGACATCTCACGAAAACGTTCTTTGTTAAAACAGATTGCAGGCTTTTCTTCAACAGACAATTTCACGTCTGCAGACAATTTGTTACTATTATAGAGGAGGGCTAAGACCTCATTACATCCTACATTTTATTTTTAACTCCTATCTGCTGTTTTATAAGAAAATCCCAATATCAAAACATTACGAGCGAGCAGAAGATGCTAGGAGAAATTGAAAGAAGGAAATTGTTCGGGAACCATTCTGTGTTTATTCCAACTCTATTACGGAGGAATCTTTTATTTTTGCCGTGAGAAATAAGAATTTTTTCCAGTGAATCAAAGGGCTAAAGACTTCGCTGAAAACGGAACGTTAATCCGAAGAAGAGGTTGATTTAAGCCATGAAGTATTCCCTTACTCCTTCACTAGATGTTATCACAATCCTGTCCTGTTACACTAAAAAATTCGAAACAAATTTAGGAATAAATAGCCAAGTAAAGTCTTGTAAGAGAAGAAAAGTTTTGCATTCCATTCATTCTTGGGTTTAATCATCGCCTAATTGCGGAGGTCCTCTTCAGATTTATTTTCGTAGTTTACAAACCTTTGTTGTCATCGGTTAAATTTAAATTTATCATGAGAAATTGTTGAATAAAATGAGGTTTTGAACAAAGAAGATTACTTTTACTAAACCACAATATAATTCACAATATTATTAGATAATGACAATAATTAATCCACAATATACACTAGTAAGCGCCCCCGTAAAGCATGACGGGAATTAATTTAGTTTAAAAATATATCTAGTTTCTTATATATCTGGTCCTCCTAAGGACAAAAAAATTCTGCCGTAAGATCATAATAACTCAATATATTTCTTATCATATAAATAGTCTATAACATTTACTCTACTGTTTTCAAGTCATAAAAGCCTACTTTACGTAAATTTCTTATAAAAATTATAAGAACTGATTATCTCCGTGCACTTATATATAATAATAATAGTTTTCCTGGGGGTTTCAGCATCGTAGAAACACAATGCAGTTTGTTTCAGATATCTAAGTCAAGCCGTTTCTGAGATAAATAGGGGGACGGACAGACATTTGCTTTATATATGTATGATATATATATATATAGACACAAGCGGGAAAGTACATCACCCTCGTGATGTACTTTCCCACTTTCCCATTTTTTTGGGGCAGTATGAGAACGTGGCGCTTACGTACGAACGATATTTTTACCTATTTGTCACCCTTTTCTTTTCTCATAATTGTAACCTTCCCTGGATTCGTTAATACAAAAGATTGGTTCGGTTGCTGATTCATTCTAGTATTTTTGTAACGGTTGATTTCTCTTTTCATGTTAGAAATCTTGCACTTTGTCAAGGATGTGTACTGGAAGGATCAATGCAGTTATCAGGGGAAAATAGAGTAAAAGAAAAACCTTTTTATGAACGACGTAATTTTCGTTATACTGATACATTGGAGAAGTTAAAGGACTTAGATTCGACCATTTATTGAAACGTAATTAACGAATCAAAGCATGGACTGTAACTAGGCTTTCATAACAGGTTTCTTTGATCGTGAGACTTTTTCCACGGTACATTCCTTCTGGGAAACGCATTTTGCACAAACGAGCAGCTCTCTTACCTCAGACGCTTTAAAAGTAAACGTGCGTGTCAACATGAAAACTAAAGGATTCTCCAATTCTCCTCCTCCTTTTCCCCTCGCCTTTCTCCCAGAATTTTCAGTAATTCAGCGCAGCTCCGAGCCTTCTGAAGTTAATGAATAGCTTTTAGGAAAGCCACTCTCCCTTCCTCCCGCATCTAGTACTTTTACGCTCCCTTCCACGCAGGCAATTTTCCGTGTAATTTCACTGATGTAGTTGTAGTCTT
This sequence comes from Ladona fulva, assembly GCA_000376725.2. Lineage (NCBI taxonomy): Eukaryota > Metazoa > Arthropoda > Insecta > Odonata > Libellulidae > Ladona > Ladona fulva. Next base: position 156,515 of record KZ308523.1, on the reverse strand, counting down.
GCTCCCACATTTCAATTTACCTTCGCTAATGAGGTCTCGACGCTGCAATTTACGATGGCATCGGAGCCATTTTTGGAGATCGGGAAAAAACGTTCAGCTTCGTCCTCCTAAGTGAGAGGAAGGAAAAAAGGCCAACCTCTCTACCTAGAGTTGGAGTTTGGAGACTCGAGCCTTTGCCAAACGCAGGTGGTCGTTTTTGATCAGGGAGAACTTATTTACCTTGAGCTTGAGTTATTGGCCTCTTATAATGCAAGTTGTCATGGTGTTCTCTCACCGAGAGAGAACAACTTTACTTGCATTATAATAGAGCAATAACTCAAGCTCTTTCCCTTTGCGTGTGATATGCTACCTTAATTGTTCATTGTATACTGCATTTGCAAATGAAACGGTAATGAATTCTTGGTTGAAAATATCTCATCGGTTATTCTATAAGGTCTTCAGATTCTTTGAGATTGAGAAATAAGTCTCTTCTTCCATCTAAACTGTAGTTATAAATAAAAGCAAATAAATTTGTAAATAGGAGTAGAGAAGAACATTAGAAGGATTTGTGGATGTAAAAACCTAAGTAATATCTTAGGAAAATATATCCACAGCAGGAAAACACCCTCAAAGAAGGAGGTTGTAAAAACCTGCGCAAACATACTGATAGACCAAGCTAAAGGATATGAAGGAAACTGTATATGTGGAAATATACTGGACTATATATATATACACTAGAGCAGTATTGGAACAAAGTTAACTAGGGCTAATTCACTAAAACGATACAAACAAATACAGAAATAAGCATTTAAACAAAAACATCCGAATATTAGAACCGTTTGAAAATTTAAGTAGGAAAATTGCTTAAAATAATATCTTAAGAAAATAAAACAATAAGACAGTGACATAAAAACATTGAATACATTTTACAGGAATAAAAATTGAGGAAAATTAATAGTAATTATACACGGAAGTGTTTTGACCTGGAAAGCAGAATATATATCAGGACTAGTGTAGAGAGAAGTTGCTCAAAGCTTCTGGAAACTAAGTTTAAATGCAAAAATGGAGGTCTTTGATTTTTTTAACACATTACGGATGGATCACGAGTTTACTCGTTCCATTGTAACCTCTTCGTCTATTAGATGTCTACGTCAGTTATCAATACGTCAAGCTCGATTTCTGTCACATTTACGTATTTCGTTTATTTACCATTTTTGATTGCATTTTGGAATTTCAATGAGCCACCATTTTTGTCTCTCCTCGTGATCCTGAAGCTCCTCGTGCTTTAAAAATTTGCCTCTTTTAAATACGAAAGGGACCGATCGAAACTGAAGTGATTTCAGAGGTTTTAAGGATATTTTCTAGATATCCCTGGTAAGAATGGAGCTGCGGATGATTGTGCGAATGAATGCTTAGATGTTTGTGAGTACGCTTCTAGTGACAATTCCTGGGAATAATTGGAATTCCAAAGGATAATGTCTCCCCGATAAATCCAACCAAATGGCTCAGGGATAAATTTTGCGGTATGCGTCTCGAAGTAGAAATTAATGCATATGATCAATGGTAAATTGTAAAAAAGCTGACCCCAGCGGGGATAAAAACTCGGTCGCTGGGGTAAGTTGAAAATACAATATCTGGTTTAAAACTTGTTCAAGAGCGGATTCGGTTCAGATCGGTAGTCTCATACCCACTGGGATAATAGTAGACATTTTAATCCAACATATATTTGCTTGCTATTTAGCCGCATAGATTATCTATATATTGACAGTCTCATAGGCATCATAGACTCCCAGATACTCCGTAATGTTACCATATTTGATGACCAAAGCCAAAGGAAATAGATATATCGCTTGGTTTTTTATCACCACACCTGCCACATGTCAAAAGGGGACTATCAGGATCAATATATAGTTGCATATTAATGAGAAATCGAAACATTAATGTAATTAATTGGTGTTACCATTTATGTTATCAATCGTTGTTACTAATAATATATAATATACAAATAATAATATATACTAATAATATCATAAATATTATGATAAATATTATGATAATGAACAAAGATTCCAGGAAAATCTTTTTAAAATATTGTTAAAGAAATGTTACTATTCAGTGGATGAATACTTACTAGACAAGGATGTATCCTATTGGATATAGTTATGTGCGGTATTAGTTAGTAATGATGTATTTGTGTATGTTTAAAATTGTTTCTGATTGAAGACTGATTCAAGACAGAATATTCTCTGTGTACATGAATTTTTTGTGACGAAATCAGATGCGCTACAACCCAAGACAAGAAACAGCAAGAAGAAAAAGAAGATATGGCAAAGCAGAACAACCTGCATCCCACCTTCGGAGCCGATTTTACCTCTAAGATAGGGTGAGATTTCACCTATCTGGCTTGTCCCTTGCGAAAAGCTAGATGCAGCACACTAGGATTGATGACTTCTTCAACTGAATTGGTATGTATAATATAATTCCTATTAGTAATAATAACAAATATAATTTTTGGCACGAAGAAAAACGTCCGTTATCGTTCATTTGTTGCATCAAGTACGTAAATTTTGCTCCTATGAAAACCGATCAAATAATAAAATTCACAGTATCAGGTGATTTGCTGCGGAAAGCCATCGGGAAAAAAATAAATGAACTACAGGTATAATGAAAAGGTACCATTCTTTTCCTTTTTTCCGTGATGAAATGGAATTGGTTGCTATGTAAGTAACTAAGATGTTCTAATTGTGCGACAAGCAGACCATTCTTCAAAATATTATGTAAGGCAACCAGCATTACAAAGCCAGGTTATAACGTTATCCCGCTTAAGACGCTATTTTCGCTTGGCCCCCCGAAAAACGTCTTAACCGGGTTTTACTGTATACGCGTAAAAAAAAGCACCAATTTTCACATACCGACCACACAAAAAGTCATTCATCGAGTCAACTTCCTTACGCCAATATTTTGGGGAACCTAGGAAGAAAGAACGGCAGAAAGTAACGGAGACTCAGAAATAAAGAGACAAAGTGGGGCATGATATAGAGAGAACGAGGTGGTATATATACCGGATGGATGAACTCGGCCCAGGTTCACCCTTCATCACGTGTACAGAAGCAAGCCTTTCCATCACATCCTTCCCTTCTTGCCTTCGGCTGGTTTTTCGTTCCTAAAGAGACTTCCATTCTCCTTACAACTTCTTCCCTTATAACCACTCCTCCTTTAGCATTCACATCCTCCCGTCTCTTGACACCTCGTCCTTCGCGTCTTACTCTTTCGCCGTTGATGGGGATGCCCTGTCCGCATCATGTGAGATCTCTTCAATTTATCTTCCCCCCGTATCTTCCCGAATCCCAAAGAAAGAGGTCCGGCGGATGGGATGCACCGTCTTCCTCGGCCGCGGGGGACAAGGAGCGTTTTTGACACTCTTTCATCTGCGGCAACGAGTTTCGGAAAAGAATGCCGCGTGCATTATGGCACGTTTTTGAGTGATGAGGATTGCGGTTGGTGACGAGTGACCCAAGAGGCGATTCTCTAGGTGTGATAAGATCTCTGAGCTCGATTCTGGGGGAATTGCAGCTCCACTAATTGTAAAGTGCTAGCAGGAAGTGCTGGATCTTGGAACCTGTTTCCATCGAGGAACATTATCGGTGCCATCCTAAGATCTAAGAAGCTAAACTTAAAAACTGAGGATGTTGCAGATGTTTATCTTGATACAGTGGCACCAATCGAGAATCCTGAAGAATCTTACGTGTTAAGTGACACTGACAAGTAGCTTTAATGTTATTTAAGGATAGTTTCCAGTTCATGTATAAATTATAACTATTTAACACGCTACTGACAATTTATTTTCTATTTAATGTTATTTAATGATGTTCTGTATTTGCGTAAGGTTTCTTGGGAATTGTTCGAATTAAATATAGGAGTTGTAGATTATTTTGTAAATATTAGCGGTTCATCTTGTGAATTAGAGCACATAGTTTGTAAACTATTGCAGGTAATTGACGGATAGATACATACTAATGTTCTGTAGTTGTATATGTAGAATTATGTAATACTGTTTTTAGTTGTTCAATGTAGTATAAGCTAACGTCGCCACCTGGCGTAACGTAATAAATAAATAGTAGCTTGGATAAGGAGGGGAGCTGCTAAACAAATCTTCGGCTTATAAATAATTTTCCCCTCCTCTAAATCTACGTAAATACCCTGCAACTCGCCTTTCGGCGTGTGGCAGAGGAAGTGAACACTAAGCGATTGAGTTACCTCTTCAGCTTATTGTTGTCGCGTATTGTTCGCGGAAAGGATGATTCTCTTAAGCGACTTGTCCTAGCATCTATTTCTCTTATTTTACGCTCATTATCGGATCGGCCGGAGTATCACGGGTGTCGAATAATACCGAGTACGTCTTCCTGAAATGTACTTTCTCTATATTTATCAAGCAATCGCAGCCTAGTCTCTAATCACCTTTATTTCGAGGATTCCCAACCTGTATCTGAGAGCATTTTCGTATCGCTTGCTTTTCTATCGTATAAACCTATTTCCCTCTACCTCTTCTTCGGAATCAGCTAACAAATTCGGATTCGACTTCGGTATGTTTTATGAGCGAAAGGGTAAGTTTACGATAATTTTGTACGTAAAAGAGTGGACCTAGGAGAAATCCCAAGGTAAAACGGACATGAACGTCTTACATGTCCGAGACTAGAATCCGGAATGTAAATTCTTTATGTCCGTTTTCCCTTGGGTGTGTGTTTTACCCGTGAGTACGTAATTCTGCGTTATAGCGTGTTAACTTGTTAGTTCTAAAGTTGATGTAGAATGGTCGTTTCACGACCACCTCCACCCTTACCGACTCAACCCAACTCCGTGCTTTATATTTCAAATAAATTACAGGTGGTAAAAAATGGGTTGGGTTGTGGAAGGCTGTTTTCATTAAATATCACATACCTCGTGTCCGGCCATCTCTACGCCAATTTTCGAACTAGCCCACCAAATAATTTGACACATTAAAATACAGGTTTGCCAGTGAAAAAAAAGAATTAACCTAAGTGAAATAGTCGCTGTCCTTTTTGTTTTACTTAGAAAGAAAGCGATATCTTTATGAACTAAAAGAAAAACACTTCGTAATTTCCGCATGAGATATAATTCAATGACCGGTTTCGACTAAAATGCCATCATCAGTTAAATATATAGGAAATACAATCCTATACCATAAACAGAAAGTTCTGAAGGAAGGGCGAGGAGAAAGGAAGGGCTCCGCTATGTAATGAAGCAGGTGACGTTCTCTTCGTCTTGGTATGCACAGAGTTGAGCACACCCCTTATTTGTCTATGTCTATGTGAGTTTCCTGCAAGCCGCCTTTTGGCATGTGGCAGTGGGTGCATGCACCATGACTCTATTTCCCTAATCGATTATTTTCGCGTATCGTTCGCGGAAAAAATGAGTTATTGAATAGAATGGTTATAGCACCTATTTCCCTGATCTTTCTCGCATTATCAGAACAGCCTATGTAGCATGGTGAACGCATTATACCGGCCACATCATCTCTGAACGTGCTTTCTCTGAATGTATCCAGTAAATTAATCCTTTGTTGAAATCTTCTAACTTTCAAATATTCCTATCTTGCGTCCTGAAGCATCCAAGTGGCGCTCCCTGATTTATTGTAGGATTTATCTGATTTTAGGCATCTATTCACAAATAAACTTTTCAGAGACCCTGCACGAAATCTAAGGCTGCATTTCCCATACAGATTTTCCAAAGTTGCCTTACTAACATTACGAATATAATGAAACTTTCTGTATATGAGTGAATGCGTTTCCTATACCTCATGATGGAATTTTAGCCGAAACCGGTGATTGAATTATCTTATATATTATCTTATACGGATATTAGTATGGAATGAGTGTTTTTCTTTTAGTTCACTGTCTTTCCACAAATTCCGGCAAGTGACGATAGATCGAACGCGGTATCTCTATCGTTGCTGTATTTTAAGCATGCATTCCTTGTGGAAATTGAATTGAACACGAATCTAATTATCTTCGTTTGCCGTGTAATCCTATATAAAGGAATATCGAGGCGGTATCTCTTATTATTTATTTCTTCAACCTCTTTTCCAATCCGAAGTCAGCTCTAAGATTGGAATTACTTGCTGGTTTACTTATTTTCTGAGAAATCTGCCCGAAAGTTTCACCACCTCACCCACTGAGAGAAATATTTCAATAAGAACGTTGTAAGAATTTTAAGGTGTAAAATAATGTATTTAGGCGAAAATTAATGCAGTAAAAAAGCTCGGAAAGGTCGAGCTTCCGCAAGCCGAGCCTTTCGTAAGTGGGATATGCGAAGGTAAATATTATAGAAATGCACCAAAGCGTTGAACCGTAACATACGGAATCTTCAAAGGAGCACCTGAAACTCCTGATACAATAGTTACAGTTGACCCAAACGACTACGGTATTTTATTATTTTTTTGGACGACGGCAGTTTTGAAAATTTCGCGCGATAGTATAAAATCTCTCGTTTCAATCCAGTGGAAAACTAATTTGTTTTCGAGACTTTTATTCGACAGAGCGGGCGTGAGGAAGTTTCGGCATTTTCCCGAGAAGCAACCGCAGGTATTAAACGAGCCAACTTACGAAGCATCAAACTTCTGAGCCCATTCATAAGTCTCGCATTTCCTCAGCGTCATTCTTTAAACTTAGTAGGGAACAAAAATAGAGAAACTTCTTCCATAACTCCTCCGGTTTTCCTATGTTTCTGATTTCTCGAACCTGTATCTCGCCTTCGTTCATACGTATGCAGGTTAACTCTGTACTTTCGGATTTTCCAGTTCTTTCTTTATATCTTATCTGCCACCTTCACTTTTTCTGATCATTTTCCAAAGTTCTCCGACTTAGATGAGGTTTGGATTAAGTGTAACGATAGCTATACATATTTGTTATGGTTCATCAAAAGAAAATGCTTTTCGAATAAATCTGAGGAGTACGGTATACTTTTCTCAAAGAGAATCATTATGTATATTGGTAATGTCGGTTCGACGTACAGTGGTGCCATACAAACCGTTCTACATGCGAAATATTTGACATTTTGACAAACGAAATGTTTTATTATTCCATTTGACCTCTAGAAACGAACTTGATTTCGAAAAACAGGAAAGACGGACATGGCGTAATGGAAAACAGGGTTTCGAGGGAGGCTTTTCGAGTTGCGAACTTCGAACTAGGACGAATTAAGTACGTAAGTCGAGGTATCACTGTTCCTTTGACGAGAGATGGTTTATCACACATGGTTCCGTAAACTGTTTCTTCGTCGAGTGAAATGTAAAAAGCAAATGAGACATTCAGAAATATTTCTATAGAAAAACTATGAAAATTAGACATAATACACTTTTATGAACATTATAATAAAAATTTCCTATCACAAACATTTTTATTCGTCGTCCATTCGAAGTGCGTTTAAATTTCCTAAATTATGAATTTCCATTCACGTCAGCCCAATCTATGGATATCTTCATCTGTGAACCATTCACCGTCCATGTCAACTCCTTGAAACTAGTCGAAGAATAAACTTCCTGTGGACAATTACAGAGTATTTCCTTCTTTCAACATATGTGTTGAGTTCCACAAAGTGACACTTTGGCATATCAATTCTATTTTTCTCACCGTCCACAAGCCTTAAAACTCCCACTGAGTGTACGGGACCCGGTTGGCGACCACTGTTGTAGAGAATTACTTATTCGATTGTCTTTTCGTTGGAATTATTACTTATAATTTCTTCCTATCTCCAACTTTTAGTAAAGCTTCTATATTTCCAATATTGTGCGATAGCATAATATTAATCATGGTTCGAATTAATAATGGAGGGATGAAGGAAAGGTGCTTTTAACTTAGCATGAGTAGGCATGCGCCTTGAAACCTAATAGTAGGGATGTACAGATGTCAAAAATAGCCACATGACTGGACTCGAACCAATGTCTCCCCAGGATTCGATTCCCAATCATATCGCTATTTTTACTTCTATTTCTAATTATTTAATTACTACACTCCGTCCAACGTTGTGAAGACATAACGTAAATCTTATGGCCCCGTGTATTTCCTACGGGAGAACGGCGCGCGCTGTAGCAACTTTTGCATAAAAATAGAAAATTGGCCAAAACTGATATGAAAAAGACTTTCAGCATAGTTAAAAAGTAATTTTGAACGCCATGGTGCGATTTGATCCAGGTTACTATAATAATCGAAGGAAAATGAAAAAAAAAGATATTACTTCCAAGAGAATTGAGAATCAGTTGCTATTTTCTTTTATATATTTACTAGTGGGTCTATCTTTCAAGTAACACAGTCTTTCTTGGTATCAAAATCTGCCTCATTTTATCCTCTTTCCACCAAAGTTATTATTTCTTACATTTTTCTTAAAGTTTTGTATATTTTAGCAATTACAAATTTTACCATTATTCATGGAAACAAGGATATTTAAACATGTCTTCTTTCCTCAAGATAAAGTGAAATTTGGTATTAGTAAAAACTTTCGAACCACTTTTATTCCAGCCACTTTAAATTCAATCATTATTTACGACTTCCCACAGAGTAATAAAACTAAATTAGATCCCTCAGCCATCAGAGAAAGAATAATTTACAACCTTGATGGAAATGCGACATCAGTGCACGAAATATACACTCCTTCGAACCATATTAAACCTACAGCGAGACAGTAATTCATCCCAGCCCAAAGAAGTGCTTCGCTTTTTAACGAACTTTTTCCTCCAAATGACGTACGTTAAATAAGATTAATCGCGCTCACAAACAGCGCTCGCGATTTAAAGCTACTTTTCTTTGGATTTTAGCTTCATTTTCAACCATAAAAAGCGTAACTAAGGTGGATGATGGGGCAGAGTCCTCCCTGACGGAGGTGCAACCGGTGGATTCATGATAAGGAAAGAAGTTAGAAACTTGAAATTGCTCACGAGATGAGGGCGAACTGCAAGTGATGGAACTCTGAGAGCGAGGATGGGAACGAGGGATCATATAATTCATGAACACGGTATCCGAGAGGCGAACGAACGACTAGCAAACTGAACCTCGGGTTAGGGAGAGTATTATTTAAGGAAAACGAGAGACTGAGAAATATTTCAACTTCAGCTATCATTCGGGTGGTTTACAAGGAAAACATTATATACTATTAATTTACTTCTAACGTTAATTAATGAATTAATTAAAACATCAACATACAGCACGAAGCCAATTAAAGTTGACAATTAACAATAGTAAATAAAAAATCATCGACATAAACAATAAATTAAATCATGAATAAAATAACATATTTCCAAGTCAAACTTTTGCAACCATGTTCTGAATTGATTTGAGAGGTGAGAAAAAAGGATCGAAGTGATCATTGGAAGAAAGGGAGTTGAAAATTGAAGGAATGCGGAAGAAGAGCGATCTCTTTACTGTTGACAGGCGAAGAGTATTAAAATAGAAAGTATCAGATAGGCGGGTTGTTGTAGAAGGAACACGGAAAGAGAAAAGAGAGAGTAGGAATGGTGAATTAACCTTGCTGTTAATTATACTNTTATTAATAAAAACATCAATTACAGATGACGATTAACAATAGTGAATAAAAAAAATCAACGACATAAACAATAAATTAAATCATGAATAAAATAACATATTTCCAAGCCAAACTTTTTCAACCATGTTCTGAATTGATTTGTGAGGTGAGAAAAAAGGATCGAAGTGATCAATGGAGGAAAGGTAGCTGAAAATTGAAGGAATGCGGAAGAAGAGCGATCTTTTTACTGTTGACAGGCGAGGAGTATTAAAATAGAAAGTATCAGATAGGCGGGTTGTTGTAGAAGGAACACGGAAAGAGAAAAGAGAGAGTAGGAATGGTGAATTAACCTTGCTGTTAATTATACTATATAGAAGTGTCGGAGGAAGTATGAGAGGCTTTGATTGAACTGAGATGGAGATGATTTAGAAGATGAGGTTTTGCCATGTTTTTATAAGACGGCACTCGAAAACAGAGTATTTTTAAAAAGAAATTTAAGACACGATTAAGACTGGAGAGGTTAGAATCGGAAGACATGGTCCAAATAGGAGAGCAGTAGGTGAGAAGAGGAAGAACACAGCTTGAGAAGTAGGTGCGAAGAGAGACTGGATCCCTGATGTCAGTGAATCTGTACAGAATCCCCAGGAGAGACATTGCTCTGTTTTTTAGATATTTTATATGCTCTGAGAAATTTATATTTTCATCAATGATCACGCCAAGATCTTTACAAGAGGTAACTCTGGGGATACATCGGTCATTGATGAGATATTTATAACAGATTTTTTTCTTTTTTTTAATGCTTTGAATTTGAAATTTGACAAATATATTGACGAGAATCATACCGTCAAATGAGCCAGAGAGAAAAAACGGTGCTATATACTTTGAATATTAAGAAATTATAATAATAAGATTCGAATAGTACGAATAGAAATGGTCCTGTTAACACTTCTTAATGGATAAATATTTTTAATCTGTCTTTTCTACATATATAATCTGCAATTCGCCTTTCGGCGTGTCGCAGGGGGTACACGATCCATGACTCTACTTCCTAAATCGAATACTTTCGCGTGTCGTACGTGGAAAAATTAACTCTTGAAGCATCTAGTTCTAGCATCTATTTCCTCGATGTTTTGGCACTATCAGAACGGCCTATATAGCAGTGATGACGCATAATCTCGGCTACATATTCTAAATACCTACGTTGTCTGAATGTATTAGTAAAATGAAGCCTATGCTTGAATCTTCCTTCTTTTAGAGATTCCCATCCTGTGTCCTGAGTAACGATCACAGGTTTGTCGTAACAATTTTTTACGAAACGTATCGGCTTTCGTTGCATCTTCTCTAAGTCCTGAGGACCAAACTTTTCAGCAGGGTTTCGTACACTACGTTACTACAAGTCGAGGCCTATTAGTGCAAAGTAACTACGCTTGCGGTCTATTTCTATGCTCCTACATACTATTCNATCACCTTTACTAATTCCCGAATACAACACTTATCGGCAGGGTCCCATACACTACACGCATACTCAAGATGAGGCCTAACTAACGTGAAATAACATCGCTCGCAAACTCTTTCTTCGCTCCTACCGACTATTCTCTTCACGAATCCAATTTTCTTAAGTGCTCGTCCACATATATTATGGATGTGGGTACCTCATGTTAATTTATTCGTGAGGGTTACTCCACGACAGAAGATAGAGAGAAATTTAGTCAAGTAAAGTCTTTCTATAAAATGATGAAATGCCTTGCAGTAGAAGGTAAATAATTATGTAACTTCCATTTAATTTTGTCTCAGCTTTATTCATGGGTAGTTTAAAATGGAAGATACCCAAATGTTAAAGATACTGCATCAATACTGAGAGACTTGATCCTATATAATGACTACTATATAATGTGTTAGGGTTTATCAGGTCGTTGTTCTGTGTTTACATGGAATTTCTTAGCTCGTTTTCGACTCATAGCATTTAAGCCGGTTTTCGGGCTGAATGTTCAAGAGAATTACTCCGTACTACACTATGTATCATCACACAAAGAATCCAATATAAATACAACAAAGTACAATCTCTGGAGTATTGATAAAAGGAACACGATGGTATACATGCCGTGAACATTTATTTTATTTCGTGTTGAGTTAGAGCCGATCGGTTATTTCGCGATATTCTTGAATAGATAAGAGAAGAATTTGACAGAAGAGCAGTGTCAAAAACATACATTATTATCGAGTCTATATACTGGAAGTAAAACGAAGGTAAAACTAGTGTTAGTTAAGATTGGTTAATTCTAAAGCGAAAATAATTATGGAAATCCATAATCTCCGAAAATCTAACTATGAAAATCCACTGTTTCGGCCTCAACTTTGTGGTAGCTCTTCATGATGAAATCGATTGAGAACATCTTATAGACATTACCACAGGATTTAATACAAACGACCTAGGTTTCGACGCATAGCGTCCGTACTAGATGATGACCCTACGCGTCGAAATCTAGGTCGTATGTACTAAATACTGTGCTAACATGTGTAATTTGTTCATATTCCTCATTCATTAATCTAATTATGTGTCCATTCAAAATATAGAAAAATTTGCCGCAATTAATATTAGCATAATTGTAATTAGAATAATTTTACAGGATATATCTCGCAGCAGATAAATGGTTTCTCAGATATTAAGATTTTTTCTTAAATTACAGAAAAGGATTAAGTATGTTTTGGAACCCATTTAGCGTATTTTACTTTCTCAAACGTTTGGACTTTGTTGAAGCTTAATTCGAAACTTTTTCGCCAATAAAATGCTCCCCCCAGCTGCGAAAGAATGCATGCTACAATCACAGCCTGCTTCTTTCATGATTGTCATCAGAAACATCTACACACAAGAACTCGAACGACTAATATTTGAACTCCCTGAAGAAAGGTTATTCTTTACATCCACAGTAGTGCATTCCCTGCAAAACCGAGACTAAATTAGAAATGAAACGGAGGAGGAATGGGCCACTGAGGAGAAGCGACTCACGTAAAATATTTCCAGGCAATCGCAACGAGAATCTCTGCCGTTGACACTTTAACGCTCCATTCTACTCCAACAATTTCCAAAATTAACGTAAATAAAAGGGGGCGTGGCGGGAGGGAAAATAGAGTAGACATCGGAAAACAAGGGGAACAGAAGGAGAAAGGAATTTCTCAAAGAAAATTCCCATTTTCCGAATCATCTATTTCATTTCTCCGGAGACGAGGAAATGTCCTTTCATCTTCCCTCCCGACCGAGGAAGCTCATCTATTTTCCCTTCTCTTCCTCAAGAGGAAACTATTTTCATTTTTTCAATTACGTGAGCGCGAGCGGGAAGACTTCACGATAGCAAGCGGCTCCTCCTCAGCTCAACACCATCGTCCTTTGTTTTTGCTTTCCCAACCCGTCCCCTTCCCCGCCACACGGAGAAATGTAACAACTTTAGCAATCTCTCGCGAGATGCCTCGGAAAATAAGTGGGTCAACTCCCTACCTCGCTCCCTTCCCCACTCCGTCTCTTTCCCTTATTTTTAAACCGGTAAAGTGCGAAAAAAATCGTCCCGGTGCCGAAAGAAATGGGATGGCGGTTGCCGCGTGGTTGTGAGGATAATTTTTTGGGCCTCGGAAAAGCTTACTCAAAGATGCATACGCGGTCCTTTCGTTGGAATGAAAATGTTCGTGTCGGAAATTGGCGAGCACGAGTAAAGATCGGCTTGACGTTAATGAGTGGAATAAGAGGTGTAGCCGAGGGGGTGGTTTTGGGGGTTCATTCTCCCACACAAGGGAACAGGGTCAACTATAAACGAAAGCAAGAGAGGCCATGGCCTGTCGCAATTATGCCTTGGAAACATCACTAGAGATTCGTAGGGTATGCATGTTCAAGTCAATCTGTTTCTATCTTCGTTTGATTTTAGGCGTGAGCATTCTTGCCCCTGGATTGTAGACAATGCAGTGTTTACTCCATCTATACCACCCCATGGACAAATCCAGGCTACACCCCTGAGTGGAATTCGTAAAGCATGAAAAATATAACGATAATTCGAAGGGGACTCCATTGGTCAAATTTGATTTTAAAAATTAACATGCACGAACATGAATTTGTGGAAATCAACACGTATCAAAAGAAAGTATACTTCGTTATTTTTACAGCAGATTTTTATTGACGTTTCGTCAACGAGTTGACATCCTCAGGACATTCAGGACTTGAAGATGACAACTCGTTGACGAAACTAGACAATAAAAATCTGATGAGGAAACTACGAAGTAATTCTTCCTTTAAGATACCATGTTTGCGATTTAATCCCAAATAAAACGTGTATCAATCACGTAACCGTCATGGTCACATTTTCCAAATCACTTAATTAGACCGTAATAAAGCAAGTTTCGTAGAAGAGTTACATGATCGTTGCATACATCAAGAGGGAACTATGGGACATTTCCAGAATGTTTTGGGGGATGAATATCTTTCGTATTTGTCTCAGATCGTAAAAATTAATACCGATTACTCTCAGGTTGCTACACGCAATGGCGAACAGAAATGCCATTCTTTTGAAAAAGCTGCTAGATAGCTGAAAAGTAGCTAAAATTTTGCTAAATTCAGTCAAAATATCGCTAAAAAAGTAGTTATATAATTAAATTGCTTTAATTTGCTAGTATAATATCAGTTCAGAAGTAACACAATTTTTTTTGTCTTTTATCATCGGAATCCAATGTAATGTTTATCTTGAAATAAGTCAAACATGCAATGTAAAGAGTACGTAGTATAGGAGAGTCGATGTAGCAGAACATGCTCTATAGAGTGCGAGATTTCGCTAAAACAGAAAGAATATCGCTGGATTAAGCGACTAAATCGCTAAACTGGCAACGATGATGGCAGATGGATGGCAGATAAACTCCAATTTTCCTACGAAACGAAATTACTAGGGCTCTAATTCTGACTTTATGACATCGTCTGCACGTACTTCCACCATCTACCCCATCTTTGTCGTGATGATTCGTAGAGACAGCGAGATGGCTAACAATTACGCATGACTGCTCTCCAATGTATTAGAACCGGCTGCAATTATCCTCCAAGAGTCTTCCGAGCCAAAATCCCGCAATTAAGAGCAATTAAAATAGAAAACCTCCTGAAATTCATACATACCGTCGAACGTGGGAGGCAAAGTTTGGGAGACGCAAAAAAGGTATACATTTTTCAAGTTCTCCCCGTCAAATTTCGCGTGAATTCGTTACTTTGTCTCTGCCGTGCGCACAATGAGCTACAAAAGTAGAGCGGTATGAAAAAGAGTAAAAGAAAATAGTCTTGGCGCGGTCGATAAGACACGGGCGTTATAGTGATGCATCTTGTGAACGCAGTATCTTTTTGATCTCGGGTGGCGGGAGTCCAACTCGTAATTACTGCACAATATGCGCTTTCTTATTGTACAGGCTTAACGAGCCGGCAGGTGTTTCCATGTTTCCTCCACTTGTTTTGGGAAACTTTGTATCGCTTCCGAGCTGAGCTTAAATACGACAACCAACCCTAGCGGAATTCTTGCGGTATAACTTGACGCTGACTCATACAGCTCTCAGGAATGCTCATTAAAATGCTTTTAATTTGATTCAATTCGTATAGTCTTGAACGCCCACATCATCCTTTCTTTTGGAGTGGGATAACTGATTGATTAAAACCGTCCAGCTTTGCGCTTGAAAATATACGCCCGAGGTTTTCATGATTTCTTTTTGGAATGGAGGTTCGAATTTTATGTTATTTAAGGATCTCCCAGTATTCATCAAAGAATTCAGCTCGGCGGGGTTATGAAACCCTACACATATGATAAATGTTCACAAAAATGCTGTATAAATATTCCCTTCCTCGGAAAAAATCTTGAAATTTAATCAAATGTCTCCTGCAGAGGAGCTAACGTATGTGATTCATGGCGGCAAAAATGAAATCTACAATTATGTAACACTCCTGAGCTTAAGATTTAAGTACATATCAAATTTTCTGTTAATAGTACACATTAATTTTTGCTTGCGAAAATATCAGTTAAAACTGGAAATATAAGTCAAACTATAGGTCAGAATTAACTTCGCCATGCTTAGCCATTAATACGTCTAAACCATCATTTAATATAATTCCAACAGAAAATCAGCAACACTTTCTAGCATTTGATTGATTGTGCCTCCATATTCTCCTACAACCACAATTTAAAACGATGAAGGTTGAACATCATTCATAGGGTATTATATCTATCAACAATGGCAAATATTTAGTACTACCGTAGTATTTTTAGAATTGCTTCTTCAGCTGAGGTCATTGGAGCTGAGGACCTCGACTGACGCAGATACACTGCAAATTGTTATTTATCTCATTCCCTTTCACTCTTCCCCTCTTTCCTCCTACACTTTCACCTCTATTTCCTCTCTTTTTTAATTCATGTGTTTTTAATGTGACATTATTCCTTTGTGTATGTAAATATTCCTATTATGTAATGTTATTATAATTGTAATTGTACCTTTTTTATTTATTTTCCTTAAAATTTCAACTTTATTGGGTTAAATGTAAGACGGGACTGTATATTTCAATTTCGCCCGTCAATAAAGACGTATGAATATATGTATTTCGCTCAAGTACGAGGCCCACGCCGGGAATCGAACTTGGGACACTTTCTACCAAAGGCGACTGCGCTACCCACTTGGCTATTCGGGCGCTCCCAAATATTTTATATCTTCTATCACGTACGCTGCAGTACCCGATTAAGAATTGATAAGACGATATTTTATTCTACTTCTACACATATAGGATATCATCAGTTGATCACTCACTTCATCTACACGGTGAGATATCTATTCTGCAGTTCTCGAGAGCAACACCACATAAAATGTCCAGGGGTTGATCACAAAGGAACGCAAAGAATAACAAATTTATATTTTAGTTCTGAAAATGTTGACAGTAAAATCAGATGCCCGTTAGTGACAAAAATCTGAATATGTAAGTGTAGAATATGTTATTGTATATCCATGATCCCGCTAAGAGACCAAATTTTGTTTGGCTAAAAAATCGGAATGTAGAATAATGATATTTGTAAAATATTTTAGTGAAACATCAAGTTTTAGTGAGTCCCCTTCTTTTAAATTTTTTCCAGAATATTCATAGCGTAAATATTATGGTAAATCTCTACGTCATATTCTGTAAACATTCAAAATAGTAATCAGCACTTCAGTATCCTTTATGCATGAAGATAATTTTTTTCAAGAACAGGCAATTGATTGAACAAATTACTTCCAAAGTACACTTTGTTACTTTATGTAGAATAAACGAAACCTTGATAATCTTCGCAGATGGTCGATACTGTCGGTCTTTGAACCGACAACGATATTTAGTTTCCTAACCAGTCAGGAAAAATGCATCTCGTCATAGTTCTTTCTGCAACCTTCCATAACATCTTTACTTTATTGTTGAACATATTTCATTTCATCTTTACTTTATTATTGAACATATTTCAACATTTTTACAACATCTAAACTTTATTATTGAACTACTCCAGTGCGAATCTTGTATCAAATTATCCATTATCGGATTTTGCATCCATGTTTATACAGCGTAATCTCCATCCTTTTACAAGAGAGGGTGCCAAAATAAAACGATGTTTTCCGGGCACTTTAAAAATTCCGTGGTGTTCTACTTTTAATAAGTGAATCAACTCTATCTTGAGAATTCTTCATTTATCACATTGGTGCCTGGTTACGCAGCAGAAAAGAGCAGTAAATAGGAAAAGAAATGAAGGGACTCTCGCATCACTTCGGCTGCGGACGGAGTAGCGTAGACTTCCCACGCTGGGGAAAATGAGCTGTAGTCTACGTTGGAATAGAAAATGGAATGTAAATAGGTGCACATGCGCCTCTGAAATCATTGCTTGTTTTAAAGTACGTTCAATGGAAATAATGAGGAAAACTAATGGGTTCCACACGACCTGTTGTGGATTGCGGGAAAAATGTTGGAATAACATGGAAGAGATAAATTAATTTATTAAATCATGTTTGGAAGAAATAAAAAAGGGCCGCTTTTCACAAATGAACCTACTTCCGATTTTATTATTAAAAAAACAACTTCGCGACAGATACAGTTTTCTGCGGCATTTTCCAAAGTTGAATTTAGAAGTTGTACTCAGAAATTGTGTCTGTGGTATTTTGCAAGGTTGTTTTTATAATAAAATAGGAAATAGGTTCATTTGTGAAAAGTGGTCCCTTTTCATTTCTTCCGAAGTTGTCATGGAATACCACAAAGTTACCCGCCAATCAGTTGAGTTTATCATTACATCAGATTTGGTTTTCTTATTTCTTATTGTTTATAAAGAGGTATATAATGTGCCTTGTTTCCTGATGAGCAAAATGAATCAAGAGAAAAACTAGTGATCGCAATTTTCCTTGCGCCCTCAAATGAAGAATAGCATCAAGTAATTTGGCAGGTTTCCGAAAGTGTCTAATAAAATACACAACGTAACTACAAAATGTATAATTCATACATTTGAGTATACTTTTCTGAATAGAGTAGTAGTATTGTTAAAAGTGCTTCGACAGCTTAGGTCATTTCGCACGTAGGCCCCCACCGGGAATCGAACCCGGGACCGCTTTCACTGAAGTCGAACGCGTTGCCCACTTGGCTATCGGGAGCTCCTTCTGAATAGAATTGTAACTAATAGCTGAATATAAAACTGAATAGAATTGTAATTTTTAAATCATTCACCTAAATATAAGAAAAAAATGTGGGAACCTTAGGATTTATCGACAGATTCGCCAAATAATTTCATTTCCAAATAATTCATAAATATTGAAATTTAAGGTCATTGTAGCTCTCTTTGACAGGCTCTATTCTTTGCTGGTGTACACAATTAGGGCCGGAATGAGATGGATGCAAGATTTTCCAGACTACCATACCTCAAACAATCTAAACCTTCATCATCGCAATGTCCCAGAGTCCAAATTATATACTGCGTCAACGTTAATTGATTAGTTCCCTTTTACTCACATAAATTTCCTCCTATTTCCGTAATTGATGATTTAAGGGATAGATGCAAGAGAACGCGAAGTTTCGTTTACCTTGAGTATTTTTTGATGCATGACGTTCGAGAATTTTTGGGTAATTTAAAAACCTTATTCTTCGTGTAAGCTTCGTAATATTTATTTTTAATCCGAGGTTTTTATCATCTTCAATTTAGCTTCTTGAAATCAGTAACCCCGAAACTATGGTCCGGTCTCCGGTCTTATCTGGTAGGTCATTAAATCAAATTTTTGAAGTGCTGCTTTGCTATCTCACTAAGAAATCGTTACTCCGAAATTCACTGAACTTTAGCCAACGATATCTTGCTCATATTTCTCTCATTTATGGCGTATTTAGCATAACTTCCATATTTCTGGAATTTCAAGAAGGTGACGGTAATTTTGGTTGTGATTAATTATCTACTAAAATATTGTAGTATTTTTTTCTTTGAGTTAAATTTGATAGTGATAATAATAATAATTTCTTTGATGGAAACAGGAAGATGCATCACACGTTTTGATAAATGTAATTCACTTCCATTTTTGTCTAATGAGAACATAATTAAATAGTAAAGATACTATTATGTACGAACACAAACTACCTTTCCCTGACCAAGATTCGAACCCGGGACCTCGTCCTTGCTACGCTAGCATGCTAACCACTACTCCACCGATGCCGGTAATTGGCATCTTGTTTATAAATAGTATAGCTGTAATTAATATTGATAATTATTATCTTTGGATAAAGGTATGATCTACATAACTTAGCAAATATGTCCACCAAGTACATAGTCTTGACGAATACTAAAACCTCTACTTATTAAGTACTACATTCATCAAATATTAGGTTAGATTCGAGAAGAGACTGCCAACTCTCAATATCGACCAAAAAATAAAATCTTCACCTTTGTTAACTACCATCTTCGCTACTATATTTACATAGGGCTGACACGGAAACTAACCAAATGTTATCTTTCTTATAGGGGAAAATATTTTCTCGGGTAACGGATTACTCGTAATGATAACCGCTAAACCCGAGGGTTCCGGAGTTGCGTTTTTTTGAACGAAACAAATAAATTTATGCATTTGCGAATATGCGTGTATTATACTTATAAACATAGATGTCAAGTCAAGTGTCTGAACCCTTTATTCCAGTCTGCTGTATCTGGGCCGCACTCTCAGTAACACATGCAGTGCACACGCCGCCCTATCGGTCGAGTACAAGCCACTCCTCCGTTGGCTCATTTGTGACCCAGTTGCGAGGGAGGAGAGAAATGGAAAAAGAGGCAGCTTCGGCGTGTATGAAAAGGACGTTCAACCCACGATAGCATCCTCATTTAACGCCGCTCCAAGTCGCCACATGTTCCCTCTTTCGTCTGCAGTTCTGGTGACAGTTTACGTGGGGGGAGGGATGCGATAAAAAGAGTGGATGTAAAGAGAGGGAAGGAAAAAGTAGCCGGAGAAAGGGATGGAATAGACGGATGTGTAGCATTGGGTGGAAAGACTATCTCTACGACATTGATTGTACGAGGGCTCGTTTTCTGTCTGGATCAACGGCGAGCTCCTGAGATGCGGAAGTGCATTGCTCCCAGCTTCCTTTTTCCTCCCTTTATGCTTTTTTAATACGTTGCGTTTTATTGTATTATGGTTAAATGTTGAAGGTACGGGATAAGTAACATGTTTCCGTAGAATGGGTACAGGTAGGAATTTTTTAAATAGCCCAACACCGTGGTTAATCAATAACTTATTTCCTGTGTTCGTAGGATGCAGTACATTTGTTTTCGTCAAATTATACAACACTAGGTCAATATCAGCGAATATCTTAATTTCACTAGGTCAGTATCAGTCAATAATTTAATTTCACTAGGTCAATATCAGTGAATATCTTAATTTCACTATGTCAGTATCGGTCAATATCTTAATTTCACTGTCAGTATCGGTCAATACCTTAATTTCACTAGGTCAATATCAGTGAATATCTTAATTTCACTAGGTCAGTATCAGTCAATATCTTAATTTCACTAGGTCGGTATCGGTCAATATCTTAATTTCACCAGGTCAATATCAGTGAATATCTTAATTTCTGTTTCTAATGTATGTACAATAATTGATGGAAATAGCTATAAAAACATCTTCCTGTAACTAAAAGAAACGAAGCATTGTAATTAAGCAGAAGCAACCAGGGAATCGAACCGTGATTTTTTTGGTTCCGGGATTCGCTCCGGTTCAACGGAAACGAAAATTGTCGGTTAAGCTCCGGTCATACTCCGCCAGCCACTGGTGAACCGGTTCGAACAGATGTTTTCGCTCTGAGCATTAATCAATTTAATCCGTGAGAAGTTTTTATTCTCTGCATCATTTTGAAATGAATTGAACTAAATTGAGTGCTAGAGAAAACTTGAATGGGTCCCACTTTCTTTGTATGAAGTGCACCGTGCTCTTTCTTTTAGTTTATAATTATTTTGTAGATATGATAATGACATATGAGGTTAGGTGGGAAAGAGGCCCATATTGGTCTAACCACGCCAATAAAGGGTATATCTATCTATCTTTATGTCCCGCTGAAGGTCTTGAGGATCTGTAGAATTATTTCCGACCTCGACATTTTTGAAGAAGTAAAATAAATGTCGGTAGGCTTCTAAGGCTTTCGTACGATGTAAAAAACATGGAAGGATCAACATGTTTGCTGTGTTTTGAACTTCTTCGCCGAAGTTGAATTCATCGATAAAGTCGCGGAATAAATCATGGAAGTCGTTCGAGGATCAATGAAGTTGAAAATCTCATTTTCCGAACGCGAAACTCTGAATTCGGAATCAGAGTCATCCGGTGTGTAATTTTTCAAGGGAAGTTTCACTTTTAAATTAGGCTGCATTAATTGCCGCGCACAGAGAGGTGACTAGCAGGGTAATTATGCAGATGAGGATAAGTGGACTTCATCTCATTTGTATATGGAAATGAAGGAAGGTCTAATTTCGAGACTTAGAATTAACTTTCCTAAATTAGGCCTCCTCCAAACGTCTTGTATTAATTTCCCGTTTTCGTTGCCTTAAAGGGAATGACATAATTAAACATTATACACCGGACGTGACGCATTAATTTTTTTGGAAAATTGAAACGCAGCAATTCATCATTCTACTTTTTTAAGCAAATTTTCCTTTGGTAATTAATCATTTTTGAAGTCTTCCATAGGATCGAATGAGATTTGTCAATTGATGACATGTTGTTTGATTATTAGACCTATCGACGAAAATATATTATTGTTATATTTCAAAGCTTTCTAGCTATACTTTTGCTCGGAAATTATTTTAAAAACAATGCTTCATTAGTAAATTTGAAATTGCAACATATGCAACATGTCGCCACCTTACGGCCTGTGAGAGATTTTTTAATCTGGACGAACTTGAACAGAATTTTGTAACGGAGATCAATTGGTTTCAAACCATCACAGCAGTGAAATCATCAAACGGTTTTAATGCTTAAAGGCTACGTAAATAAATTGGATTAAGATAGGCTTATTTTATACCAGAAAGTAAGTTATACATAAAAGGTTTAATATATATTCCATCAACCATATTAATTCTGGCGATATCTGGGGGGAAAATGTTCACATTTAGAAATTTTGCTCATAATTGGTTTATTTCAATTCAATCCTACGTCCGCGGAACGGCGTAGTCAGATTTTGTTTTTATCGAACCAAATTTTTGTCAACTTTTTCAACTGGTAAATATTTCTCACTGTAGTATTAACGTTACGGTCCATAAATATGCTCGAATTTGTAGCGCTCGGTACGTAAGATTTACATTTCGATACGGGAAATTTGACCAGGACTTAGCGACGTTATAAACGTATCATACAGTTTTTTTGTGATTCCCCTTTTTGTAATGTGAATATCGGAAATGTATCCCTGGCTTCCTCCACCAAAAATTCTACAATTACTAGATGTATTCCTGTAACAAATACTTTTGACATAAAAAATGCTACATCACGCCTGATTATACTGAGATAATATTCTAAAAAGCCATGGTGAGCAAAGCGACTTACTAGGTTGTTCAATAAGTTTCGTCGTTCGATAAGAAATGGTGCTGTTAGGTTCCTTATATATTCGTCTAATGATGGTGCTACTTTTTCATGAACACTAGTGTAGTTTCATGTAGATCTGTCAACTCATTCGTCATCATCAAAACGACTTTTACTACATTAGTAAATCCATTCCCCAAAAGTTGCACACTGACTGAATACATTCTCGTAACGATCAATTTTGACAGCCAAAGCGAATCACCACAGCACACCTATTCACACTGAGAAAGGAATTAGCTCGAAAAATATATTACGGCAAAATATTTTTGAAAATTTCCCAACTTTGATCCCCCGTGACTTTCTAAGCATGTCAATACGTCGTGATCGACGATACTTTATTTTATTCATTTATTTACCACATGCAGTAGATACATGCCCAAAATTAAAGTAATAATGTCACAAGTGCAACGACAAAACAGAATCAAAAAATATTTTTAAAATAATTATACTCAAGAGCATAATAAAAGAAAGTAGGGGTTACAATTACAATAATCTGGCGTGAGTTAAACCTAATTTCATAAGTGTCCCTTAAGATATGGAAAAAGGATCAACAGAAGAAGGGATGAAATTCAGCGAAGAAGGACGAAGAAAGAAAAAGGAACGCTTGATAAGTGAGGGTCTAGGTGTGGTATAGTTTAGCAAAGAAGTTAAACATGTACATCTGTCAGGAACACGATGATTGAGAAGACGAAATTATACAAAGAATAGCTACAAATTGTAAATACAAACTGGCAGACAAGCTGACAAATAAAAACTATTACATACAACTATATGTAGATACTTATAAAAACACAAAGATACGGGTGGTGATCGACGATACTTTATTTTATTTATTTATAACATACAGCAGTTAAATGCCAAATTAAGGTGATAATAACAAGTATAACAAAAGAAAACAGAAACAAAAATAATAATAAACCAGAGAATATTAAAGTTAATGCGAAAAAGTCAAGAGATGACAGTCAAAGAGGGAACTTAGCAGTGAATATAGGAAGGATAAATAATGTCTTGTTAAATTAAGCGTTAAGTAATTCCAAGGAAAGAGAAGGTGCTATAGTAACATTAGAAGCTCTGTGAAGATAACAAATTCTGGTTTGAGAGAAAAAAGTCGTCTCTAAATCATATTGATCCACGCTGTTAAGGAAAAACGACTGGGATTGACAGAAGAGCATCGAAAAAGGTGATGTCAGGAGTCAGGAGGGACACGAATGACGAAAAAACCGACGGGGCCTAACTTATCCGGAACATCCCGGAAGGACATGCTTAGGCGTCAAAGCTATACCGGCACACGTTCGCCCGTGCTGAATTCCTCCCGAGACTTGGTTGGCTTCTCCTCACCATGAAACCTTGGGGAACAGGAGCCCTCACGGTCTAGACAGTGATTTCCCAATGAACTACACGCGAGTCGGGTTATAAATCCGTGACATAATAGGCTTAAATCTTGTCTGTACGGGAACTTTCTTTTTCTCCTTCCCAAACCGCGTAGTTACCCTGCGCAAGCCATATAAAGGTTGGAAAGTGGGAGAGTGGCCGTGGGGACTGAAGAGGTGACGGCACCAATCGCGTAATTAGCCATTCTCGGTCGACGGGTGGTGCCGTCGCTGGGGGTTGGGCTTCGCATCCAGACGGGGCAGCGCATGTGTGCACTTGACTTTGCCAAGGAAGGGCTCGTTCCGGGCTCAATTCATCGTCTGAACCGTCGTTTGCTGATGAACGTCAAGTAATTGAATGACCAAAAAATACTCTGTAGGATCAAATAAACCAATCTGCACATTTTGTTTAACTGGGTTAAAAAAAAATATAGCTCAGAAGCGGAGGCGTAGCCAAGATGGTGGTTTTGGGGGTACAACCCCCCTCCAAGAGGACAGCCAAGAATAAAGGCAACCATACGAGAGGATGGCTTCTCGCAATTACGCCATATAAACACTGCTGGAGATTTGCAGAGTATAAAAATTTTTTAAATTTTTTTAAATTTCAAATTTATTTAACATAATTAAAGAAAACCTATTACAGTAATAAATTGTTTGATTATTAGAC
>KZ308523.1:53658-125427 GCA_000376725.2 Ladona fulva | reverse complement strand
ATTCGGGTCGAAGAGTCACTCTACCAATAAGAAGTTACATAAGTCATTAAGATTAGAATTAATAGGGACCAAAGTATTTCACGGCATTGCAGATAAGGAAACGCGGGCGCATTTTTCATGTGATTAAGTCTGTCTCAATGAAGACGCATTGCGTTCCTTGAAGATAAACAAACATCTACTACTTATGGCGCTGAAAATAATGTAGTCCAATTGTGACTCCATCGATATGTTACTATATCTTTTGCAGCCTCCATTCAAGTGGCATATAAATGGAGCCAGTCAGAAGATGTCTTCCAAAACATTTTCGGATGATCCATGAATTTTTTAACATAAAAGCTTGAAGTTTCTATCGGTTCTTATAATATAATATTCATTTAAACAAATAGATTTTAGCATATGTCTTCTAAATCTATAATACAATCAGTCAAACATCTATCTCAAACCCTTCATCGTTAGCTACCCAGAGCTTTGGTGAGGGAATAAGGCCTTCTAGGCAAGATGAGGAGTGAACGCCCTTGTTTTTCTGATTGAGCCAGAATGCTATCAGTGGAGCAAAGACCACCTATTTGCAGCACAATATTCCAGGAGCACTTTTTACAGCATTCATTATTGTGTGACCGGTATGAATGTCCTAAGCATCTTTCATGTTACATTAGCTTTCATATCGTCCCAACGATTAGCTTAGTGTGTTGATCATAGCACGGTTCTTAAACACTATGCCATAAAAGAGACACTATGTTGGAAAATTAAATTAATTATGAATAGAAGAATTTTTTCATATCGTTTCCTATCGAACTTCTCAAAAATATGATCTATCAGAACTTGGAACAGTACCGTGAATTTGATAGAGTAAAGTGAACTTGGACAAGCAAGCTATTTGAGCGGTATGAAAATAGTCGATCTAATGTAGAAACGGCTTAGGATTGACGATATTTGAGCGGTATGAAAATAGTCGATCTAATGTAGAAACGGCTTAGGATTGACGATATTTGAGCGGTATGAAAATAGTCGATCTAATGTAGAAACGGCTTAGGATTGACGTTGGTCAATCACGACCTCAGCGGCATACGTGAAAAGTTGTAACTACTTACAATACACATGGTACAATCGTAGCCTCCACGTAGAAGTATTATAAAAAAACGTTCTGAATCATTATAAAAGGTATGAAGAATTCAAATTAAGAGAACTATGATTCCGAAAACATTATAATTCAAGAAACATTTGCCTTTTTTTCGGTTGGTCTGGGTTTGGGTTGGGTACGTCGGGTGGGGGTGTGGCGTGTAAATAATTTCATTATCTTCCTATATTTTTTACACAGTGACGGTGCTGTAGTAGTCATCGACCAATATCATACCTGTCCCGTAATATTTAAAACTACATTAGATTTAACCACAAATTAGAGCATATTGAATTACATTAACGCAAACTAGATTTATAGTTATATATTTCATTCTTCAATGCCCTCACAAAAAGAATTTCATCGGACAATGACAGGTGAGGCGTAAACAATAACAACGGATGAACACACACGACCATTTACTAACTAGAAATATCCGATTGATCGGGACTCGAAGCAGGGTTGGAGCGTTAGCATGCCAACGAATCCGCCACCGTAGCTGGTGAAATATAATATAATTTAGACTATTATTTAACTACATTAATGTAAAAACACAGTAATGTTTTGAAGTGCAATAACTTAAACTAGATTATATTTATAAAAAATACATTCATGTAAAACTGGTAATTTTCTCTAGATCAATACGTCTATTTTGTACAACTTTTAGCACAGTCCCTAGGGAAGGAATAGACATATTCGGTACGTGCAAGTAAGTACAGGTGTAAAGATGGCCAACGCCTCCAGACAGAAAAAAAGAGCCTGTGTGGAACATGGCGACATTAAAGAACATCTCTGCAGGAGAGAAGATTCGGAACAGACGGAGGGGAGACAAAAGAGAGGCCGTCTAAAGGCGAAGAGGAATGGAGATGAGCGTAAAGAGAAGGGTAAGAGGACACGAAAATAAAACACGAGGGCGAGGAAGATAAGAAGCGGTGGGGAGCGCCATTCAGTAGGGAAAAAGGAAATGAGAAAGGGAGGACAGAGGGGAAGATAAAAATGGTGCTTTCTTATTACTGCTACACCACAGAAACTTAAACAAAAGGATTGTGATTGCATATTCGTCGTTGAATCTGAGCTATCGATTTTTATGTTACTGTTTATTTATCTTTTAATATTTTTCCTTCTGCTTTTGGTAATGGATGGAAATTAAAGACCCTGTTGGCTACTTAAGTCTCAGTCTTGATCATACTTGTGTTAGTTAGGAAGGTACTGAGGTTGGCTTATGTTGGCTAAGGTTGAATAATGGCATTCGTTTTCGTCCATCCTTGTTAAATTACAAGAATTTGTTATCCATAGGCTGTTGCTGCAGTTCCGTGAACCTTTGGCACAGTAGAGTGAGCAATAGTAAACGACCTGGTAAAACGAAGTGTAGTGCACCATCATCTGCCGGTACCACTTAGTAACAACTGCGAACGTCACTGCATGAGTTATATACGAATTCTCGTACACATCCATCGATTCCTAAGCACTTCTGTATGCCCATTAGAATCTCTTCAAGAAGGAGTCGAGCAATCTTTGTTCATCGATCGGATAACCTAAAGAAAAGACACAGAAAGAAGGCAATGGAAGGAATTAGCAGCTGGAGGAGCGTGAAAGCGCAGATTTGAGGGACGAAACGGACGAGTGCGGAGGATTACAGACTCCAGAGAAACGAGAGAAGTGGGAAAAAGTGAGGGAGAGAAAGAAGAGGGGAGACGGAGACGCTGAGGGAGACAGCGAGAGACTTGGTCAAAGGAGAGAAGGGAGAGACGGGCGGAGGGAGAGAAGATGTCAGTGGGATAGGTTGAGGTGAGGCCAGAACAGGAATCGATATGAACCCTGTGACAGAGAGCAGTGGAGGTGTGTGAGGGGAGAGGAAGAGAGGTTCAGAGACGACTGAGGAATGGAAAGGGGTGGAGTATTCCCTTTTTACACGGAACGCGGGCAAAAATGAGTTCTGGCGAAAAGGAATCGAGCGAAAAATTTGCGTGTGAATGGAATTTGAAGGATGAGAGGGAGGGTGAAATTGTGGAAAGTGCTACACCCGGGTCAGGAGGGGCCACTTAACACTTCCAAACACACGTGAGAGATGAGCGTCGATAGAGGAATCTACGTTCTCTCTCACTGTCTTTCGCTTCCTCCATTCCGATGTCTTTCTCGCACTGATGTACCTCGATAAGTTCTTCTACTTTAAAGAAGAGACCTAAGACTGATGTAAAAGTTGATATTAGGCGGTGTTATGATACTCTTGGAGAACCATTAGGGATATCATCAAAAATTGGTGATAATTCTGGAAATCGAACATCGAAGGAATGCAAATCAAACGTAAACATTTCTTGCAGTACCATGGTGAGTAGGCAGAGTAAGTTGCGAATGAATGTCACTATCAACCGACCTACACAATACCATAGGCCATACTGACCAATAGTTTCAATTATACCAACATATTTTCTATCTAGAGGGGAATATCCCACCGCAAAAAGAATCATAAATGCCGTGATAACATCTGTGAATTTCGAGCTCATCCTATTGCAAAATAAGAAGAACGCTGTCCAGTAGCAACCTGGAAGCTTTTCAAACTAATGAGGCCTTGACTGACAGGGTATATGTGCAGAACACAAACTTTTCACAGTCCCTCAGCTCTGAGGATTATGACCAAGTTAGCCATGAAAACGTTGGCAACAAACATGTTTCCAGAACTTCACAGAGGAAAGGGTAATGATGGCTTTGCGAGTAAAGGCGTGCACCTAGGAAATCTTGCACAACATAAAACCTCATAGCGAAATTTTAATCAATCTTCAGGTGATAACTTTCAAGAATTTTATTTTTAATCTTACCGAAGCTACCTCTATTGAATCACTAATTTCACTGTCAAAACATTTTTTAACATTTCAAAGAAACAAATGTATTGGTGAAAACTGTAGCCAATCAAATCGTTTTCAAGACAATTATAGAGGCGTATTTGAGGTAATGAGAACTGCATGTATTTGACTTGTTTCTGCTAGCAATTAATTTAACTGCGTCTCATAAAGCTATGTCAGGGGTTCTTTAATAAATCTATTTTAAAGCGTCCGTCTACGAACACATATTTCTATACAACTCATGAGATATTCCAGGAAAAGTTTTCCAACTGCAATTTCCATGAGAATTCGCGTTGCTCTTAATAACGTTTACCTTTAATGTTTTAATCGGAATTCTACCTCACTGGTGTTCGAATAAAAGACGGCAAGCGGCAGAGAGCTCAGCGATGGAAAAAAGAGCTGGATTTAAGCATCTGAACAATTTACTCAGTAATTACGGAAAAACTCGTTGCGAGCAGAAATCTCACGCACATTCCTCCGGTCCGAAATCCCCTTAGGAGCGGAGCTTAATTTGTTAAAATTGAAAACGCACTGAGTTCGAATGAAACTTCCCAAAAATTCATTTTAGCAGATATATCCTATTAAACATCATCCTTTAAAAATCTCGCCCAGAGGAAAATGTACGCCTGGAATGCGGAAAATTTCTGAAAATTAATCGATTAGTTGGCTTTTTAAGGATTAAAAACAATCCTTCCTCGACTGATTAGCCAACTGTGATGCTCGTGGGAATGTAGGATGAAATAAGGATGCGGACATTCACTAGAAGATTGGGCAAATTTGAAAAATTGTAGAGTAGAGGATTAGGTTTAAGTCCTGAAGTATAGAAATACTACTTTTCAAGAAATCTTTCTATAAGGAAAAAAATTCGAATGCGTCTTTTGATGAATTAGGTGAAATATCTTGGAGTAACTCTACGAATAACTTAACATACCCACACTATACTCCCCCAGCTTCATAACTGCGGAAAAGCACTTAAGAAACTCGGCTTCGTTAAATGAATAGTCGCGGTCGGAACGACGAAAAAGTTCGCCAGCGATGCTATTTTGCGTTAGTTAGACCTCATCTTGAGTATGCGTGAAATGTATGGGACCTTGCCGATAGGTATTGTATTCGAGAATTACAAAAGGTGCAGGGCTCTCGGATAGCCAAGTGGGCAACGCGTTCGACTTCAGCGAAAGCGGTCCTAGGATCGATTCCGGGTTGGAGCTCACGTGCGAAATGACCTTAGCTGTCGAAGCAGTTTAAACAATACCACTGTTACTAGAAAAGGTGGAGCGAAAGTCGATACGTTTTGCGAAAAATTGCTACGATCAATCATTGAGCGTCACTCAGACGCTTCAGGACGCAAGATGGGAATCTTTAGAAGTTAGAAGATTTCAACAAAGGATTAATTTTCTGGATAAATTTAGAGAAAGCACGTTCAGAGATGATGTAACCGTTGTCTTCACTATGGTACATAGGCCGTTCCGATACTGCGAGAAAGATCAGGGAAATATATACTAGAACCAATCGATTCATGAACTCATTTTTTCCGCGAACGATACGCGAAAGTAACCGATTGGGGAAATAAAGTCATGGAACATGCACCCCTGCCACACACCGAAAGGCGGCTTGCTGGGTACTTACATAGTCATAGATGTTTATAGCGATCTAAGAACAGTTTCGCCGGCGGTTCATGTCTAACCAGTGAGATCAAGTCTGAAAACAAGGGCTAGTTGCTCCGTTTCCTTCCCTTGTTCCCAGATTTGGTCTCAAAGGCAGAGGTGTGGTGTGGGAACGCCCAAAACCACCCCAAGCCAAGGGGTTTTGGGGGTTCAAGCCCCCCATGAGAACAGAGCCAAAAATAAACGAATACATGCGCGAGGGGCTCCCAGATAGCCATGTGGGTAACGCGTTCGACTTCAGTGAAAGCGGTCCTGGGTTCGATTCCCGGTGGGGGCCTACGTGCGAAATGACCTAAGCTGTCCAAGCACTTTTAGCAAAACTACTACCAAAAAAACGATATGCGCGAAGGGATGGCCTCTCGCGTCTGGCGATTAGCAGGGTATATATGCTAAAATAAATTTGTTTGCATGTATTGGGATTAGATTTTAGGCGGAGGTATTCTTGTCCTGGCTCTAAACCCCTCCACTGGACAAATCCTGGCTACGTCCCTGCTCATA
Source organism: Ladona fulva (assembly GCA_000376725.2). Classification (NCBI taxonomy): domain Eukaryota; kingdom Metazoa; phylum Arthropoda; class Insecta; order Odonata; family Libellulidae; genus Ladona; species Ladona fulva. The sequence continues at coordinate 119,308 of KZ308523.1, read as the reverse complement.
GTGCCGGAACGAACCGTCGGAGAATCGGTTCTTGAACCATTAAACCTCTAACGAAAGCTTAGTGTTCAGATATTGCAGGAAATTATGAAGATTAATTAGCAAATTAGAAAAATGGATCATTCAGCAATTTAAGGAAGACAACATTAATCGCAACGAATGTTCACAACGGATACATACTAATAAAAGAGATACAAAGAAAGAAGAGTAAGAATAATAAAGCTTACGGAATAGGGAACACTAAGGGTAGTTGATGCATAAAGTCATGATCAACGTCATTCAGGACATCATTGTTTTCCCAATCTAATTAAAGGTTGAAGGTTAAAGATATAGATTTCTATGATGAGAGGATCTTAGCGAAGCGTATTGTTTAGATAAATGTGGCTTTTAAGAGGAAGTTTCCATATCGTAAATTTCCACAATGCAAGGCTGAACTTTAAAGGCAGCGCCAGAGAGCAGGGGTGAGATCTAAAATCGAAAACTGAGAGCAAGAAAAAAGGATCTGTGAAATCTAGAGATGCCAAAACGAGCCTGGAGGTGACACGATGAAAGTGTATTTGAATAAAAAGGGATAACTGGAAAAGTTAAATCTTGGTAGCAGAATCGGAAACGAGGATGAAATTATTTTTGGGATAAACTAAACAGTGCCTTCCATATGACCCATCGCTTTAACTTAACTAGAGGTACAGTGAATATGGTGATAAATCAAATACTATGGATTGAAAATAATTTTTTTTAATTTTAATTACTCAAAGTTACTACTAAAATGCAGTATAGATAGGCAAGCGAACAAATTTCGAAAACTGTCGGTACAAAAAGCTGACATTTTAAGTTGAAAAATAGGTTTGAATGAGTAGCCAATCAATTACCCGTAAAATATTCGTCGTTTATAGAGAAAGAGAAATGCATTGGAGCCGTCATTAATTCATAATATAAGTTTTAAATAGTAAAATGCATGTTTAAGACATAGATGAAGCTAACTGAGCGATGCATTTCCATTCTATTCTGCACCAACCGAAAAATTACAAATATTGTATTCATTAAGACAGATATTTCCAAACTTTTGTCCTCCACGACACATTTATATACTAACATAAATTTTGCAGCACACTAAACAAAGCGTTTGAATGCTGTTGCGTTAATTCATGTTGAAAAGAAGACAACACCGACAAGAGATTACATTTTTAAGTATCATATCAATGATCTCTAATGATGACCCGATGATGAAACGAAATGTCGAAGCCATGGTCGTGGAATAAATATACATAGTGGTACGGGTAACAATGTGAATTATTTCTTAAATGACTGAATGAGAAGAAATTTATTCTTCCATAGAAAACAAGAATATTGGATCGTGGCAATTTGAAGAAGAATTAAGCACAAATTTTGCAAGGCTGCGAAAGTAATTAAGTCGAATAAGATTATAAAATTTTCGCTGTTAAAACAATACATTTTATCAGTATTGTATTTATATGTAGCGTATGGTAGTACCTCAGGAGTACACACTTATCCCTTACGTCTGCGAAGAAAAGAGTCAACATTATCGCACTTCCGCTCGAAATGACCAACAAATTCGATATATCTACACATCCCAAAAAGATGATTTTGCATAACGGGAACGAAACATTGTATATTCTCTATGATTTGCGTTTTCTGTAGTCTGCATACGAACGTTAGTGAATTTTAACATTGAAAATTTTATTTTCTTATTACTATGAATACTAAGTTGGCGCTTTCTAATTAATATTCGATACTTTTTAACGCTTTCCACTTTCGAATCCAAGGTTTAAAAAGAGTTTGTTGGCAACTTTGCTGCGGACCACATGTTACCCGCGGGCCTTATGTTGTACATGCCTGAATTCCATAATTCCGTAGCAGAAAAGAATAAAATGAATAAACGGAACGGAAGTAAGAAATGCGAGAGGAGGAAGCAAGGGAACAGAACTGGGAATCGGACAAAGAGACACGGCGGGAGGAGCGAAGAAAGCAGCGAGAGAGAGAGAAACAGTGAAGGGGCGGGAAAGAGAGCTTCATAAAGAGGAAGAGAATCGCAGAACCTTTAAAGCGTTGGGAGTGAAGCGAGGCTTAGAAGTGGAACACCCAGCAAAAGCCTTGCAGAAAGTCTACACTCGTTAGGGAGGCTGCTTTTTCCAGAGGTTGGAAAACTCCATAGAGGTGTGGCGAAAATACTATGAAAGTCGGTCGCTCATGTGGCTCCGAGTGTAGAGGTGGGGTGGAAGGACAGATGACGGGGATGGAACAGAGTGGGATTGGCTGCCGGGAAAAAAATGAAGGCGGGAGGAGAAGCATTTAGGTGTGGAAAAAAGAGGGAGGTGTCGGGATGGGAAAAGAAAGGGGAATAAAAAAAATTCCCGCGGAAGGCGAGCGTTACCCAAAGGATCGTGTGAGTCGCTGGAAGAGAATATTTAGAGACGAGGAATGGAAAAAAGAATTTTTCAGGGGGATAGATGGGGAATGGGGAGGAGACGCGGAGATTTTTACAAATGAAAAAAAAAAGAAAGACGGGAGAGAGATTGCGACTTCTCCGCGGCTCTGTTATTGATCGGTTTTTTGCCATTATATTATACCCGAATAGTATGGGGGGTGGAGATCGGTGAAGAGAGAGGGTGAAAATTAAAAAAAAGGAAATCGCGCCTAGGGCTATTTATGGAATCGATACAGATATTTATCTGCCGTCGATGAGAAATATTTTCGGAATCTAAATGATATTCCTCCCGAAGCGTGTTTCCGAACTATTGTGATTCGAAATTTTCAAGGTGGGCGTAAACATGGCTTCGGAAAAAATCTCTTTTGTTGAAATTCGCACGGACTGCAGTTAAAACTGGAGTGATCTGAGGGCGTGGGTGCTACGAGGAATTGTTCCCACCAAAATTTCTCCTTGAAGTATGAGCATACGAGAGATGGCTCTAGGTGCTTTACGTAATTGATTCGACAGGAGGTAGGTGAAGATATGAGTACTCGATTTGCGGGTGCCATTCTACGGACAGAATCGTAGTAGTAGTAGTAGTGTTGTCAAAATTGCTTCGACAGCTGAGGTCATTTCGCACGTAGGCCCCCGACAGGAATCGAACCCCGGACCGCTTTCACACCAATCTGGTGAAGTTTCGTTTATTGGTAACGTTAAATAATTAAATCTCCCGCTAAAGCAGGTCATGGTAATAGGAAATTTAGGCGAAGTATCCTAGCATGTTCAAATCACAAAATTCATCCGAAATTCGGAGTGGTTGGCGTGCTGGTAGCGTACCAATCCCAAGGTTCCGGGTTCGAGGCCAATCGGACTTTTCTTGTTTAGGAAGGTTTGTACACGTACGCCGATAATTATAAAAATGGATGTAACTAGGATAAAGTTCCTGTTTTCATTAAAAAATTATTAGTATTATATGTCCTCAGGGAATACAATCAATTATTTTACATCTCTGACCATGCATTATTTATCAAAACCACTAGTGCGCAAACTTTTTAAAAACATTTCATATTATGACCTTTCTTTCGACAAATTTGAAGTTGAGTAATTCATCATCCGTATTTCCTAAGTAGGTACTGACTCAACGTATGTATTAGTATTCAAGTTAAGTGGATGAGAAGCCTACGTGTGCCTATCCTCGCCTTAATAGAGTTATATAGAGCTGTTTCGATCGACGAAACAAAGTTATTTGGGAAAATTAAATATAGTATTGTCAATTGTATACCGATCACGCCATTCCTATCTTGATATGATTAGAAAAGTACTTAAAGTTGTACATATTTTTGTTCGAAGAAGTGATAAATGTCACCTTTTAAGCCTTAACGGAGGTAAAATTACATATTAAAACATGCTGCCATTTCTTTGCTGTAGGAGTTAAACATTTACCTTATTCAAAGATTGACAATTTAACTATTTCCAACCATAAAACCCACAGTATTACCACGGAAGCAAGAAATCATTCGTAAGGTGCGATTAAATACGATAATTAAACAAAAAATATTAATATGTATCATCAAAGTGTACTTTAATAAATTAGTAAACAGCAACTCAGAAATACCTCGTCAATAATACAAATTTAGGTTTTCCTACGGCCATTTTAAAATACTAACAAACTTAATTATAGTTGAAGCCATGTTAAGATAATTAAAACGCAATATATAGCCAATTTCTCAGCTCACATCCTGATATATCAATGATTCACCAAAAACTTTATCGTGAGGAAAAGTTAAAAATGTCACGGTCGACCGACGATAAGACTCTCGAAAAAAAAACTTATTGCGTGGAACAGAAAAAGAAGATAACGAGTCCGAAAACATCGCCAAATAATTGCGCGCGATTCGGCAGAAACAACAAGTAAAATTTTGGGAGCTCTGTCAGTCGGAAAAAGAAACGGACGAAAAAACAAAATCGAAGCCCTCTTTCGGAAAAAGAAGAAATAGCGACTACGTTTCGATTTTCCTCGTACATGAAAGTACGCACATGAAATACCTGAACAGGGTACATAATAACAGATATATATCGGTGACCAGTACTCCGTAGGTGATCGGCGTGCTCATACTCATAGTTTAGCCATTTAACCAACATTTCTTAAATTGTTTAATGTTTTGATTGGAAGGACGTCTTATGACTCGATGAAAATCTACAAAATTCTCCATTGTAATATATAAACTACCGTTGCATAGCTGGTTGTATGAATTATATTGTCATAAATGCACATTCTAACTTATTGGTGCTTCGACACCACTAAATATATGTTACATTGGAGTTCGAGAAAAGCTCCAAAAAGCCGTTTTTTGCAAGAAAACTAACCGTATGAGAATTCCAACTAGCGAGGGTTAAGGTTATCCGTGGTCGTGCTTTGCAAATATTGTTTTCAATACATATTTCGACAACTATGAAGCCATCTTCTGGAGAGAAGAATAGCTGAGAGAGCTTTTCTCGAACTCTGATGTTTTATCACAGCCGTGTTTCCTGTTCTAATAGATACTAAGTATATATCAGTGGTGTAACCAGGTGGGGGGTACGTAGAGCTGGATCCCGCCCACACTAGGTCTGCCTTCCAAAAGGAAATGGAATGATCGTCAGGAAATTTGCGAACAAAGATGGTATGATATTTGTAGGAAAAGAAAATTGGACTCCCATATATATATATATATATGTGTGTGTGTGTGTGTGTCTACATATATAACGTTCATACATTTCGACAACCGTTCGTTCACTGTCCGCAGTGCCCTCTGGGCATACTACGAACTGCTCTCATTTTTAGGGTTTTGATCAATGGCAAAACCGTCCTCTCTCACTCCGTCTCTCGAAATAGAAGAGAGAACAAGCGAAACGGGGAAAGAGGAAGCTTTGCGAAAAAAGAAAATTTAAACTGAGAACCGTCCTTTTTTGCATTATTCTACGCGGGGGAAACGAAGTAGATGGGAGCGTATAGGAGGAAGGGTAGCAAGTATCGAAAAGAGAAATGGTTGGTTACAGAGAGAGTGTGTATCTTCGAAGAGTCGTTCCCAAAAGCGATACAAAGCTTTTCATTTATTTTTCCAACGGAAAAAAACGAGGAGTAAAAATCAACGTGAAAGGATGGGTGGATGGGAAAAATGAGAGGTCCACAGAGACGTAATTTCTGCCATCTCTACTCTTCGAAACTTAACGTTGAAGTAAGTGAGAGCAGATGACGTGAGAAAATAGTGTATCACAAGGCAGGCATATCTAGGTGTACTTATTCACAAAAAATGCCTCACTTGCAGAGGAGTTTTACGTTTATGGATTCATTTGGAATAGGGAAGAAAGTTTTAGGAAATTATTAACTTTAGAATGGGGAGTATTTGCATTCAGCTGTATTTAGTGAGGCTAAATTGACCGTTTATACGCTGAAGTAAGACTGAATGAAATATTGTTTTTAAATAGCAACGTACCCATGTTATATGGATCTCCTCGGTTAAAAAGTTTCACAAAAAGTATCTAATTAAGTTATTCTCAATAAAGATAAAGTTTAATAAAGAAAAATGATTGTAATTAATATAGTATAGTAGGCAGAGAACAATTTGCATGGATTCGTCAAACAGATAATGCAATTAACCTTTCGCCTTACTTACAGAAATATGAGAAATACATTATATTTTTCATTACATATTACAATATTATGGAATATACCACACAAAAGATATAGTAATAAAAATATTACAATAAAATACAATTTAGCTGGTAAAACAAGGCATAGAATGATATAAATCAATTCTTATTATTATACACGTAGTCTACATACTTATTTACTGAATAGAGAGACCCTTCAACAAAAACTTTTTCAATTTACATTTAAATACTTTTACAGCTAGTATATATGTTATGGACTAAGGTAGTTTATTATAAAATTTCGCTCCAGCATAAAATACTACTTTCTTATTCAATACTAGTAACACTGTTTGAATTAATAAGCTATTTCGTAAACGATTTATATCACTTTTATTCTTTGAAACCTATTATGTGGAGCAAACACATTTACTCTTTTTCACCTAAGCAAACAAACATGGTACCCTAGAAATTTCATGCTTTCCTAAAAAGAAAAGGTATTATTTCTCTCTGTTATATTGGATAAGCTATTCAAATTTATGGAAAAGTTAGCTATTCAAATTTATGGGTCGGTTAGGCCGATTGTAGAATATGCAGCAAGTGTTTGGGACCCACACAACACCGGTCTTAGCAAGAAACTCGAAGGCGTGCAAAGGAAGGCTGCTAGATACGTAGTAGGAAGGCACAAGAAGGATGAGAGCGTAAGTAAAATGTTAGATCAATTAGGATGGAAATCGCTATCGTCAAGAAGAAAGACATTTAGATTAGCGGGTGTATTTAATGCGTGGAACTCTAATGAAAGCTGGGATGAACTACAAGGTTTCATCCACCTAATTATATCGGACGCGGTGACCACGGATTAAAAATCAAGAAACGTAAACAGAAAACCAAAGTTGCAAAATATTAATTTCTTAATAGATGTATAAGAGAATGGAATGACTTACGTGGAGAACTTCTCATTCCAATGCCGAAAAATGTTAAAATTTTGCAAAAAGAAGCTCAAAATTTTCTGTGATATTGTCTACTATGTTATTGTCTAAGGTGATATTGTCTAACGTGATATTGTATAACGTCATACTGTATAATGTGATATCGTATTCTGTAGGTATACCTATTAATGACTGTATATAATTTATAGAACTGTAGAATAGTTGATATTTTTGTAATAGCATAGATTTTTTGTAATACTTTTTAAGAAGTGCTGCCTTCGGGAGGTTTTTGGAGGGGTTTTCCTCCCGACTAGGGTCAATGCCAGGCAGGGCTTTTGCTCTATTTACCCCTCAAATGACTGCCACCAGGCTAGATGCCTAATTGTAGTCATAAAATGTAAATACATAAATAAAATATTATGAGTCGATCTCGAAATTCAATGAATCTTTGAGCTCAATTTAAAACAACTCTCGCGGACACGTAGACGCGTTGCGTCAAATTATTTGTAAGATAGAGAAATTTCGAAAGGTTCGAACAAAAGAAAGATATAAATATGAGCGGCCGACTTATCGTTTGAAATATGGATTGTTTTTCTTTAATAGTAGAGTCGTCATTTTCAGTTTTGTTCTTCTTTTTGGAACCCTAGGGTACAAATAAACATTAATTAAATAACAAGAATTACTGATTATCAAGTAGTGATCTTACAACAGCAAAAATTGCGAACGCCTTCTTTATGATAAACGTTACATATTCAATGATCGAGGAAGGAAGCGACGTTGAATAAATTCACGGGAATTCATTTGCACGGGAAGTCGTACGATTGAGGGAACCTATAGCGAAATTCCATTCTATAAGGACACTCTGAGGACCGTGGCGGTGTTGGGTGCCGCTATCCCGGAGTCATCACTCACTTCCCTTTAGAAGATTCTCTAAAAATTGAGTAAAACTGCTCAACGATATAGCTTTATCGGCTTTGAGCATTCGCTCGAAAAGTGCAGCATCTGGAATCAAGTCCCCGTCAGGTTTTATTATCATTAAAACAAATTAATCACCGCAAGTAGGTGCACGATTTGGTGGCAGTGGTTGCAATTTTGAAAATTTTTAGACTACTTTTACAGTTAAAGTTTTATGAAATATGAAACTGTATGATTTGAGGAGAACACTTGTAATTTGTCCGGCATTTACTCTAGAGAGGAGTGAAACCCCTCGGGGAGGCAGTAACAGTATTGAATCCCTTAGGTAGCAGTGGCAATATTTAAACAAGTACATGAAGACAATGCATTGATAAAGTCATGATTGATAAATATTGACAAAGTCATAATTGATAAACATTGATTGTCATAATTGATAAAGTCAACATCGATAAAGTCACACACAAGAATCTCTAACGCTAAAAACACTTTCATTTAAATAAAAAGTGCTTAAAACCACTTGTTCTTCAGAATACGATACTTTAAATTGTCCCAATAAGTTCATCACCTCATCTCCACCTTTCCACTATACCGATCACATTCTTCCAATTAAAGACTTCCACAATAATACGAATAGTTAATAGAAAAGGAAAATAAAAACAAATGTCTATTAACCTAGTGCTATTTTATATACGTTACCATCCATTATTTTACGGAAGTGAAAAGATATGATCTTTTCAATTCCGTTTAATTCCGTTAAGTAATGGGTGGTACGGTATGAAAAGGTACGATCTTTTCTCTTCCGTTTCATCTCGGGTTTATTAGTCGACGATAATCAATGATTTAATCTCACGACAATTATACACTTATGGATTATGTAACACACCGAGATTATTTCCCCGTGTCATCACCTGAGCATATACACAAGAATGAACATGAGGTTGCGTAACTGCATTAAATATGAATTCCTTGGCCTTTCGTAGCGACTGGTTTTCTTTATCGACGCTTGTGCGCCTCGGCTCGTTCGCGATACCCCTCTGTCATACAAATGACCGCACAGAATTTTTAAGCAGGTCATTCATCCCTTATTGTTCCTCAAAGGCCTTCGAAAAGGGGCATGAGTACCCTTAGGAAGAACCAGAGAGGGGAGGTGCGAGGGAGGGAGGGGAAGATCAGCGAAGAAAATGAGAAACGAAGAAAGTTTGAGGGAGATAGAATTCAGATGGAAAGTCAGCAGGCGACGTTGATAGCAGAGCCCTAGGCATTGATACCAATTTGTAGATGAGTAGACTAATGACTTACATAAAATATCAACATCATATAGTTACTTAACACTCGTATGCAACACCTCCGACATATATGATATCACTATTTTTATAATTTTTTAAAATTTTCAAGTACCGTATTTTCTGGTAGATAACCCGCGTGTTATCTATACATAAATATAGAAAAATTATAAAAATAATAGTGCGTGATATACAACGGAAAATCTCGTTTCATTGAATATCTTGAGTATTGAACTCGGAAACAAATGACTAAACAACACACGTCATATATCGCAGAAGTCACGAAGTATATACTCACGTACTAAGGCAATTTTATTTCAACCAACATATTGTAAATGTTAACGTAATCAAATAATTCCATTCAAAATACAAGAGTAATTATCATAAATATTACAGTAGTGAAAAAACATTCTCGTCAACATAATAACAATTTTGAAATGCGCGTTATCAATGCATTTATCACAGAAGAAATTTTTGAAATGCGTGTTATCTATACATTATCAGAGTGAAGAGATTTTTAAAATGCGTGTTATCTAGTAGGTGCGTGTTATTTACCAGAAAATACGGTCGTTTTTTAAATTTTATTTATTTTACATTTTTTTACATTTTTACACTTTTTATTTACATGTTATCACTTTATCTTTTACTTAACTGAGCCCTTTCATTGTAACACGTGCGCCCGTAGTACGTAGTTGTTTAATTTACACAGAAACGGCCAAAGAATCAAGTGTATTGTCTAGCATAGTTTTGTAATTTTACATGTTGTGTTTTAAAGTAAAAATTGTAGTAAGAACCACTTCTTAAAAATTGTAGTTTTATATATTCGTAAACGTAAGTTATGATTTTATTCTTTTTCCCCTATTTTTTCGTTTATTTATATATTTTGAGATTCGTATTTTTGTCACGTATTTCGTTTCGTGTTTACCTTTTTTAGTCGCTATTCACGCTATTAGTTTGTATCTATGTCATGATTTATTTTTCTAAATTCAGTTAATTGTCGTCAATTGTCTTCGGTTATTAGTGTTATATTTTAATCACGTTATTCCTCCTGAGGTTAGGTGGAAGTGAGGCTATTGAGGCCCATAGTAGCTTCGCCGTAGAAGTAAAATAAATATAATGATTGCCGGAACGGGTTTTGGAGTGGTACAAATTTAATTCCAGTCATTCACTTTAAAAATAGCTAACCTGAACATTGAAAGGAGACTAGTCTAAGGTAGGCCGGGAGTTAGTGTTTCCAACGCGAAATGTAACCGAGATATTTAGAAGAAGTAAATTTACATGGAACTTCGCATCTTAAAATATACTCCCAGCTCAAGGAAACGACGCGCCAAGCTAAAAATCGTCAGAGAACGAGGTGAGAAAAAGAGTTGGGAAAACAAAAGATTTCTATAGGATTCAGGCAAATAAGGGACTTTGTCGGGCTGAAATTGAGAATTATAAACCCGCACTTACGCTTACTCCTCAAAAGAGCGCGAAGAAAGCGGGAACGGGCGGAGGGATGAATGTAGACCATTGAAAGAGATAAGGAGAACGGAGAGACAGAGAAACGATTTCATTCGGAGGAAAATTAAGACCCAAAACACTCCCGCGAATAAAGGAAGGGAGAGAAACCGGAGTACATAGTTGTGAAAAGGAAGATGGAAAATTCATGGGAGGACGAAGAAAGGCAGAAGTGAGATTGGTTGAATGAAGGAAAACATAAAGAAGCAGTTGAGGACAGTGGATGCGATGGAGCAAAAACCTTATGCTCCGTGAACAGAGGAGTGAAAGATTTTTCTTTTTTTTTTAATTGCGGAAGTTGATGAGAAAACGCGGAAAGAGACGGAAAAAAAACAAAAAATATGACAAACTGAGAGTTCGCTTAAGAGTGCTGGCAGGAGAAAAATATGGCAGCTGGCTTGAGCCGAGAAATTGATAATTTATGAATTATATATACGCGAGGAGATTGAACCAAACGATGGTATCATTTTCTTTTGAGGTCTCCGTGTAATTATTCGCAGTTTCCGAATCATAAAAGAGATTTCGGAGTTTGTTATACGAGTGGCTTCCCGGTGCAAAGAACTTCTTTTTAAAGAGTAACGATCGGAATGCGAGTGATTAAAGGGCAATCATCACACCAAAGGTCGATTTAAGATTTTCCGCAATGAAGGTGAGCAAAAATTTCCATAGTTTATTGATTGGCTCAGCTACTTTATAAGTTACGCTCGTGAATTATTATTGAGCTAAAAGTTCGTTCCCGCAATAAGTAAAAGACTATTTTGGGTCCTTTGCCACCAATTTTCCAAATGTAATCAATTAAATGAAAACTTCTTAATCTCTATCCTTTTCATTAACTTCTCATATCAATGATAAGGATGATATCCATTATTAACGTCGAGAAAACGTCGATTGGCTGCTCATCCTGGCTTCTCTCATCATTAAAAATTATGCAACCGCTTAAAGAGTCTGGATTGAAGACGCTAGAATTAGTATCGATTCATGTGCAAGCTTTGATCGAAGAGAATTACCAGAGACGCAGCCAAGGGGGAGGTTTTGGGGATTCAAACTCTCCCACAATGAGAACAGAGTCAACAATGAACGAAAGCATGCGTGAGGATGCTTCCGTTCATTCAGAGCCGCAGGCTATTCGTAGGGTATATATCCGTATATCTTAAAATAATTGCTTCAATTTTCATAATTTCATTCCTGCCCCTGGATCTCAGGCAATGAAGTATTTACTCCTTGGCTTTAGACCCCATCTATGGACAAATCCCGGCTGCGCTCCTGAGTATCACGGAAAGGAACCGTGGAAAAGTCACGGAATAAAATGCAGTGAACGTATCGACGCGCAACTGGAAACTAAGGTTAGACAGAGGTGAGAAATATTTGAAGTGACTGAGACTCGAACCCTGTTCTTCCACTTTCCACTTCTTCTACCCGAAAACTTTACCTCTGTTAGAAATTCACCTCTGTTTACCCGCGGATCCGATCGGGGAGACCAAACTAAAAAAATAACATTTCCACTAATCGCGAGCTGTCCAGTACCGCCCAAATTCTTTAAAACAACTTCTCAGAAATAACTCTTTTACTAACTCGTAGCTGTGAAGTACTGGCTAGTAATACCTCAAACACTAACTCCTGCATGGTATCTCTATCTAATTAAGGATATCACACCGTGAGTCGCAGGCGTAAGTTGCTGCATCCCTCAAAAAGAATGGCTTCAACCGTGACTCTAATAGAAATGCGGAAATATATCTATCATGATTACATCACCCCAGAGGCATATGCTGCTGTTCTGGGCTGTAACTCTATAGGTTGAGTACGACAGTGAATAATTAATTTTAATTAGCGAGATGGAAAAGCAAAAGAGGGAATGGGTTAGCAGGTAGTTAAGCATAGGATTACGAGGTCGCATAGGTATGCAAATTGCTTCTTTCCACAACTTTAATAGGAAGCAATGTCATGCTGGATACGCTTGGCAATTTTTATTTTTAATTTACAGGTATTAGAGAACTATTGCGTGATGAATTTGGATGTTTCATTAAAAGTAATACCCATTTATCCCAACGGCGAAAATTTTTATGCAATTCAATCCCATTAAAATGCGAAAAAACCGCAGAGCTCAAGGGAGCGCAATTAGAATTCAAGTTGTCTCGTAGAAAAGCACTCCTCATGTTTCCTAATAATCGAGAATATTTTACGCGAAAAAATAAAAAATAAATTATCGAAACACAATTTATTTATATATACTGAACCGCAAACAAATAACAGCGTAAGCGACCTAGGTTTCGGAGCGTCACTCCATCGATTTCTTCGACATAACATAACAGAGCGAATGAAAATAAAATAAGGAACAAGGGGGACTAAACAATGTGACGTCGATAGATACATAAAGGGAATTATTGTTATCTAAGGAGAAAATAATGCTTAGGGTAAAATTCATTTGCTTAAAGTATAACAATATTAATGTTCTATTATAGTATTAATAAAATTAAAAATTAATTTGAACTATTTCAAAATTGGGATGGGTATATAGGGTGTAGAATCGCTAGAGGAAAGTTATGAATCCCTTTGTAATTGCCAAAATATCTAAAAATTGACCTTATGCTATCAGGAAGACTTCTGAATTTTTAGAATTGCAAAAACGCGAAGGTGGTGTTACCAACAAGAGGTGGGACCTGGATTATGCGCGAATCAGGGCCGCCTTTAAAGAGGGTTTCAGCTTCAACTTTCGGAAACAAAATTAGTACCATTCTTAAGAGAACATGAAATTAAGAGTATTGAAAACTTAAGTTGGACTCAAAATCATATAAAAATAAGGTATAAAGTCATCATACATTCATCGGTAAATCGATGTTTTACAGTGAGCTAGAACACGAGATACATTTTTTTTCAAAGATTGTTAGTGAATAATGCTTAAGACGCGATTGTATATTACGATTAAAATTTAACAGATTGTTAACATTTTCTAGGAGGATTTGAAGTCCAATTCGGTATTACCTACGATAGACGTCCATGACGAGTGACTATAACTTGGAGCCTTTGAAATGCTAGCATAATCCAACATTCATTTCAATTCCAACAATTCATTAGGGTAGGTAAGAGTAATTGAGAGAGCTGTTAAACGACTTACTTAGAATTAAAGGAACTTACAACGTTAAACGACTTACTTACTGAAATAACCTCAGCAGTTGAATGCAATATTTTATGAATGTCGCGAGATGCTTGAGTTACCATATCCTAATAGTAATAAACCGGGATTTACCATTTTCTGAAGCTGGTTAAACCAGAACGGAACCGGGACGTTTCCTTAAAACTTAGTGAGTTATTACCAAGGAGAAACGGACATAAGAAATGTCTGGTGGGACCGGGACCGGGACTAGAACCCGGATCTCTCACATTCCTATTGGTTGCTCTATTGATCGATCTATCTTGCCGTATCATTTACTAGTTATGCTTTTCTGGATATTTTGTTGGAAAGGGCGGTGTGATAACGTCTGACTGTGGTATCGTCCACAGTCACGTCCTTTTGAGGCACCGGCCATACAAAATGATGGAAAGAACTTAACAATAACACAAAAGAAAAAGGCTTAAAGTGACTTGTCACGTAAATGCGCGCAATTAGGAAAAATTCCCAAGGATAAACGGACAATAAGAATGTAATAAGACCGGGACTCGAAGCCGAATCTCCTGCTTTCGGTTGCTCTACGTATCTACCACAAAATTTAGTCATGCTTGAGATAATGTGCTCTAAGGCACTCTTATGGTATTCACTGCTAAAACTTTTTAGGAATTTCGGTTTAAATGATTTTATCACAAAGATACCTGTATCTCACACTATATTCTTTCGCCAATTTTCTCCATCAAACCGATACAGCAGAAAAATTGACCGGGACCATGCGTTAAAACTAGGACAATCCCGGCCAGAATAGGACTGATTGGCAAGCCAACACATAGCAGCAGCTGTTTCTTACATTATTTGCCATATTTATGCCGAGGAATGTGCTGTGGCAGGAAGTTATCCCTTTATAGGGCAAAACTCCAGGAGCGGTATGGAAATATAATTTTAAAGTGAACGACATGTGTTAGCCTTTAGCTATCATACAATAGTTATAATTTTAACTAAATTACTACCATATGTTGATTTTCACTAAAATTTAATAAAATAAAAAAATAAAACTAAATAACTGCTGTAAACACGATTTACAGCAAAACTGAAGCAGCTGCTTCACATCAAGGTGATTAAAATCGTCTGTAAACACCTATAATTTTCTTCTCGGCAAACAAATATTCAGAAAAAATACATATAATTAATGTACAGTCATCAACAAAGAGAATAATTATAAAAATAATCTCCCGAAAATGTAATCTTAGAGCAGAAAGTTTAAAGCGGAGACAAATGAAAGGTTACGATACCGTCTTCCTGAGGGAACCGGTGGTCCCATAGAGGACCACTTATTGGTTATTTTCTCTTTAATGATAAATAGCGGGCAGAAAAAAATGTTCCACTAGAGGATGCTTCATAAACACTAGAACGCTAATTCAGCGAAGAAATACTTCTCAAATAAGGCCGCAAAATGTGGTCCCTATATTGACCACTGCCCTGTAAAGGGTTGTAAGGCAACATTTAATCCTAGCTCGATTTATCAACAGCGCTCACCAGTTCAGCTTCGGCAATACCTTACCGCTGGAGGAAACGCAGTGGTGCACCTTAAAGTATATTGCGAAGGAGGGAATAATGAACAGCGGCCGCGGCGGCCCCCTAGAGAGTCCTTTACAAAATGAAAAATCCGCGAGGGGACGTGATAGGTAAGGAGAGCGACCAGCGGAGACAAGTTAGACTCTGGGATGCAGAAATCAATGTCGGAGCGCGCATGTGGTTAAAACTCGCCGCCTAGCCGAGTGTGGAGGAATGGACTTCCTTTTTCTGTCTCACTCGATGATCGCCGCGGTACAGTCGCGAGGGAAATCAAGCCTTGGTTGCGGATGGAAAAGGGGGCGAAAACACTGCGGAAGGGATGCTGATGGAGGCGGTCAAGAGGGTGTGTCGGGGAGGTTTCTTTCAGTGACAGAAGTGCGGAGCGATGTCCTGAATGGTGCGGATGGAAAAAAGACCGGAGCGCTGGCGATTCTTCCCACTTCCCTTTGCTCTTTCCGGAGGAGGTCTGAGGAAACCGATGAACTGCTGGGAAAGGAGGATACCCGCGTTAAAAAGAGCGAGCACTAACTTAAAGTAAACAAAGGAGTTGGTTATGCATATTCCTTTCCGATGTCTTGCGGTTGCGTGCCCGGGGCGCTACTCCGCTTTCTTTTGTTCTGTTCATTTAGATTCTCCAAAGATGTGTTCTTCTGTCCCTTTCTCTTGGCGAGACTCAGGCCCGCTTGCGAACAATTTCGATGTGAGAGATAGGAAAGATGCGGGGACGTAGCCTAGGGACTGTTGATGGAGATATATTATAAATATAGAAGGCAATATGACACAATCTAACCATTCATCGAGAGGATACAATATTCAAGAGAGCAGAGCACTAATCTACAAGCCTTAATCGAAGTAAATGTCGCAATTACTTATTTGCTATTACGAATAAATGTAGCTTTAATGGGATCGGCGGCGTATCGCAAAATTATATCTTAAAATCATTAACAAAAATATCGATATACACGTTAATACCAATATTTATCAATCACATTAGCTTTTAGATCGCATATTTCTGCATCATGATCAACTACTTCCGGAGGTTAATATTACTTCCAAATAAAATTCTCCTAGAGCTGTCATTTTCTTATTATTCCTCTTTTCTGTGCCGGTGCTGGATTTTAATTCAAAGGGCTAAATTCTGTTGAAAATACTGCTGGTAATTACGGATGATATATTTAAAACATGAAGTGAATGTGCAGTGTAACTACATCGTGTAGTAAAAAATGGGTTTCTATTTGTTTCTTGCATTTTAATAAGATGGAAACGTGACCAATGTGGAATATCGAGATGTACATGTATTGATGTATCAATCCATATATCCACACACTTCTGAGCTCAATCAAATCAGGAAAATCTCAGAGTTACGGGCTCCCGGATAGTCAAGTGAGCAACACGTTCGACTTACGTCACGAATACTACTACTATTCAGAGTTAAAGAAGAATACATATAATATTATAGGTTGAGAGTATTTTGTAATAAGTTCTGTATAACTAAACTGTCGGTAACCCGGCCCACACTAGAAAGTGGTCTCTCTTGATTTTCCACTTTGCATAAATTAAACATTCCATCATATAATTAATAACGGGCTATGAATGAACTAACTTGGTATAAAATTCAAGTATGATAAGTTTAAACTACTTGTATACTGGGCTAGAATAAAAGGTTCATTCTCTACCTGAACTAAGGTTAATTAATTTAGGAGTAATTTCCACTAGATGCAAACAAAGCCATTAACTATTAGTAAGCAATACCGTTTACACACATCTCCAATACCCGTAATCCACGAAACTTCAATAGATATGGGATTATCTAGGACTCACATCCAAACGGATAGGATATTTCGCAGGTATTACCTTCTTACATTGCAATTATTTAACGGATTTGTCCGCAACATGTCATGATCGATTATATATGCTATTTGCGAGCAGCGGGTTGTTTAATTAACCAGCTGAGAAGATGGATTAGGTAAGGTTTAGGCCAAACGCCAGCGAAGAGTGCTCCTGATATCATCGATGACGTTTCAAATGCCTTCCGTCATAAATTTGCTATCACATTCCTAAAGAATAGGAAACTCAACTAACAAGAAAGGACGAGGTGAGGATGACAGAACCCATGCATTGCATATAAATTACTTAGTACTCCTCAGATTTTGCCATTTGAAAAAATCGATCTGATAAAACTAAAAAAGTAAGGGAGTTTTCTCTACGAGTGTTCCCTATCGACTTAAAAAAAATGACGAACGCTATCTAGCTATGAAACCAGAAACGTGATAAATTTAAAATGTATGCTTAGAGACTGATCAAATCCTTTAATCCAACAGCGAGCAACGATAGCTTCGTATCTCCAAAAATTTTCTCGCATGGTGACGAAGAAATACTCTGAAAACTGTCGTTTCTCTGTGCTAGCGTGAAGTTTAAATAAATGCAGTTCCCTTCATCATTTTTTGAGGATGGCCACTCTATTTAAACCTCCAAGATTCAAGGTATTTTTGGTGTATTTTTTCTTTATTATTCACTATCACTAAATTGCTGTTACTTGATGACACTTACCGGCCACGGTGGCGGAGTTGCTAGCAATATAGCGCCCCAATCCCAAGGCCACGGGTTCGAATCCCGGCTAGTGGGATTTTTCCGGTTATGATAAAAAAGACGAGAATGGTCGTATGCGTTTGTCCTTTGTTATTGTTTACGCCCGCCACATTAATGTCCAGTAAATGGATATTTGCGGGAGCATTAGGTTATAAATAAAAAATTAATAAAGAAGGCATGGAGGTGAAGAGATTTTATTTTAGCGTCCTTTTTAAAAATAATTCACTACGAATTCATCGATTTCCCAAATTTATAGGATTATAATAAAAAGACGAAACTATGTAAATGTTTAAAGATATTTATCAATCGTCAGGTGACCGTCAGGCAAGGTAACCTGGCCGGATTTTTCATTAAAGATATTGTTATGGAAATGTACTGCGTCTCTCTTCACTGTACCTCATGGATTTTCACAAGACCTCACCAATGACAGTGAATTTTATAAAGATGTTTAGCTGAGAATTAAATCGATAGAGGGCTATTTGGTGCTAAATCTTCCTCAAATTTATGAAAATATATCTGCTTTCTGTGTTCAAAGTAAATTCAGACATGCTTTAGTATCTTTGTTCCTATTTATTTATTTTATTTACCTATTTAACACTTTTGGCGAGGTTAGGCCAATAGGCCTCTCTTACACCTAACCTCAATTTTCTTTCTTAACTCCTCTTTCTCAAAGAAAACGATCATGAAATGTAACTATCTGATGCCTTCATTTATATTACATGTACATGTAATGAATCATGTATAATGAAGATCATACATTTCCTGGATATTTCAACGCATTGATCACGATTGATCAACTCATAGTAAAATTGTTCTAACATGTTAGCGTTGCTCCGTCATCCATTCATCGCGTAGAACAATGAACTGATTGCCTAGTGGCACTTGCGCTGAATATCCGGACTCCATGCGGGAATGGAACGCACGGTCGAGTATCGCTTCTTGTTGGAACTAAAGGGGTGTGAGGGAAGAAGACCGCAGGACCAGGAAGAAATAAACAGAAGCGAGGGATATGTGCAGATGGAGAGAAATGATGACTTGTCAGTCAGACCGCAAAGAACGATGGGAAAATAGTGGGCAGATATTCGAGCAACGCAAGTTGTAGGTGTAGAATTGCCGTATCACCTAGTCCTCTAAGATTCGAGCATGAGGTGCTTCCCATTTACTTTCAGGAGCCGAAATGTAGTAGGAAGGACAAAATTATCGGCACTAGCTTTTTGGCGATATTTACGCCTTATGAACGATTTTAATTTCTTAGAGCTCAAGTAGGTTTAAAATATTTCTCATCATTTTTATGCAAAATTTGGAAGAATATCGGGTTTTTTTGCCTCTCATATTCAATCAGGACTTCCAACAATAATATTTTTTCGTTATGGTTTTCGCTCCGGGTTCAACGAAAGAAAAAAAAAAGAATTTCCGTTTAGTTCCGATTTCCCGCCATCTAACAACGTCGAAGAGGTTCTTATCGATTTTATGCTCAGACTAATTTAATATCGTACCCTTCTGATTCTAATGTAAAACGAATTAGTTGAAAGTCGTATATATACATGATTTGTAAACCTTCCTTCATTATCGTATAAGTAAAATTGTATTGTTTTGAACGGAATAAGGGGTTTTCAGATAAGGCTCGGGTACAGAAATTTTAGTTTTTCGTTTGGGATCAGGTTAGATACCCGCTTTCAACAAACAAAAAAAATCCAGGGAAACTCAAGTAAAAAAAGTGACGCATTATTTAAATGCCAAACAATTGGACAGATCTTTAACCAGAAACATGATATGCAATATTTATCAAAACAATGCATTTCCCACATACAGTACGACTTTATCTCTCTGAACAATCAATTAAATATTCCTTGTCAATATTCAGTTTACCATCTGAACAAAAAAGAAATAAGCTGGATTCGAATTGACAAAAAATTGAACTACCTCCATAAATAACTAATATAAATACGAGTGTAAATTTAACACTATGTTGAAAATGTCTGCAGATTATGAATGGAATGTGAATGGATAACTTTAGGAGACCTCTAATTCGACTAAATTAAGACTGAGGAGTTCTTAAATAAAAAATAAATCAACTTCCTCCAGTGATACATACCCAGGGATGCATGATTAAGTCTCTCCATTCAATCTATGAAGAACATATGAAGATATCTACGGTCAGATAGTTTTCTGGATAGGTGTGACTGAACTTCTCTGTTCACGCTTCTCTGACCTCAGAACGAAACTGACGCACTGTTGCTACCCAAGATTCAAAGTCGAGAACTTGATGGAAAAAGAAATAAACGAATCTCATTCGCAAAGAGACGCCTTTGAGGCTGAAACTTTATCCAAGCAAGTATAACCCATCCTCTCGCAAAATAAATGTTTTGTTTTTAAATATTATTTTTAAATTTTCAAAATCGTTTCGACTTCCCAAATTCCTCATCTGCGTCCCATTATCATTTTCGTCTCTTATCCATGAGGCCCTTCCCTTCTTGCGAATTGTGCTGGTCTGATTTTAATCCTTATAAATGACTATATTTTGATATTGTAATCACAATGATTCCCGCTACCATATCTTGATGAATGAAATACTTATCATTCGTCTTTTGGTACGTGATAGAGAAAAAGTTTTATTTACTTTCGTCTCAATCTTCATAGCTGTGATTATATGAAAGCTACTGATGAATGATTTACGAATAATGACATTAATTAAGATTTCTTCTAATGCAATCTTACGAAAGGTGATTCTCGTTGAGCTATTGTGCTTTAGTAACATGGGCTTGTCCGTGTTATAGCTTTCTGGCTCAGCGAGGAAAGCAAGGGAAAGCTACCTCACTCCTCATCTTGCCTGGTAAGTCTCATTTCCTTCTCCTAGCTCTTCGTAGTTGATGGCATAGGGGATGAGGTCCCAACCGGCCTTTGGGCTGAATACTTAACGGACATTCCTATTGATTCTGGAGCGTCTCTCATCATCCGCCAAATACCGTCATTTTCCATATGAATTAAAACCATATTAAGAAAAACTTCATACCAAAGATCGAACTGTAAATGATAAGGCGTGATATTTTGAGAAATACATATCAATGGAAAGCGTAGCTCCAGTCTGATCACTCCTTACGCCAACCGGGCGTAAAACGACTAGCCCCACTGAAGAAGTCCTCACCGCAATACTCTCCGCGCATGCAGCAGGTTAATGAGGTACCGTTCCCAATTCCGAATCCTAGGGCATCCATCTATCATTCACTCCAGCGCGCGCTTCAGTTGAGAGTAGAATTCACTCAAATGACACTCAGACAACTGCCATTCGGGCCGGCGACGTTCGAACAAATTACATCGGATGAAATGACGTCACGGATCGCGAGTTTCTGGCCTCTAATTCTCAACCTGTAAGATACAGAGCGGTCTGGGGTTCGCCCAGATCGATCTTTTTTGTTCCGATAGCTCCGCGCCGACCGTATCACCGAGGCAGAATTAAAGGTGAATTTAATCGATGACCATTGACCTGTCGATAATCTAGAGCGCATAACTACGGAGGATAATGGATGTTCGCTGTGGTTTTGCTACGGTCTCCACGCTCCCGATCCCAGGTTCCTTTCCTACCCGCGCATTCATCTTTCTTACCTCTGACCGGTTGCTTGACAGCCGGAGACCGACTCCACGCTGTCTCCCCCATTCGACGGCCGTATTACTTTCCCTAAAGGGGCGTGTATCCAGGTTCGTTACTTAATGTACGTGTGGTCGGGAAATACGACCCTTCACGGCTACCGGGAGTACACGGAGACATGCTGGTTTACGGCTTGGGTACAACGTCCACCCTCCCGACGCTTACCCCATCCATTTCATGTATACCTTATTAATTTTTTATTGAGAAATTGACGTAACCGCTAGTGAAATTTTTAACATCCTTGTGCATAGTGAACTTTCAGATTTTCCCCTCATTACTTCGTAATTATTGCAATAATTCTCTGTTATTCGATGTTTCATTGTTTTTCTCCTGATTGCTTTGTCATTTTTTCTTAGTCTTACTCAATCTTATATTCTGCAAATTCAATATCTTTTAATTTCTGTATTTTCTAGAGGCAGAAATTAAAGAGAAAAAGTCTGCCGTGGCCGGGAATTGAACCCCGGCTCCACACTTTCCGGGCAGGTGCTCTGACCAATTATTCATCCGTAATTCCTGTTTCTGTACTTTCTATATGAATGTGTATTCAAGCTTTTTTTTTCAGGCTCGTTGCTAACAGTTTACCTTTTCATATTTTCCCGTCTTTTTATTAAAATTTAGTTGCCACTGTCGGCAGGTTTCAGCAGATTTGTCACGCCCCCCTTCTCGAGGAGGCTTTCCTGTAGGGTTTTATTTGTATCCCCTGAATTCATCCTTAGGTTTGTAAAACCCACATACTATTTCATTTCTTTCATTCACTTTTCTTTTATGTATCTCCCAATAGCTTTATCTTTCTTTAAAATATTCAATTACAAAGGGTTAGATGTAAGAAGGGGCTAGGAAGTCCCAATCAAATATTATTATCCTTTTATTAATCCAAGCTTCCTGCAAGAAGAATCCGCTCGAAATAATTAGTTCGCGCACGTCACTTCCGGGAAAATTAACTAGGTAATTGCCTTCCCTGTCGTGTGTGGAAGCGTCCCAAGGAAAGGGTGCACCTGAACAAATCATACTTCTCGGAGATGAAACGGGTTTGTTCTAAAACCCGTTTTGCCCCACGCCGCACCGTTATCTCGTATTAGGGCGGTATTTCAACGAGAAAGGAGTTTTCATTGCACCGCAAGATGCTCCGATGCGCCTGTTTTCTGCTTGATGAGGAATGACGATGGAAGTTTACCGCTGTGAATGATTCCGCCGAAAATGAAGCGCTCCGTTACTTTTGCAGAAAATCGCGACGGATAATCTACCGGGGAAACTGTTTCTGTTTTAAAATTATCAATTCTTCCGGATTCCTGATTCATGAATCTAGCTAAATAGTAAGGTCAGATGCAGGGGCGAAGGGAGGATTCGACCGTGTGGGGAGGGCTTAGAGCAATGGAGTAAACATTGCATTGCCTACAATCCACAGGACAGGAATACTTACGCCCAAAATCGAATGATAATAGAAACTGATTTATTTTAACACGTATACCGTGCGGATCTCCAGCGTTGTTTGTATGCCGTAATTGCGAGAGCCCATCATCCGGCATGCCCCCTGCCACACGCCGGAAGGCGGCTTTCAGGGTATTTATGTAGATGCTTTCGTTTATTGTTGGCTCTGTTCTCATGGAGTTGGCATGTTTGAACCCACAAAAACACCCACTTGTCTACGCCTCTGGTAAGCTGCAATATGGTACAACGAGTATATTATTTTACTGCTTACAAAATCTTCGAGCTTTTATGATAAGGAAAAACATAATAAAGCGCCGCAGAGCATACTATGATGTCCTTTAATATCACCAGAAGCACGGAAAGGGTTTATTTTAAATATGTTTGCAAGAAAGGGGAAAAATAGACTTCTGGACTTAGCTTGAAAAAAGACTGCTAAACGGAAGTTGTTTCTAAAAGGAATTCATGTAGAATACTTACTGTATTACTTGTTGTATTACTAGAATTACGCGCGATATACTTCTACAGTAGAATTTTTATCAATAAACACGTATTGTTTGCGACAGATAGTAAATCATTAAACGAATTCAATGGGCATTAAGAGCTAAGAATGTAAGTAACTCGTCGTTATCAACACATGGATGAGAAATAATTGCTTACGAGTTTATATTTACTTATCAATTAATATCTATATCATCTCTTTATACAAATAATCCGATTTACCTTTCCGTATTTTCAGTCCGAATTTACAAAAAAGGAAAGATAAATGGTAGTTAATAATTTTAATATAGGTTTTAATGTATTGGAAAATTAGAAAGCCTACACGAAAAACAAAATACGATCTTTGTTTAAAGTCTTCTAAAATGATAACGAAAAACTTAAGAAAGGAAATTTTATATCCTTCTATTACTGACATCTATTGGTGACTTTAGTATTACCAATTAATTCTGCAGAGATAACATTATTTTGTGCTAAGCTTCAAACTTTGAAATATATCCGTTGGAATAAATGAATTGCCGTAATAATTCTTTGGAATCAAGCAAGTTATTACTTTCTGCTTGAAATGAAGAGGGAAATACAAAGACGACAACTTTATTAACGCATAGGCATTTTTGGAATACGTTTACAATCGTTCTCTCTCACCAGAGGGAATACCGCTTCCGCCGTTATTAGATGCTGCTAATATTAAGGACGTTTTTATTAACCAATATGGTAGAGAGCATGAATTTCCATCACGCAAATTTATCTCATCTTTCAGAAGTTTACATAATAATAATAATGGGAATTATTCTGATCGGATGTCATAAGCGAATTTCGTTCTCTCAAATCAACCGCTTCCAAGCATGTTTATAGAGTATATAAATAGATTAAAGTGGCCATAACAATATGAAAGAAAAATTCCCGTTAGCGCGGAGCCAACTTTCTTGAATCACAATATTCAAACTTCGAAAAATTAATTTTTGAATTAGAAATATCGGAAATATAGCATAAAATATCTAATTATGAACATGAATGTTGACTTTATAAAACAGTGTGGGGTAAATTACGGAAAGAGTTGTTGCTTTTTTCTTATTTTAGGACGCAATCCGATCGTGAGCGATTTTATTCCCTTAAGACGACCTAACGACATTAAATATAAAAGTTATGTATGTATTTCTTTCGCAAAGCCTCCATGAGCATCCATTTGTCGGACCAGTATAGCGATAGACGTAAACAGTAGCAATGGACGAGCACACATACATTCCCTAACCAGAAATTCCAATCATCCGGGACTCGAACGCAAGACCTTGTGATTGGAGTGCTATCACGCTAACCACTCCGTCACCGCTGCCTATAAAAATAAATTTACCTTTATTACAAGAATTTTGCTGATTTTTTCTCGCGTTCATACCAATATATTTATTCTACGAAAGGTAAATCATTATATTTTTCTATATATATTTCAAAATTTTATTATTTGATATGCATCAAAGAATCCTCTATACACTTATACCAGGGGAAGACAAATAAAATCGAAGATTTCATCCAATATACCTCGCTCAGTTATTTCAAGTAGACCGGAAACTAAAATATGCTGTTATATTTTGCGCACGAGTTCTTTGTGGGGTTAAAAAAATTACCATTTGTGTTTTGAGCTCGGATTGGAAAATAGTTTTTATTGTACCGCTTACAAAGTATTCATTACCTTCCATTTAACAATGTCCATTGAATAGAATCAGGAGAGACTCCTTAAGGGCGTTGGATACATTTTAAACAAGCTGTCTTTCTCCCTTTCCGTATTTAGTTCGAAGAAATGCCGTCACTGAGTTCTCCAAACAGGAAGGGCGATGGTTCGAACGACTTACTGTAGCGCCGAAGCTCTTTCGATCTGTTTGCTGCGGAATGCGCTGGACATGTTGCTCCGATTACACAATTACGGAAATAATGTGCAACTTACGTACATACTTCGAAATTGCCTGAATTATAAGATAAAGGATCAAGCTGAAATTCTGTACAAGAAGATTTTCGTAGCACCTCTTATTGCTGAGTATCACTACAAAGATCGATTTTTACACATATTTTCTAATTTTTTTCTCCATTACGGTTTGCATGATCCTAACGGAAAATGTATGCAAGCGTAGCAACATTATGCAAGCATCGAATGGCGAAAACAAAATGTTTTTATCGATATGGCAATGTTATTGGCAACAGCCTGCAAACGGATATTCAGGCCTTGTATCGACTGCCCTTAAGCCATTCAGTACTTAAGGCCTCTGAAAATTTGACCGACAAAGGTTTCCTTTTATATCCTCTTCACCCTTTAAGTCTCCTGACCCCAACTTGTCAACAAAGTTGCCTTTACGACTTAAGGAATCTTTCCTGATTGATAAACGGCTGTCTCCAAATACCGCCAGTTCCATTTAAATGTCTGTGCGATATATTTTACGCGTAAGGAAGGAGAAATTTACTGAACTGAACTCACTCGGTTTCATTAAAAATTTCACGCTTGTATTAAGGTTACAAAATAGTCGCAACGACATATAAGTTACTGCAACTTGTGTTCACTATCTAAAATCTTATCTAGATTTTAATTTCTTAATTAGATATAATAATATATAAATATAATAAATAATAATTATTCTAATTTCTCGAATCCTCATGTTAGATACGTCAACAGATTGTTAAAATATATTTGAGATGGTAGAAATTATCGACATAATTTTCGTTATTTTGTTAGCGCTCAAATAAAATACATGATTCTAGGAAAAGGGTTCGAAAAAGTAGGTCCGTAGTAACGTCAGCAAATTATCAAAAGAAGGTAATGATGGGCTTAAGGGTGAAATATACATCACCGAAACGAGTTGCATATGTTGTTATCAAATTGAACATCTCCCAAACTCATTTTGGACATGGCTCATAATTTCCCGATTCATGCCGGAGTAAGCTCATTAATTTCGTATATAGTGGTGTAACAGAAAAGGCAAACTACCGCAGAAAAAGAACACTTGAGAGCATTTAAACATTACTTCTATTCCTTTTATAGAAGCAAAGAGATCAAACATCCGTTTCCCTTCACAATGATCGAAGAGTTAAATTCAGAAGAGATTTTTGCCAATTATAGAGGGCGAGCAAAGAGCTAAATTTTATAGTTAAATATTAGGTCATAGAGATAAGTCTCAGAAAGAGAGGGGGGGAAACGAAATGAAATTAGAGATGATTTTAGAGGAGAGGTACTCGATTCCAAGGAAGGAATTAGAGCTACATAAGCGGATGCGAAGGATAGTAATAGGTTTAATTCGACGATCATTATTCTGTTGGTATTAAGAAGATAGAACGATGGGATTTTAACGTTGAGAAAGGAGCAAACAGTATCCCTGGGAGTCGGTTTGTGTGCCGTTTTCCTTTTAAAGCGGAAGCTTCACATAGACTGCCTGTCATCGAAGAAGTTCAAAAATGAAGTAAATTCAATGTCCCTTTAAATGAAAATTTGGACCATTTCTATCACGTTATTTAAAGTTCGAAACTATTTTTTTTCACTGAAAATGCTCAGAATTATCGTCCCAGAGCGACCGAAGAAACACGCGTAATCACTTAAAGATGTAAATTTAGGTAAATTTTGAAGGAAAGATGGACATAAAAAACCGTAAATCATATTGGGAGACGAGGAGATTGAACCAGGCTACCAAGAAACTTAGGAGTGAAGCTACCCGGACACTTTGACACTAAAGACGCTAAAATGTCTGGGTAATTAAGTTAGTATGGTGAAAGAACTGAAGTATTGCTTCTGTTCTTTCAATCTGCTTCAATGAATGCAAACTCAAGGTTGTGTCTCGGTTTCATTTCAATTACATTTTAATAACAAAATATTTTGCCTGGTCGAGATAGACTACATAAGAAAGCATTATTCTTTAAGTGGAAAATTATTCGATGGAACATTATAATTTCATCATTTCTCGAGAAAAGATATAAATAAGATTCGTGCATAAAGATGAGCGTTTTTTCAATCCTGCTCAACCAGTGAATGCCCTTCAACTTGGGTTCATTTGTATGCACTTCTACTTGTTCACGGAAGTAAAGAGTGCTTAACTTGCCGTGCATTTCTGTGAGAGCATTCGCTGGTTGACAGGGAATATGTGTAACTGGACTGAGGATCCCATCTGTGTTTGGTCTGATAATTTCCAGCGGGCGATCACAAATGATTTCTTTACATAAATAATCTTGCTGAGGTGAGTGTTATTTAACTGACCACTTCATTAGTTTACTATATAGCGATCAGAGCGACATTGAATTAAATGCGTGCTTTAGCTGCATATATCTGACGAATTTCCATTGGATGGTATCATAACGAAGTTCATTCGGATTTTCCAAAGGGACTAATCGTCGTCATCCCCGTCGGATTGAGGTTATTACTTGGAAATCTTATTCAGCTCCATTTCCGCCAAGGGTGAACGTGCTCTTATCCTATCCCGGAGGATATAAAGGCAATTTACTACTAAATTGTTTGTCAAATTCCGTAGGAAATGACAAAATTAAGTCAATTAACGCTTTAATACGTAAAATTCACAAAAACAAACAAGTGATTTTAAAAATATCCCCACCGAGTTAAGGTGTGTCTTATTTCTTCCTTCATTCTTCTGTTCTTATTTCTTATTTTTATTCATGCCTTATATTTTCATTCCATAAAGATCAATTCATATGTCAATCACAGTGAAGTAGTCGACAAAGGACGAACATAAGTAACCATAAAATCAATGGTTTCGGCCTTTTACTATGTGGAATAACATTTCAGCAGCGAGCAATCAGAGAAATCAAACTGATGACAATGCCACGCATCGAAACCAGGGTCGTGTTTCTTACATTTATGGGGCTCGCATAAATAAATTTATTTGTCAACTCGCTCGCTGTTAAAAAAACCATACCCTGACCCCAAAAAAATCGGTTAGCTGGTACTCGAATGTCGGACTTGAGCACCCGTATGCTAGCTGCAATCCATTCCGCTACCGAGGCAGGCGAATGGTACACGAAGGTTAGGATGGTAGTTAACCAAACAAAAGGAATGCGAATTAAAGAATTTAATCACTTTAACTACATTAGGGGCTGGAAAAACATTCAGCTGAGGAAATTTTAACTAACAGTAAAAACCTATTCAGATCCTCGGCAATTCCCATGGCATTCGGGTTTCCAACAAACACCTACAGTTCTTCCAAAGAACCTCGTCACTGTACCACATTTCGCATCACGATGCATTATCCAACCCTTCGACCACTCGACAAAACCTTACGGCAGTTCTCGTCGTGACTTTAACACGAATTTAAATTCCCCCTTTTAATGGCAAACCGTTAAAAATATCCCTCATAATGGAAGAAAACGAGCGACCCGGTCCATATAAAAGAGTCTAAAGCATGTGACATTCCCTGGAACAATACAACTGTTGCCTAGAAAAAAAACAGTAAGGGATACTGCCATCGCTGGAAACCGCGAGACGCGATCCTGACAATGTTATTTTCGCCGTTCAACTTTTTCCCACCGTCAAACGCGGCGAACTTTTTCCCGAGGTTTTCGGAGGCAGAGGTACCGGGACTAGGAAGAGAATTTAGAGAGGTTAAAATAAAAGGCGGGCTGTAAAAAAACTTCTCCGCTGCCTTAATGTACGCCTGTTGTCGTGTCTCGCAAATATTTTGTAATGGAACGAGGCGGAGCAGTGGGTAATGCGGAGAAATAACGATGCCTGCAGTCGGCGTGCACACATAAAGAGAGAGGAAAAGCTTTCGTTTCCCCGATACGGTTTACGAGACCTATTGAGATCATATTTCACAATCGTAACGTCCTTCTGACCCGGTATGGCGCACTTGGGTCCAATGCAGGAGGGCCAATCCAATCCCGCGATCCTTTTTTCCCTAGGATTTTTTGTTAATGATAGGAAGCCCAAACTCGAGTGCTAGTTTCCGTGGTGGCGCTGTTTTGAGCTAAAAAAGGGGAGAAATAGAGAGTAGACAAAAAAGGAACTCGCTCCGAGGTTGACTCGATTTTTGCTGCTTTCAGTGTTAACGATCCGACCTTTGATGGCATTCCGATCTCAGTGTTCCGGTGTAAGACGGCCGCGCATTGCATTTCGGCGTTTTGAAAATTTACGGATTTCCAGCGAAAAGTCACGTATGACTGGGTGGTGGAGTGAGGGGGAGAAGCAATGTATGCAAGGTTACGGATTGGTCCGTTTTTTTATTTACGGAGCTCTAATGATAAGGACACTGAGAGGATCGGTGTTTCCAACGGAAGCAATGGAATGAATTCTTCTGAGTAAAGCATCGCTATCACGTACACATTCCACGAATCTCGTTCTAATTTTAAGAAAAACTATATATATATTTTCATAAATGTCGTGCATTTATTATCTTTATATGGACGATGATGGAGTGCGGGTCATGTGAAAGAAAAATATTCAAGAATTATCTGGTCCGGAGAATTATCTGGTCACGAGATATAATTATCTATAACTACATACAGAGGCGTAGCCAAGTGGGTGGTTTTGGGGGTTCAACCCCCCCCCCCATGAGAACAGAGGCAACAATAAACGAAAGCATGTGAGAGGCCATCCCTCGCATGCTTTAAACAAATAAATAAATAAATCAGTTTATATTTTCAGTAGATTTTGAGCGAAAGTATTCTTGCTCGTGGATTGTAGGTAATACAGTGTTTACGTCATGCGTCTGAACCCCAACTATGGAAAAATCCTAGCTACGCCTCTCTGTCTTATACATAAATACCCTGCAAGCCGCCCTTCGGAGTAGCATGGGGTGTGTATGCCAAGGGTTCTACTATAGTTACCTCTTTAGATTATTACTGTCGCGTATCTTTCGCGGAAAGAATGAGTCCCTAAAACGACTTGATCTTGCATCAATTTCTTCTATTTTACGCACATTGTCGCGTCAGCCGAAGTAGCAGAGGGGTCGCACAATACCGTCTTTAACAAATGTATTATCTCTGAATTTATCAAGCAATCGCAGCTTAGCTTCTAATCTACTTTCTTTGAAAGATTCCCAAATTGCGCCTGAGAGTGTTTTCGTAACGCTTTTTCAACGTATAAAATCATACTTTTCGATGCGCTTTCTCGTGTTCGCAATAATTAGTGAATATGTGGTTGGCTCCCAGATAACTAAGAGGGTTGCGCGTTCACCTTCGGTGAAAACGGTACCGGGTTCGATTCCCAATGAGGGCCCACATTAGCGAAATTACCCCAGCTGTCGAGGCACTAAAAAAAGAAAACACCACCGTTAGGAATAATTTATTTACTCCTTGCATTCATATTTGTCGACTTGACTAGAAGATATTTTTATGCAACAAACTTTACGTAATCCGCGATGATATAAATGTGGAAAACCCTTAAATGTGAAAGCTCGTGGTACTAAGAAATGATAGATCACTAAGCCGAAGTCTGGTAGTTTCTCCAACCCCTTTGTCATTAGTTGCCGAAAGCGTGTGAGGAGGAATGAGGCTACTAAGCAAGATAAGGAGTGAGCAGTAGAAGACACGAAAACTATAGTTGCAAACGAGGCAAAACATTTTAGACCGAAAATGTGATTTGTGGATCGTAATCGCTCAACGTGGACGTTCAATGGTTTTATTTTCAAAGTTTATCAATTAATTTAAAATGAAGTATGATTTACAATGCAGTGACACCTCAAAACTAGCTCCCTCTCATTATTTAATTAATAATTTTGTTGTAATTATTTTAAGATATTTTTATTTAATTTCACCTTTGTATTTCTGCACAAAAGACTATCTTTTAGCTGTTTTTATTTGTTGTGTTGCTTTTATTTAAGCAGTATTTCCTTGCAATATGACATTATTTAGATGTAGTACATTTTTTCTGCTTCACATTTTGTACTTTGTTACATCACTTTTCTTTTTTAGGTGCATCTAGTTTGTGTGGAGGTTTAGCCAAAATTATTCAAGGTGTGAATTTGTTTTTATTTTTTGCACTCCAAGTAGTTGCATGTGGTTGTATTTTGGTGGCTTGTAATTTGACTGCATTGAGAAATATGCACGCTTCCAAAGATTGGGTAGCAAAGAAGATATCATTATTCTGTAGACTTAAGATTCTTTGTCATATTTTTAGTAATGATATCTTTGATTTGTCTTCATGTAAATTCAGGGTGTCTGCTAACATCGAAAACATTGAAAAATTAGGGAATTTTATTCTGAAAACTGAGGGAATTTTGTAGGTAACCTGGAAAAATCTATGTTTACACTCTTTATGAATGATTGTTCCATCGTGGCTTCTTGGTTTTGGGCTGAATATTAAATCAGTATTAATGATTTTATTCAGGACCTTAAAGTGGTGAATGGTAAAATAATATTTAGAGGATACTTTTCAAGAAAATAATTACTTTGATCACTTTGGTGTATTCGGTGACTTCCATTGGGAAATAAACCGAAAGAAAATAATTTAAACGTGGAGTTTACATTTACATTCTACATTAGTACCCCTCAAGCCGCCGTATGGCGTATGGCAGGGGGGTGAACCTACTCGGTGGGGCGCCAAGTTGATTTTACAACTATTTAGGGGTTGTTCTCAATTTGTAGCTCTTCGGCCCGCCACGTTTATTAACCTCTACTGTTGCTGTTGTGAAAATATAAAATTTTATGATACGATTTTGGTCAGGAGACAGCCTTAATCGGACCGTATCGCTTACTTTGGCATCTGAATTAAGTAGTCTAGATTCCACAGTGGAAGTTCGCTTATGAAGGTTTACTGAACAATATTTATCGATTGCTGTCCGTATGATCCACTATGAATGGCATTAATATTAGAAAGAGTTCCTAACGGATAAATAATTAAAAATAAATATAAGTTTGTGCTGTTATACATTTGTAGGTCATTTTCCCTATCATCATCAGCCATTTTCAATCCGACGTCGGATGTAGGCCTCCCTAAGCGCTTTCCAGTTCTCTCTATTCAGAGCTTCTCCTTGCCATTTTATCACTAATTACTTAACGATTGCTCTGTTTCATCGGTCCTTTGGTCTTCTTCTTGTTCTCTTCACATCTCTTGGTTATAGAAATCGCGACTTTAATGAGTTTAAACACAGAGGTAGTTATCGCCTCGTAAATTCTTTGAAAGATTCATCTAAAATTAAAAATTGCAACGCGGTTATCGACAAGATATCCCAATGAATACATTTCCATTTGGAATAAACGTGTCCTTAAAACAATACGCACGTAACTTTAATAAATTTCCTCGTAAGTAAGTCGTAAGCCTAGAGAAGAACAAAATTGATAATTTTATTGTGGCGAATTACAATAAACTCTCGCTTTCCAAGGATGATTCTCAAGCCGAGATTAAATTAATTTATTCTGTTCTACGCCGAGCGAAAGAGTGAGCAAGATATGGAAGCTCCCGCGGGAATATCCGGGATCTTGCACGCAACTCGGCGCACCTAGTATGTTACATAAAAATTGTTCTCTAAAAGATGAATTCATGGAGACTACTTAGTAAATCTTCTGATGTTAAATTTTAGGGTAATCATTTGCCGACAATGAAGAACATTTTCCTCAATTCCTCATCGCTTATTAATTGATGGAATGTGAAATGTCAATGACCAACGGCAGTATGTGCTGGATTCGACAACTTATTTAATGTTGGTGTAATGTATTTATTTAAGGCAACTAGCCATATTTGAAAAAAAACAATGGGAGAAGAAGAGTTATCATATATTTTACTTCCAACAGAATTGCGACTAATGTTTAAGTTGAATCTTCAGCGGTTTTGAACCAGCCTGTTAATCTTAACCTCCAATTATTCTGAAAATGCGCTAGCTTTCGAGATAAAATTTCGAGATGCAGGATGAATTATATCGTTCCGAAGCCCAAAAAGTAGCAAGGGAAACATTCAGCAATAAAACCCCTTAGGTAACTGTTACTCATTCGCTTAGTCAACTACTAGTTAGTTAGGTTAGCTTCTAGTCGTTTAGGTTAGTAGTTTAGGTTACTAGTTAGCAACCTTTAGAAGCTAAAGTACTAACCTAAAAATATTATTAAAATTAGGTGTTAGATGATAAAAATATCCTTTTATTGCATACGATTCTAATGAGACTCAGAAAACTAATCTACGAATCGCATCATTAGGATAAAAACGTCATGCACTAAGGGCTTTTTGAAGTATTAATCGAACATGAGCACGCAATCTTTTCATTTCATACCACAGGAACTATTTTTCACGTCCAAAGGCTCTCCGAGTAATTAATTTAACCCGAAGAGGATATATGTTCCGTAGCATAGGTGTGGGCCAGAATACTAATGTCACACTTTAGGGCAACGGAAGCGCTGCACCCATTCGCAAATAAGTTGGATACGAGACCTGGGGATGGGTGAAATTTAGGCGCGAGGAAAGGGACGCCGTGGAAGTTAGTGCAAGGGCAGCGAAGTATGGCGCGTCTCCCTTGCAGAAGTTCGTCAGAAGACGCTCTTAACTGGTCCTACCACTTATAAACCTCGCTATGACGTCCCTACAATGATGCAGACTTTGCGCTAACGACCCGATCTACTCTTGCCACTTGTCCACATTAGTGCATTCCCAAGACTCTATTATAGAAGGGAATTGTTGGTACAAATACCGGACTCCGACCGTTTCCAGAGGCCGGGGAAGATTGCGAGCGGTGTTTTGGACGCCTTGATCGTGTTAAAAATGGAAGTTATTAGGACGCGAGCGAAGTTGTACGACCGGATATCTGAATGGAAGAAAATTTCAGTTTATGGAGCGAGCGGGATCCCCGCTGCAACGCATCGCGAATGAGAAGCTTTTGACGATGAGGCCCCGCAGTAATGGAATCCCCGATATCCGCAAACTAGAATTTAATCGAATTTCGGGGCACTATGATACCGGTAACATCCGGGGCACGGGAAGAGGGCAACCTTAAATGAAGTGGGTACAGTGAGCGGAATATTTATGGAGCCATAATGCGTTTTGCAACGATTCAATCAAAACTCATATCTACCGAAACATGAGATATTAGATTTTCTGTATTTTCAGCCTCATTGTAACGGAATATTTGCTGCAGCTATAACGGAAGAGCAATGTAGCTGCTTATAAGGCTAGACTGGAAACAATTCACATAAAGTAACCGCCACGACTAACGGGGATATTTCTGGAATAGGACTACCAGACGTCCCGATTCCGGCGAGATTTTCCCAATTCGACGGTTTCTCGCGTCCCTTATTATTTGAACCCGATGTCCCGATGGTAAATATCCTTCCTTTGAAAACAAGTATGTATAACATTTATGTTTATGGTTCCTGCACATAAATGACAGAAAATTACAGTAATGGCTACAGCTCTCGAACTTAGAAAGAAAACTTTAAAGTATCACGAGACATTTCATTGGGTTACGATGGCCGTAAAAATATTACGGAAAGGTAACATCAAAACTTAATTCATAATGATGAACTTCGTTCTATTTACGATGCATTTGCAAAAAATAACTTTAATGTTCTCAGACTATAATAGAATGTATCCAGGTTTACAACCACTGTTTCAAGAGATGATGGATTTAAAAATCGACTATGTGATTTCCTACTGTGCACGATAGTCTATAGTTTTCACGGTTTCGACTATTTCGCATTTAACATGTTTTTTTCTCAGATCTTGATGCTATCAACATCGGCCTCTTTAAGTTCCAAACGATATTTCTTAGTAATTAAGATGAGTTCTTACGGCCTCTCGCGTGGAACTGAATCGCAGAGTTCCCTTATTTGAAATACGCATCTTCCTTCGCGAGGAACAAAATATACAATAACGATATGAAGTGCACAACCATTCCAAATAGCAAAAAGAGGCTTGCAGCTTAAATTATGTTGGCATAAAACTTAGCGGCATAGGAAATTACGCTACCGTGGTTTTTCATAGTTCATGCCTTATGTGCTATTAAAATCTTTCTGGGTACAGACTAGATTTTATCGCACTTTGTAAGCACGTCGTCGTTGAGGAAAAAAAACTGTTATAAACCGAAAGAAAATAATTTAAACGTGGAGTTTACATTTACATTCTACATTAGTACCCCTCAAGCCGCCGTATGGCGTATGGCAGGGGGGTGAACCTACTCGGTGGGGCGCCAAGTTGATTTTACAACTATTTAGGGGTTGTTCTCAATTTGTAGCTCTTCGGCCCGCCACGTTTATTAACCTCTACTGTTGCTGTTGTGAAAATATAAAATTTTATGATACGATTTTGGTCAGGAGACAGCCTTAATCGGACCGTATCGCTTACTTTGGCATCTGAATTAAGTAGTCTAGATTCCACAGTGGAAGTTCGCTTATGAAGGTTTACTGAACAATATTTATCGATTGCTGTCCGTATGATCCACTATGAATGGCATTAATATTAGAAAGAGTTCCTAACGGATAAATAATTAAAAATAAATATAAGTTTGTGCTGTTATACATTTGTAGGTCATTTTCCCTATCATCATCAGCCATTTTCAATCCGACGTCGGATGTAGGCCTCCCTAAGCGCTTTCCAGTTCTCTCTATTCAGAGCTTCTCCTTGCCATTTTATCACTAAATACTTAACGATTGCTCTGTTTCATCGGTCCTTTGGTCTTCTTCTTGTTCTCTTCACATCTCTTGGTTATAGAAATCGCGACTTTAATGAGTTTCAAACACAGAGGTAGTTATCGCCTCGTAAATTCTTTGAAAGATTCATCTAAAATTAAAAATTGCAACGCGGTTATCGACAAGATATCCCAATGAATACATTTCCATTTGGAATAAACGTGTCCTTAAAACAATNATATTAATTGATAAAGATTATATATTTTTAATAATAGAAAAATAACGGTATTCTCTGGCGTGAGTTTCATACACCTTTAAAAGAGATGCGTTCACGCCGGAATATGAAAGAGGATTAAGATAGAGAAGGTTTATTTGCTTTAAAAGAGTATCTACATGGCTCTCTCCAATTATCAGAAGGAATGAATTTAACATGCCTAGCTGGTCATCCCTTTCGCCAATTAGTTTTAAACTGCAGCATACTTATGTTGCGTTATCTTATGCATTCATGCTCGGTGCATCAGAATAAAGAGGTATGCGAGTGATAATTAAGTTTCGCAAGGTTCTTTGCGTGCTCTATTCAATATTTATATGCAGACAAGGTAGGTAGAGGCAGAATGAATAGCCGGTGTTACTAAATTTTTGCAGTGTTTGTTTAGTACAGAGACCACAACAGTTTTATTCGTACTATTAGCAAACTTTTAAAGTAAAAAATTCTCGGAGGTAAAAATATCCACATTTAAATTTAAGTATTCGGCATTTTAACAGTATTTTCTCAGTTAAAACTTTAATTATATTTTAGCAGAAAAAATCTGCGTTCTGCATTCGACGGAAATACAGAAGAAACCCAGATAGAATAATACGTTGGTTGTAAGTAGTAATAGCAATACATATAGTTAACATGTGCATCGACGGCTTAGGTCATTTCGCACGTACGCCCCCACCGGGAATCGAACCCGCTTCCGCTTTCACCGAAGTCCCCTTGTCTCTCCGGGAGTCCCATTGGCTCTAAGCCAGGCTTAGAACCAATGTATTATTGATATCGTCTATTCCGTTTTCAATTTCAAATCAAATTTTTTTTAATCAAATAAAAAATGCGCCACGCCAACGGCCGCTAACGTAGAAAAATTACAATATGCAATAAAAAATAATCACATTTCGACCATTGCCAATATGTTGATACGAAATCCAATCGGGAGGCGCGACACGAAGACTCCGATGTCCCTGCCAATATGTGCCTACCATATGTGTCATCACCCTAGATAATTGATTTA
Source organism: Ladona fulva (assembly GCA_000376725.2). Taxonomy (NCBI): domain Eukaryota; kingdom Metazoa; phylum Arthropoda; class Insecta; order Odonata; family Libellulidae; genus Ladona; species Ladona fulva. The sequence continues at coordinate 81,991 of KZ308523.1, read as the reverse complement.
AAGGGCCGTGTGATTATTATTTCCAGCTTCTATAAACGGCATTAAACTAAATATTAGCTTCGTATTAACAATCATTTGAAAGTCTTAGTTACTGGTGTTCCGTAAACCTCCCTTCAACAAGACTTCGGAAAAATGTGAAATTTTGGGAAACAAAAATTAGAAAGGAATAAATAACGGTTTTAGGTTTCTGTTCATGTTCTAGAATTACAAATTTTCGGCTCTTATTCGGTTTTCGCAGCGACAAAATATAACGTTCTTTTCCGGTTTCGGTTTCCGGTTTAATTATTGTTTCCTGTTTAGTTTCGGTTTCCGGTTTAGTTTCGGTTTCCGGTTTAGTTTCGGTTTTCGGTTCCAGGTTAGGTTTCCGTCCGATGGTGTTCTCCAATTTCATTATCTTTGCTTTCAAGGAGCTTACAAGCGGCACTAGACTCTTATTGTTCAATCAAAAAATGTTCAATCAGATTCAGTACGAATGTGGGGACAGTATTCGATAGCGTATTTATAAGAGCAAAGGTTTGGGTTAACAGATGCGTCACATAATTGCAGAAACAGACATCACTACCGTCGTCTCTATACTTGAACGCAGCATAAATTGCACATTATGTGTTAGTACAAATGAAAATTGTGCCGTGGATCACCTCAGTGCTCGCGCGCTGTATCTTAGTAGCATTTTTTACGTCGCAATGACCTGAAACAGTAGGTAAAGAAAGCAATGATGAGCGGCACGTGAATACGTACGAACACACGCTTGAGTTCTTGCATAGCCAAAGATGGCGACGTAAGTCTTGTTTTATGAACGTGCACAAATCGAATCTCATATCTGTCCGTTTCCTTCAATTTTTCCCCGCTACTTCCCCGTCAACTACCTCCATTGCTATTACAGGTCAGCACACACATTTCCCGTACGTCCGTCTGCACTTCCATTTCCGCAAAAGACTTGTCTACTTAAAAATGTAGGGGCGTCCTTGACCCAATAGTTGCATCTCCTCTTTCCGTCTCTCTTTGACGTCACTTGCCGCCTTTAAAACGCCCGCGAAAGTGTATATCTCCCCACTGCTGCCAAAGCCAATTTCCCGTTCCTCTTCCAGGTCGTCTGGTTATTCTGTACCGCGTTTACTATTCAACGTACACGTCTCGTTTCTAGTTTAGTTGCACGTAGCGAGGAAAAAACGAGACGAATTACGTGAGCTTTTGCGAAGTTTTCCGTTACTACATGAGCTGTACGTTTCTTTCAACCTTACGAAGTTACGAGAAATAGATTGGCTTTTTATCAGTTTTCGAAGGAAGAAGTCGATCACCATTTTGAAACTGAATTGTGGTAAAAATTTTATCGTTTTCGCGGTTTACTTTTTACACGGAACGTTTGATGTGCACATATTGTCTCTATTCCGATTTATAAAGAGCTTGAGTGGTGATCAGTAAAATACAACATTCGTCCAGTTAAAGAAAAAAAAATAATAAACGATCACTTCTCGTCACTATTAACAATCAATTAATCTTAGAAAGGAACAATTTAGAAGTGTTTAGAGTGGCGTCGGTTAAGAAAATACTTCCAGAATTAGGGGTAGAAGTAGTAGAGGTAGGTTTAAGGTGCATCAACAGCCAAGGTCATTTTGCAGTAATTAAAGTATTTGAAATAGTAGTAGTAGTTAGAAATAAACCTATGTTTACGACGTTTATGTATGTAGTAACTCCAACAGAAAATAATTTTTACAAGAACAATTAGTCCTCAACTAAACTACGATCACTATCTCACTTGTTCATTTTTTCGCCGATTAATCGCGTCTAACATGTTTCACGTACAGTAATTTTATCCTTACTAAGCCGCACTCACGGATAGCCAAGTGGGCTGCGTGATCGCCTTAGCTTCGCTGGGTTCGATTCCCGGTGGGAGCTTATACGTGCGAAATGGCCTCAGTTGTGGAAGCACTTGTAACATTACTACTGCTATACCTCAATCGCGTTAGGAAGGCACTCGGCTTCCCGGGAGAGGGGAAAAAAGTGCTGGAGATGGGGGCCTTTTGAGGGGTAATTCCCGCTATGCATAATGCTTTTTCCTGCTCAGGGAGCGCTGCCTCCCCTATTTTCTGACTTGGACTTGGCCCATCTGCGCAGTAGAGTGAGTGTCTTCCTAACGCGAATGAGCTGTACCTTATTAGTCTTATTCTCATCACTTATGGGGACAGGAGATGAGTTTTGAAGATTCATGATGATGAATTTGGGGCAAGATCTTTTAATAGTAAGGATATACTCTGACCTTATCGAAAATTAACGTATCTCCACATGTATAAGACGCACTTTTTCTTTAAAAATTTCGGTCCTAAAAGCTCGATGTATGTATGTACCTTCTACAATTGCGAACGATAGCAGGGGTGCAAGCCGGTGACCAATTCCAATTTTTGGGTCCCAAAATCAAGGTGTTTCTTTTACATGGGAGCGTATTATCAATGGGGAAATACGTTAATTATATCGATGCCTTATCAATATAGATTGATAAAGATTTTTCCACATCACACAGTGAAGATGCGGTATTGAGATAATTTTTCATTGCGAGATGAGTGTTTGGTAGGCATGATCTTGGAGGCCAGTAAATCACGTCATTTCCTTACTATCACACGTAAAATGGAGTGGGCTTTTGATGCTGCTTTGAAGCTTTGCTTTCATCCTCACAAATACGGTGTGGACGCGTGTAGAATTTTACAGTAGACCAGGGGACGATGTTAATGAAGTTTAAGATTTTCTCTGCAGCAGTTGCGATAAACTTACAACTTTACTTGCCAGGAGATTCTTACTTTTTTCTTCAATGCCAGGGATAGCTAAGGGCAGAAGTGGCTAATTTCATATGAAGAACTTGCGGGCCAAACCATTGAAGGGATATTATTATTTTCATAGGTCAACGATGGGATGAAGACGTAGTAATTGACCTAAATAATCATTATTCATTATTGTTAATGGACATAATCCACATTTATTTACTCTGAGGTTTAATTTTTAAGTGAAGAATGCGCAACAAGAATGGTACTGAGTTCCAAAGCGTCCCAAAAAATTCTCTCCCGTGTCTCTTCGGGCACGAATGACACCCATGCTCTAGACTCTCAATTAGGTAACTTCTCCTAGAACCGGGACGACGAACCTTTTGTGGCAGGAGTATAATTTTTGATAAATATAAAAGACTTACGCGTCAAGTGGTGACAAACTATAGAACAAAATGCTGATATTATCTATTCATTATGTCAACGATGGGATTAATATCTTGTAATTTAGCTAAATACTCATCAAGTATCATTAATATTGAACAGAATCTACATTTACCACATAACAACTACAGTGCTGTTAGAGCTCGGAGTGCCAAAACCTCCCTTGCGAGCCACTTTGGACACGCGTACTATAGATTCGCCACCCATGAAGGTGAAGGTAGATGAAGGTGACAATCCAAAGGTATGGGCAATCCCTCGTATTTTACAGCATCAGTGGATTTTAACCAACAGCTGATACGCGATAAATCCTCCATCTCACCTGACCCTGATTCCTATTTAATGGAATACCCGTGACTTTCAACATACGCCATAACAATTTCCGAATCTATAACAGAAATATAGGATTTCCCTTTCTCTTCATACCCTCTCCTTTCCTATACCTTTCGCCAATTTATCTTCCGCCTCCATGTAATTATTTTCCCACTTTCTCTCCCTTCCCACAGAATGGCAGCACTCTCTCTACCCCCCTTTGCCTTACCACTCCTGTTCTTTCAATAACATCGGCACTTTTAGGGTTACACCTCCTTGGTATTAAAGCCTCGTCCCTCCGCTTCGTTTCCAGCATCATCTCCCCATTTCTCTCTCCTTTCCTCCACCTCCCATTTCCCTCTTTCAGAGATTACACGCCGGAACCACCCTCTCTAATAATGTAGGCACAAAACACACGCACCAACGCACACGGTGGCCGGCGCGACGAGGTTGGAACAAGTCAGGGGAAAATGATATTCATTTATTCGTCCCTTGTAATGCTGTACGGATGAAAGGAGCAAAAAGTAAGCGGAAAAATAAAAAAAGACTGTTGAAAGGGAATATTGGGTGGGAGGAGAATATCTATGCAAGGTAGGACACGGTGAACTAAGAGCCCAGAAGGGAACGACATGGCTAAGGAGCCTACTAGAAGAGTACGTTAATGCGTAAGTGTATCCTGGAAACGAAATAAGGCGTGCGTATTGCCTTAAATTTATTTGAGATTTGGCGATTGATGCTTAAATGCTTGTTGTATGAAGAAAAAGCGTAATTTCTTGGAGTTAAAATATATTTTTATTTACTGGCTGATTGCGTGTCCATAGATTCCTTGGATTATCATTAATAACTCCGTTTTTTTTGCAACTGTAAGCAGGGGCGTATTTCATATACATTTTTTAAACGGACTGGATAACTCTATTACTATTTTACTCTATACTACTTTGACTCTATTACTACTTTGCCCTATAGTACCTTGACTAAATCAATACGGTAAACTTGCATAGGGTGTTACAATAAGAGTGCAAGATTTGAATTGCGCGCCACTCTGGCTATTATGATTCGATAGGTCGATGATTGTGACGGATCGATAGGAGACGGATAGGATCTATAGTAGTAGGCGTGGACCGCACACGATAAAATAACGCGTCCGTAATGATAAATATTACTATGAAATTAGTGAAAGTTTATAATTTTATTTAAAATTCAAATCTCGTGCTCTTATTGTAACACCCTATATTTTAAATCAAATTATTCAGTTAATTTGTTCGAAAATTGACGTAGAAATTTCATCTATGTGGCCTGTCATATTTGATGAAACCTTATCCTTAACCCGACCCATTTTTCAATCAGCTATAATTAATTACTAATATATCACGCTGATTTGGTTTAGTCGGGTCGGGGTTGGCAATTTTTACTAAATAACAAAAGGAAAATGTACCGTCATCTTTAAGTCTATTTGAGGTTCATATTAACAATAATATTTAGTAATTTAACAAATAAAATACAGTAGTAGGAGGCCATATACGACTCTACGAAAATAATTTTGCAAACTTATTTAGTTGGCCAGAGTAGATATTTTATATTTATCATCTTAGATAATTGTTATACTTATCCCGTCGATATTAGATTCTTCATCGAAATGTATGCTGCATGCGAATTGTAAAAGGCTATTCAGGACTATTTCATTCATCAACTACCTCTCTTTTGTGATAAGATCGGCATTATGTCAATCTATTGGAACTTTATATTTAAAAGCCGACATAAACGCAAGTATATACCTTCAATTCGTTACGTACTTTCGTCGTATGCCTACAATCCGTAATATAAGTCCATATTTTGGCTTTGTTTTAAATATCAAACTGATCTTCGGAACTTATGCTTAAATTAATCTGTAATAAGGGCACACATGACGTCAGGATTCTAGTTGAGACAATGGTAAGGAGTAAACGAAACGAAATAACTGATAATACGAGGATAATACGAAAACACTGATGTTACTGTATTAATTATAAATTGGATAAAATACTAAGATTGCTGAAAAGGAAAAATATGTGAGCCAAAGAGCACAGCTCCTATAATGTAGGGGTATTTAGAGTATTTTAGACCGCTGAAAGAACTATGACTCCATCTTCCCTAAATCGCGCGATAACCCTCCTCTTGAGCTCCTGGTTACGCTGCTGCTTACAGATACCTTGCGTGTTTCTGGACCTCATCCTCATATCTGCAACGACCTTAAGCCTACATGTCGCCTCTAGACCCTCTTTCCAGCTGGACGTTGGGTTAGCTTATCGTGTTTGTACACTTTACCTGATATTGTCTGTCTCCGCATCAACATGCCCTCTTGAACTGAAAAAATGTAGTGCTTCCATAGATATTTTTAGCCAAATGATAAAATCTAGTTTTATCTCAATTTAAAGTGCAATGGCTGGTTTTAATTTTTGTCACGCCTTAACAGGCTGATACTATCCATTTATGTTATTGATATCAAACCTTGCGAGATAAAATATTTCACATTTTTCTTTTGGTGCAGGATAGAGAAAGATGTATGTTTCGTTCACTTTTGCCAGTCTTTTTCATGCCTTTGACAGAATGTTACATATATATAAATATAATAAAATTTGTTGCTCACTTTCCTGTTAGTGTATATTATTTTAGTGTTTTTTTTGTATCACGTTTTTATTTATAGACCGAAATAATGGTATTTCTTTATAGTATAATATCTTTTAGTTATTACTCTCCGTTGATTTGTTCAGGTTTCTCACAACCCCTTTGAGGGTGTCTCCTAACTGTGGACACTTTTTCCTAAGCCATAATTAGGTCACTTCTTATTATTCACTACTTACATAGATCTATTTTACGTTGACGGTGGGTTATTGGAAGAAGAGACTTTAAATTCTCAACTTCACCCAAAATGAAGCCGTTACTTATTTATTTATAAAATGAAAGCTAATGAGGTATGAGTGATGCTAAATAATTGTATTCCTCCAGGTTACTCTTAACTGAACGAGATCAAAATTTAATTCATAGGGTCATTGCACTTCATTTACATGGACTTCTTCGGCTGATAGGATTCTATCTCAGTAAGGGAAGCAAAGATAAACCACCCTACTCCTCATCTTTTCTAGTACTCTTCATTTTCTCCTCATCTCCTGGACTTAGCTAATGGTAGAGGACTTGAAGTTCAGATTGCGGTCCGGTCGGTATACTTGACATACGTCAAATAGATTAAATACAACGCGTACTTACGTATTATTCAGATGCTAGGCGTAGGCATAGATGGCAAGCGAGTTCCCATATGCGCTCTCCACTAACTGACAGATGGTAGTACGTATGGATCAATATTTTAGACGCTTTTCAACCAGTGCATACATAAATGTTATGGATGATACTAATTGTCTTGTTTGTGACTTCACTAACGAGTTTGTGGAATTATCTGAGCGCTTAAATTTAAAAACAGCCTTTTCCACAAAACTGAACTAAAAAATCCTTGGATCGCTGACTTGGAAATTGGAGTAAATACTTAAATACTACCGTAAATCTCGATGAATCCAGGATTTAAGAAGGTGACGTAACGAAGCGATAGTTTTCCTTCTCTTCAACGGGCGACTCCCCTTCTAGGAAAAAACCAAATGTCCTCCATTCATGAGTTGTAAAACTCACCCCCTTAAGTGCGGAATTTTACATATTCTTTTTAATTTTACCTTATTTGTTTTCCTTTCCACCTTTCGCTTCCAACCCCTCCGGCAACTTTCCTACTTCTTAGAGTCTCAACTTAATAATGTTTTTCTTCACAAACTCATCAAGGATCTGTTGACAACATTTCTTGACATTTTCATTTTCTAGAATACATAATCAAATTCCCCGTCTTTGAGTTTATAGCTGCAGAGGGAGGAGAGACTAATGATAACAGAACTCGAGGTAAATGTGAAATATAAATCCGCCCCCTGGTTGCCGACGCGTTTGATAGCTCTTTTTGCGAAATTTTCGGAAACATTTTTCAAATTGCCTCAATTCCCTGTCACAATCCAAAAAAGACTTTGGAGCCTTGCTTGAGAATATTGATTTTGAAATACTATAAGTCCTCAGTTATTTAAATTGCCTGAAAAATGAAAATAATTAAAGTTTTTGTCAAATCAACTAGTTTTGTTATATTTATTTCAATTGTTATCCACCCATATCGTTTTTTTTTAGAGATTAGCTCAGTTGGCGATGAATCTGCACCGAACTCTTCCAAGTCCGAATATTTCCTTCCAGGTCGTGAACGCAATAGCGTAGTACTGAATTACTTACTTACTGAAGAGCGACCCATTTGATTGTGCTGCGTAAGAAATGAGTTCTTTAGGCTTCTCTTTCTTTCTTGAGACTCGTACCTGCAATAATTGCTCGGCTCACAGATAGTTCTGTGACGAGTATTGTAGCCGAAGGGGATTTTTTCCTGTTTCGTTACCTCCGATAACGGATACAGCTTGGGCTGACAAAAATTTTGAAGGATACGCATATGTGAGTGGGCTTGGAAAATAATAAAAATTGAAAAATATCCGATGTTACCCATTCAGGCTTACCAGCAATAGGTTACGAGGGTAGTCCCAGAATACCCGACCTGACAAAGTAAAAACAAATATTTGGGGATAAATATCGTTATTTCTCAACGTAGTTTCCTTTTAGCCTAATACACTCTCCACTGCGATATTCAAGAGATTCGATACTGTTTATAGTGAGAACTCCTCAAAATAGCCATTAACCGCAGATTCCACCTCTTCGTTGATGGCAAATCTTTTACCACCGAGCATTTCTTCAAGTTTGGAAAGAGAAAATAATCTGAATACTAATTATCTATACGATCCTCGATATTCAATCTCATTCATTGTCATAAAGTATTTTACTATATTCTTAGATCTATGTATGCTAAGTATGTATACTATGTATATTCAGCAATATTATGAATCAACAATTTCAATTACATTGTATCTGTGTTTAGTGTGGGTGTTTGTTTATGACTAGAGTTAAAAATATGTACACTGTCCATGTTAGGCCATTGAGGAATTTCCCTCCCGTCTTTGGGCGAATGCCGAACAAATTTTATAATTAATACTCTTAGATCCCCTCAGCCGTTACCACCTGGTCCAGCGACCAAATTACAACGAATTATATATTTCCGTATTTATTTCAGTGGTATACATTTCATCGCATTTGGAGGCGATAGTTTTACCATCACACATGTTCAAATATCCTATAAATCGCCCTAAATCACATGATATACCTAGGGCTCATTTTGAGCCATGGATGGTGATAGGAAAGTGCGTTGAATAGCTGGATAGACGGTTGAAGTTGAGTAAGAACTCTACCACACGTTGGTTTGATTAACCTCAAAACTTGGCCTTAAGCCAGTCTAAAAAGTCGCTAAAGACTTCGCCACACTCTTTCTCACTTTCTGCCTTTCCCTTCTTTCCGCTCTCTATACATATTTCTTTGTCCGCTCATTCTCTTCCTCCCATTTAGGGTCAAACAACTACGACTTCAGGTGAAGGTTATGGGCGTGGAAGTTGGCTTAAGGGAAAGCGGGGTGAGGAATGGAAGGCTTACTTGATTAAGGATGAATCTTTTCACGATTTCAGAGCTTTCTAAATTTTGATGGAAGATTTTCACATAAGGGTAGTGTTCTCTTATAGGAAACCTTAAAGCATGGGAATAGGTGTACTGTAATTCTGTTAGCAATTCAATGGTCAATGACGGAAATGTTAAAACCGAACTATGAACAGAACTATTTCTTTTTGCCCACAGGCTAACAAAATATTGTCGCTGAAAGTATTCATTAAGGAAGCCTAATTCTTAGAGTTTACCACCAATAGTAGTCGATCATCTGCTTCGGGGCTGTAAAGAACCAGTTCAAAGATTCCTCAATGAAGGTTTCATGAAACAAATCATATCCATTCAACCAGTAAATCAACAGAAATGAATGATGAACCAGAATAATTGATTGAGTGACTGACTGATTTACTATAATTCATCTGGTTAAATGTTACGAAATCATTTCAGACGGCATTGTATTCTTTTGCTTGATAAGAAGGTGACATCAACAAATATTTGCAAGAAATTTTCTTGTTAAAGTTAAACTTGATGATCAATGAACACTGAAAACTTTCAATATACTAAAATTTCAGGGACTAACGATTACAAATTGTAAAACCATTTTATGAATAACAGAGCATGTTTAGAAGACACCATATGATGGCAAAACGTGCCGAAACTCTCACACTGCTTTCACTCGTTTGTTTAGAATTTTGCTATCGTGAAGTTTCTAATGTTTATGGCGGATATACAAACAGCTGAGCCGACCCTCTTTATGTAATCGCGGGAGGTGTTTTACAGTAGTTTTAGAACTTTGACTCGTTTTAGAATTCCTAATGTCTTATTTATGTGGGTGCCCAGCGAAATAATCTATTCCAAAGACAGCTCCTTCCCCTGATGATATGCCAATACAATTTGCATGGACAGAGGCACCTGTTCGCTGGCATAAAAGTCCCTTTGGTAGGGTCTGTTTGAAAGGATGGGAAAATGGAAATTTGGCTGCCGCAACGTCCATGACTAAAATTTTATGATATTGGATAACTTGATCCCTTCATTTACGTCGTAATATATCGAAACGAACTTTCATCAATCGCTCTCACGCGCAGATCTTAAACTCGAGTGTTAGAAAGAGTTTTCATGAAAGGCTAACCTTTCACTTTCTCTCTCCAGTAACGAAATATGAAAGCACGGTGGTGAAGATGAGTGACATTTTCTAATTCCTAATTTCTGAACCGCAAGTGTATTTCCAGGAGGAGGTTTACCACAATAAACAGCTTTTCAAAGAGGACTACGTAGACGCTCTCTTTTCTAACTCTTATTTTCTCTCCGTATATTTATAACTTTATTATATACTTTTACATACTTCAATAATATCTTTTGAAATCTCCCTAAATCTACGTCTTTCTTCTAAATGACAAAGATTTAGATGTAGGAGGGACTAAGAAGTCTCGATCTTGCCCTTCAATAAAGGCGCATTATATTATTTTTATTTTTTCTATATTGTACCCAGAGTTTTCAATAAATGTGGAGAAAGAGAATTAAAGAATAGATGAGTGCGAGTTTGATGACAAAAACAACAACCCTGATGTCATTTCCTAATTGTTAGAAATTTTGAAAGTGATGAAGACTAATTGGAAAACTGGCTTATTTCTTCCCTTTACCTCACACAATTTTGTATTCGGAATTTGCCGTAAGTTTTCATACAATGATGGGTCATTCGATTTTTTACTCGCCTTCAAGTAAAGCATTTTACAATCATACTGCTGCACATCAAAGAAGAAAAGTAATAAAATTCAAGTAATAGCATAAAAATGTATAGTAAAACGACCTCTTTTTATTTTCTTATAATCTGCTTATCAAATGGAAAATCTTCGTTCGGGGTTTTATCGAACTCATTTATTCAAATTTCGTACAACATTCATGAGAATTCTTATTTGATATCATCTTAACGTCAAAAAGGAAACGAAAACTGCCTCGAAGGAGCGATCGACTTCCTGGAAATATTAAAATCGGGTTGGAGCCGCGGAAAGAATTATTTTCTTAGCGTGGCATTTATTCTTTGCCGAAATTTTGGCTAGTTATGAAATTAAAAAGGGTCGTCACATTTCTGACGCATGACGCAGGGAAAACGTACTTTCCTTACGGTTCGTTTTGAAATATTGCTACAAAAACAATGAACTAAATGTCAAATTTTCTCGCCGGGAAAAAACAATCGATAGGTGGCGTTTTGATAGTAAAATAACGACTTCCACGATTGAATTTCCCAGATTTTCACCGAAAAATAATTCACGCCAGTGAAAAAGGGATGGGCGTGTTTTCATCATGACAATAAAAAACATGAAGTAATCCACTGATGCCAATGATAACCCAAAGCCTTCGGCGAGAATTTGACAGAGTTGGAGTTAAGCTCAACAAATGTGTGAAAGAAAGTGGTAGTATTACTTCCTCCCAGTATTTAATAAACATGAAAACTGATTCATATTAACATGCATACCCTGAGAGTTACCTGCGGCGCGGCGGTTGTTTCGCATACATAGGAGAGGCCATCCTCTCGCATTCTCTCTTATCGTTGGCTCTGTACTCATAGACGGGGGGTGGGGTTTGAACCCCCAAAACCACCCCATCGGCTACGCCTTTGCTTCCATGGCATTTGTAAAGCACATGTGGATGAGGAATATTCCACAAATCTATGGATAAAATATCCATATTTTGATGATGTTCCTAAACTATGTTAACGATTTAGGGAATAACGTGAAGTATAAGGTTAGGTTATTCGCCGATGATACTGTTATTTACAGAAAAGTCGTATCATTGGGTGACACCATTTCTTTACAGAACAATCTAAACGTTATTTCTGGTTTGTCCAGTTATTGGCAGCTCGACTTGAATGTAAGGAAGTGCGTGTCTTTGACGCGTTCTTCCAATACTACCCGCGCACCGTATCACATTTCAGGATATCCTATGCAGTTTGTGAGACATCACAAATACCTATGAATTACGCTCAGTAGTAGTATTTCCTTCAGAGCATATTCGAAGGGTAATAGGAAAGGAAAGCGGGATGAAAAGGTTAGCCAGTTGGATTCTAAGGGGGTGTCCATCAAGAACAAAGGAAAAGCGTACTTTTCCTTAATTAGACCTCTCCTCGAGTATTGCTGTGCAATTTGGAATCCTCAGGAAATACGATTAGTCTCCGATCTTGAGATGGTTCGACGTAGAGCGGCTAGGTTTCTCAAGATAGATTTTAGATTCGACAGTAGTGTTCCGGCTATGGTAGAATCCTTCGGGTGGACTTCGCTCAGGGATAGAAGACTTTATTACCGACGCGTCGGTAATAAAGTCGCGACGTAAGCTTTTCGAAAGGTTTATCACTGCAGATCTCGTCGACGAGATAGCTGATATTGTTATTCCAGTTAGCAACGAGAACGAGCTCCGAGAGAAAACTAAGAAGCGATTCAGGGAAGTGATTGCCAGGACGGATAATCGTTACCTCTGGTCGTTTGTCCCTCGTAGTATTAGAGAAGCTAATAACATTTAGGGTGTGAGAAGATTATCGGTGTTTGTACACCTCCTGCCACGCGCCATTGACGGCTTGCGGGGTTTAAATATAAATGTAAATGTAAGTTTATAAAGAAGGAAACTATTGAACCAGCCGACAATAGATGTGCTCGACTGGACAGAATGTTACCGAAAACTGCTATTGTGGTTCAGAGGCCAATGGCGTGCATCAATCAATGGCGCGTCGTAAGTGACAAGAGGTGATGGAAAAGTTCCTGGTCGTTCAAGAAGGAAGTTTCGTCGTAGGATGTTAGGAAGCCAATAACCCCGAAATGTTATCCGGAAAGATAAATATCATAACTAACAGAAATGTGAGTGACATTCGGAAAATGCCGTTTGTTGAAATGAGAGGCAAGAATTTGAAACCTAGGAATAAAAAGTCGGTGGAAGAAAGAAGAAAAGCGTGTTAAAGATGCACTGAATGGAAGAACTGGGCACACCAAAGACGACCAGAGAAAATGAAACTTTTCGTTTAAAAAATCTTTTCAAATTTTTTTAACATTATGCTCACGCATACTTATATAAGGAATCGTAAAATTTATCCATTCCTGCAAATCTGCTTACACGCTGTGGTGGTTTTGGGGGTTCACCCCCCCCCCCTATGAGAGCAAAGCCAAAGTTAAAAGAAAGCATACCAGATGATGGCCTCTAGCATGCATGACATACAACCGTCGCTGGAGACTCGCTGGGGCAGCATGCTAACATTTATCAGTTTTCATTTTCATTAGATATTGGGCGGAAATATCTCCTAGACTATAGGCAATACAGTGTTAACTCCATAGTTCTGAAAACCCTAGGTGTGCCCCTGCACGCGTAATATATGTAGAAATTACATACCGCAGTAATACTACATATTAATACATACTGCAGAAATATTTTAAATACGTCATGATTATTACATGTGATGAAACTGAGGTGAGAGGGAAGTAAATGCAACTGGAGGACGTTGAAAGAGTCGAAGATATATATTTGCCTCAATGCGGACTCAGCTCTTGCATCTGAATCTTAGAGAAGCTTTTAGGGGAAGATGAAAATGGGGTAAGGAGATAAAATCGGAATGGAATGAGAAATAAAAGGCTTAGCGGAATGGAAAAAGGAGCAAATACAGGGAGGCTTAGGATCGGAGGATTAAGTGGCCATAGTGATAAGAAAGGAGAGGCAACGGGAATTAGAGGGATGAATGGAGTTGAAGTAAAAAAACGGAGATTACTGCGCGAGGAGAAGAGTTTGCGAGAGAGGGAAACATTGGAAAAGAGGAGGCTTAAGGAAAGAGAAAATGCACGCGCAGAAATGAGCATTGGTGAGCTGGGGATGAAAAGGATGGCCAATCGCTTCCGGGAATGATAGTGGATTGCGGGGTACTGAATCAGGAGATAAGTTCTCTCGCATATCATCTGTAATTGCGAAAAAGAACACTGTTATATTGCTCCCACATTAAACAAATAAAAGGCCTAGCAGAATGATTTTGAGAATCATACTTTTGGCAGATGAATGAAGTTTGCATTATAAAAAATGAATTTCTCGATCGAATTAAATAATGATGATAAATATTATTATTATTATTTTCAATGTAATCCAGAGATATTTCAGCTAAAACTCGTAGATAGGGTATAAAACAGCTGTGCAAACAAAAAGTTCACATAATAATAATATTTATTTATGTCACATGGCAATAACCTGAGAAAAATATCTCAATTATACATCATTTTGAAACATATTTGTCGCACTGACAAAAAAATATATTATTATGAGAAAACGACCGATTATAGAAACACAAATTCCGAAAGATTCTCATTAAAAATACGTTTCAATTGATGTAAACTGCGATTTTCTTAGGTCACTATGCTGTAAATTCCTAAGATTGATGGCAGAAACAGCTCTCGAGAGAGCTGTTTCTGCCATCTTTGAAAAGTCGTTGCGTCATGTGAGGTAAAAGAGAAGTTACGTTACAGAGTCCTGCTGTGTAAGACATTCAATGTAAATTCTTCTCGAATATCGAGACGAGCTAATCTGTCGTCCCAACGGAATATTCCTTTGGGTAACTTTCCACAATTAAAAACACAACTGATTAAGATTAAAATGAGAGGGCATGAGAAGAATCTGGGATGGATTTGTGTTCAATCTATAACACGCGCATTCCGGAATTGCAGCTCTTCTCTGTTTTCCAATCAGAACTTCGAGGGTTGCGCTGATATGACCAGATATATGGGTCCTAACAGTTACCCACATATGACTACGTATACTTTTCAGTGGGGAACGCCAGGTCCTTAATAAATTCGCACAGTATATAATCCCTATTTAATTTGTTATTCATAGCGAAATAAAGATAGGAACAAAATATTCCGGTTTCCACAGAACGTTTATTGAAAATGACGACTAGTTTCAACACTTGAGTGTCATTATCAAGTCATAGAAAGTCTCCACAAATCAAGACTTATAAACCCTCAGAACAATAGGGAGAAGGGGAAGAAATAAAAAAAAGGTTAAACAGGGGTGGAGGGAGGAGAAGGAGAGGGAAGGGGTGGTAGGAGTTTTACAGTGGAAATCAGGGAGTGGTACGGGAACAAATGGTTATTGGCTAAATTGTAGCCACAATGTAAGTGCTGGAGTATTTCCACCGCCTCTAAAGCGTCCAGTGTCCTGCCTTGAATATGCTTATGGAGAGGGAAATTTTTTAAATCAGAAGAATGGTTATTTTCAATCAGGTGTTGTGCAAAATGTGAACTGTTGGTATTATTATGAAAAGAGGAAGCATGCTCCTTAGAAGGCTGAGGTCATCCATTACTATTTCATTTGTTTTACTACATTCCAAAGAATACAAGTGCGTTTATTTTTTACAATTCCCAAGAGACATCCTTTCTTTGGACAGCGGGAGAGGCAAATAGTAACAATAGACGACCACACACACAACAATACCGCAACAAATAAACACCTGATAAGACGGGGATCGAACCCGTCACCTTGGGGTTTGTGAGCTAGCGTGCTAACCACTCCGCGGCTGTCAACTAAATTTCACTTCAAATATTTCCTTTAAATACAGTTAACAAACTTAACGTATTCAGGTGTAGCCTAGCGGAACTTTTTTCATGACGACAATGTAAAGGGATGAGCAACGCAAAAATACTTTGCGGATAGGTATATTACTTAGCTGAGTCCATCGGTTGATCTCTTTATACGTTGTCGCCACAAATTATCGTTTAGATTTAGAGTTGAGGTTCATTTTTACGCTTCAAAGTCGATTTATAAAGTTATAGAGCGTTTACTGAAACGAATAACCTCTTTAACTCGACGAATCCCGAACGTTCGTCACGCGTAATCTCGAATTTTTAATCTACGGCCTTAAATTGAGCTTAGAATATAAAATGTCGGAAAAAATTCAAAGGAGCTTGTGAAAATATATTCAGTTTCGAAACTCGCGGTAAATTGAGAGAGTTTGCAGCCTTTTGATCTCCCCGTTTCTATTTCCAAATTTTAATTTAGATAACAAGCCGGAGATTTCGTGTCTCAAAACGTTTGACCTCTACCACATCTGGAACTATTCCAATTTAAAATCGCTTCCAAATAAATTGCTTCTTTGTCCGGCAAAGAGCGTGATTCGTAATTTTGGAAATCTTATAACTCTCAGCATTATTTTATAGTTAAACTTCGAGAGCGATTTACTAATGGGAGTACTATGTAAATTAGTGCCCTTAAAATTTTAGCGTGTGCTAAGATATGGCTCACACGCGCTAGACTCTTTAAATGCTTCCTGTTAACATTCTTTAATTAATTATTAACTCCTAAGTTGTCTATGGTATTATACACACTTGTTTCGAAAGTTGACTAAACTTGAATATTTTTAAATAAGAAACAGCACCTGATCATAAATGAGAAAATAAGAAATCTCTGTTTTGCTAAGTAATAGTACTAAATTCTCGTTAGAGAGATAGAATAAAGGGGCCATCAGCGTATTTTCTGTTAACTATGATAGAGAATCGAATATTGAATAACCATGATACCGAATGTAAACATTTATCACTATTTTTCAGAAACAGCACTCCTTTGTGAAAAAGTACTAATTCTCGCGAATCATTCCCAGATGCGTCAGCATAAAGTTTGAGTTACACAGTTTTTCCCAAGACACGATATCTTCTAGTATAGAAAACGGGTAAGGGTGATCTAGCGCAAGATGGTGCGCACCCAGAAAAAATTCCAAGGAAGAATTGACTTGAAACAGTCTGACGGGACCTGGAATCGAACCCGGGTCTCCCAATTGCCGGTCGGGTGCTTTGTCTGTTGAGCTATCCCGGCGGAACACTTCGACAGTGACCAATGCCACCATGTGGACGAACTCACAACGTCCTTAGTCCTCAAAGTCTCCCGAATGGTTTGTAAAAATGTTCTGCCGGGGTAGCCCAACGGACAGAGCACCCGACCGGCAATTGGAAGACCCGGGTTCAATTCCCGGTACCGTCTGACTATTCTCAAGTCTACCATTCCTTGGGAATATTCTAGTATGTTTTCAATTTCATGGTGATTGATAGAATGTACAGATTGCATCAAACTAAGATGGACGTTTAAAATTATACCTCAAATAATGAACTTTTTACGTGCAAACTTTTCGATGTATGAACTCTTTGTTACTCAAATCTGACCTCTAAATACGAACTTAATTTCGAGATACGAACCGAAAGAAAAACCAAAAGATATAATGGACTGTGTTTCGAGATACTAACTTTTCGATTACGAACTTCGAACTGGAACGAATGAAGTTCGCAAGTCGAGGCAGTGCGGTCGATGAAAAGAAAAAAACGTCAATTGTCGAATACAGAAAAAAGAAAAAAAAAATCGTGAGACGTGGCGGAAATACACTGCGGTAGTTAATGTACATCAATTTAAATACCCTTTCGGCCTGTGGCACGGGGTAACACCAAGAGTTCGAGTTCTTTAATTTATTGTATTCGCGGAAAGAGTGAGTACCTGAAACGACTTGACCTCGCATTTATTTCTCTTATTGTATGCTCATTTATGCTCATTGTCGGATTGGCCGAAGTGGAAGGCGGAGGAGGGTTCCCGAGTACGCGAGAATGTGAAAATAATCTGAACATAACGTTCTAACTAGACCCTTTAACTCTGGAATAATAAAAGCGATGGGTCATGCAAAGATAGGAATAAATTTGCTCCCATGATTCCTTACATGATCCATACATTTGAAGACCTAGTGCAAATATTTGTAGTGGTCCACGTAGACCAAAGGCGGAGTTCATTGTTTTCTTGTTCACCTCCGATCGTAGGTTTTGTTTGAGAAGAGAGGGAATAGGGACTTATTTGAAGGGAAGGTAATGAGATTGGATAAGATTAAAAGATTAGAGATTATCAGTACGAGAACACTAATGGCGAGGAAAAGCAAAGACCGAGCGAGACATTATCTGTAGGAGTAATTCTCTTCCCATCTAATGAGAAGAAAGAAGGATTAGCGCGCCGATCCTGGATGAAATAGGAAAAAAACGTGACGTGATCGATTGAAATCATATGGGCGCGTGGTTTAAAACCCTGTATTCGATGAGATGGAAGGATTACGGTAAGACTCGCTTCTGCTCCAACTCTTTCCTAGGTGCGTCTAAAGCCGAAAATCTCCCCTGCCTTCCTCCATTTGTTTTCCAATCTGCACGGAACGAATCGAAGAAGAATTAAAAATCCCTGTGGAAAGAGTGTGGAAATAGTAAATTATTCTGGGAATTTTGGAGGGATGTATTATGATGTAGGAATAGAAATATCTGAGAGCATATATTTGAGAAGGATCTAATCTATCTACTCCGGCCGGACTTAGTGGAGAAATATAATGAACTAAGGGAAGACATTTTGTTATTTCCACATAAGATATATTTTAACAACCGGTTTCGGTTAACATACCATTATCAGATAAATACACAGGAAACACAATCACTTATGTACAGAAAGAAAATATACTTTCTATAAATAAGTGATTACATTTCCTATATATTATGACTAGCTGAAGTACACGTTGATACTCAATGGGGAAAATAAAGGTAGAATTTAATAAGTAAGCATATTTTTATGTATGAACTAAAGAGAGAGTAACATCTCTTCCAACTATAACGTCGTTTTTGTAGCTAACTTTCAAAGAGTAGGGAAAAATAAGACGACTGCAAAATGTAAACGGAACTAAAAATTCTCATTTTGAGGAAGGAGTGAGTTAAATTCAAAGAGAGTTCATTGAAAGGAATGGAAATTTCGGAGAAGGTTAGCATCTTGAAAGAAGTAATACGAGGTAATAAAAACAAAATACTATTATATTCGTTTCCTGGAAAGGAGTTGTATTTTTAGTTGTTTACCCATAATAAGAAAGCAATGAAGTTTTCCTTAGAGTCATCTACTATATACTAGCTGAAGTGTCCGTTTATTTTCAAAGGGGAATTTAGAGATAGGATTTAATAAGTAGGCATACTTGTATGTACTAAAGAGGTAGGTAGTAACATCTCTTATCTTGACATAGCTCAATGGGACATATTATCAAAAACGATAATTTTCAAATCACAGTTCTCATAATCTGGAACCGAAATCCTTAATGGACGATAAAAATATAATTGTATACAATTTCTTTCTTATGAAAATTATCTCTATATTTGTATGATGATTCTTTTTTCAGTTTGCTATTGAAATAGAGCCCAAACAAGATTAATATGAAGTTTACATGAATATCTCATGGGAAAGCATTGACTCGTATGGGGTCGAATATTAAACCAATAAATACACGAAAAGGAATCTGTTTTTCGTCGGTTTTTTTAAAAAACGTGCAAGTTTTCATGCTTTACAACATTTGATTCTCTAATTTTAGGCGAACCTTCACTCAGAATAGCTCAACTGCACGTTAGAAAACAATGGGAAGTAAAAATGTATAACTACATACTAATGGTGACTCACTCGACTCTCGGGAAATAAAATGGATGGCCAATGTAGCAAATGAAACATGAAATGTCGTCATTATTTACTCTACGTTCTTCTATGAAATGTGACAATGATCGAAGCAGAGTCAGAGTCAGAGTTCAAGCACTCCCTGCCATCAGCCGAAAGGCGGCTTCCAGGTTTAGATGTAGATTTACTCAACGAAAAGAATGTTTAGATGTTTCATCATTCTGAAATGCCTTTGGCAAAGACGAGCTGAATAATAAAACTCTCCTAAATGGTCGTATGTGCGTTCCTGCGATACGTCAATGCAAATCTTTCGACACTGCAAATGCTAAAACCTCATTAAATTATTTCCTCTTTATAGACCTGTATTCCATCATTAATACTTACCGTGCATTTTGTATAAACCTCAATACTCAACCCATTCTGGTAGGAAAATGCATAAGTACGGATGTTTACAACCACGAAATATCACAAAATGTTCGTCTATTTTACCAAAATTCTTGAAATTTCGAATCGAAAGCTATGTTCCACGGCCAAAATAAGAATCCTGTTCAATTTCCCTTCTTTCGGTGCTGGTCTCTATTTCGTACGGCTGTTCTTTGTAATTTAATTTTCCAAAAGAAATGAAGCCTTTAAGTGGTAATGGTGTACTTTACATGTATTTCTTACGGGGAACATTTTCCTTGTCTAGGACCGAAACGGACTAAAAGGCGCATGAAAAGTAGCCTATAATCTGTGCGGGTAAGAGATGGAATAATGTGCCAATCTTGATAGTTGGAAAACTTTTAGTTAAAGAGTTTTAGGGGAAAATAAAGTTTACCCTCCCCTACTTTCCCCACCCCTATCTCTTTCACCTCCGCCTATGAGGTCATAAAAAAGCAATGTTCCATTTGACCATCATCATCATCATTAACCAAGTATGTAAGATATCGGGATAACAATTAGCCTATGTGTCAAATCAGGTCATACATTATCACCCTGTCAAATTCCATGGAAATTGGTTGGACATTTTTTACATGATACTATAATAGACAGACAGACAGCCAGACAGACATATTTTTTTTTAAATAGGTGTTTTGGACTCAGTATCACTTCTACTTATCATATCTACCAATTTTTTTTAAATTTTATTTAATGTACATAAATGGCTCCTTTGCAGATTTATTATAAGTATAGATTTATTATGTTTACCTGATGATGGCATTTTAGGCGTGACCTGTCCTCGACTCATAACTTATGTGGAAATTACAGTGTTTTTCCCTTAATTTATGAGAAGGGCAGGCTAGTGTGGAGTCGGTTTTTTAACAGGAGCAAAAGATCAAAATAAAAAGAATACAGAAGAGTACTTACGGAATTAAAGACAAAACTCTATGGAAGGAGAAATAGATTTTAAATGGAATTGATAGTTTGATCTCGAATTAAAAGTGGTTGTGTATAGAATGGGGGCGAATTTTTAGCAATAAGAGACGTATATTGAATTTTGCTCTCTTGGTATAGCGCATCGTAACTTGGGAGTGCAAGGAGAAGCGTAAGAGTAACCTGGTTGCAGTTACAATAGGTTGCACGAGGAATTTTTATGGGAAAACAGTGTAAGCAAAGCCAGTAATGGTGGTGTGAAATCATCGAAGAATTTCTGCCACATTAAATATACTTGTATATATTAGGGATGAATATAGCTGAGTTAATTTCGCGCATATAGACGCCATCCCAGGTATTTACTGCTTTCGTCAAGGCGGGCACGCAATCTATGAGGCCATCAAAGAGCCCTAGAAGAATGGAGGAAATGCATTAAAAAATGTATTAATATTTCTGAGGTTAAAAAGGAATGTTAGGATAGGAATTTGTAAGGAAATATCTAATATATAAAATGCTACGCATACGTACGTATGATTCAGATGCCAGGAGTAGATACGCCTGATTCTGATGTGCCGTAATACAAAAATGTAATGTGTATATAAATTGCGAATACTCGTAGGTTAGATATAAGAGAGGGCGAACCTCGCCAAAAGGGTTAAATAAATAATAATAGATGGAAGGTGACAACCCATATACATTCTCCACTAACCGAAAGATGGCGCGGGATCATTTTATTTTCTTTTTTTTCAAAAATAAATCAATTTAAAGTAATTCTTCCGAGCTGCTAAGGAGATTTGTAAGTTTTATTTTTGAGAACTGACAAACTTTACATCATATTTACTGTATGTTTTCGATTAATTAGACTGTTTTGGTAGACTTTTCAATTTTTTTGTGAATAAATGAGAACTCGAGCGTGCTTACCAGGATAGGTAGCAACGTCATTAATAATTCTCATTTTGAGGAAGGAGTGAGTTAAATTCAAAGAGAGTTCATTGAAAGGAATGGAAATTTCGGAGAAGGTTAGCATCTTGAAAGAAGTAATACGAGGTAATAAAAACAAAATACTATTATATTCGTTTCCTGGAAAGGAGTTGTATTTTTAGTTGTTTACCCATAATAAGAAAGCAATGAAGTTTTCCTTAGANACTTCTAGTTTGGTTTTCTCCTGCTAGGGTCAGCACTATCCAGACAAACTGTATTGTCATAGAAAGATATGGCATTTACAACGTGTTTTAGTATGAAAAGTAATATTTTCCAATTTTGGCATTTACAACGTTTTGGAAATGCACGATTCATTTATTGTTTATCTTTTGAGGATACTATGGGAGAAGTTCCTTTACTTTGGACGTCGAAGTGGGATTTTCATGGAAATTCATCGGATTTAATCAAACATTGGAAGTCTAATCGCGTATTTTTTGTTTCTAAAGGTTAATCCTAATGCAGGTTTGTTTTCCATGAATTTTTATCTGATGGGGAACAAAGAACTTTGTATTGCACTCTAATGCTCGTCGCGTGCATCTTTCAACAAGTCTTTAGCGGAATCGAGTGAAAAGGGATTTGGCTACCTACCGAGTGAAGCGCGTGAGCCGATTAGGAAAGAATGTTATGCAAAGGGCGGCTTATAAAAGAGAAATTCTTAAGTAAGTAGATTCTGGAGATTTGCTCGCTGTAACTGGAATCGGAATTTCTTCTAAACAGCTTCCTTTAAAGACTTAAATCTTTGTTTGTTATTCTTTGCTGACCATTGATTAGTGATAAATCGTTGTGCCAAGCGCACATTCCTTCTACGTAATTACTTTTTATCTATACGGAGCATTCCAACTTGTGTGAAAGACAATTGCAACTTGTGTGGTTTGAAGCTAACTTTTTAAAAGTTGCACACGCTTAAAATGTACGCTATAAACGCATGAGGCACACCTGTGAAAGGAGTGTTATTAAACCTATAATAGTTTGGGCATATTGAATAGTATTTTACCTTTGTCTATTTCTACCATTTTCAGGCGTTTTTTCCACTCCCCTCTCCTGAGGTTGTTATCCGGCAACGTGGGTTTATCTGCGTCAACCTTAGGTTGCAGAGATCATTTACCACCCTTTACACATACTTGGTTTCAATATTTTTTTAATAGATTATAACAACATAAGATTTTAGGTGGAAGAGTGTCCCCGATCAGCCCAACCTCACCAATGAATAGTCTATCCAACTCAATTGTTTTACACGAATAGATTTTAGCCAACGCCTTGATAGATAAAATATTTTTTTTCCAAGTGAAAACGGTTAAGAAAAAAATCTGACAATGTTTTCCTTTTCGTGCAGCAAAGAGAAGAGCATATCTTTTAATTACTTATTCTAACTCCAGTCTTCTACTGTTTTCTGGCTGTGATCATACTGAAGCCACCGAAGTATGAGTGGTTCCATTTGAAGACAAGACAAAGACAAATTTTTTGATCCTCCCTTATCGATTGATGTGAAAAATCGTATTCGTAGAGTCAGTATTATCATTTACGTGGGCTTTTTCCACCGACAGCATCCTGGTTTCACGCGGATGACCAGAGTAAACCTCTCTCCTCATCTTGCCAACTAGGCCCCATTCCCTTCCCAAGGCTTTTCCTTGTTAACGGTTGAGGGGATGAGGTTCAAACCGGCCTCCGGAATAAGAACAGAAGCCCAAAAAGAAATAACTGATGTGCCAATCAATTAGCTGGAAACCTTCTCAAGATGATAAGTATCTCGGAAATAAACAATATAAATTTCTTCGAATCCTTCCCTTCTCTTTATGTAACTCACTTTATTTATCTAAATCCCTTCTTCTTTCCCATCCCTTCAGTCATTAACTTACGCTCATATTTCTTTCTCCGCTATCTGCATCCATCTTTCGCGGCCGTCTCTTTTCAGAATGGTCCCTTTCTTTCTTCCTCATTCTCTCCCAAAGAGAACAGAAATATCTTTCCACGAATCTCTTCCTTCCCTTTTGTCTATATTTCTTCCATTCGTCTCTCCGCAGATTCCCGTCCCGGACGCGTATTTCCAAAACATGAGAGAAACCCTCATCGAGTCTCTTATCTCATAAGTAATTTTTCGTCTGCGAGACATTAGTATCGGGATTTGCGAGGAGTGAAATGTTGCCTTCCCTTCTGAGGAAGAGTGCGTCCAATTGAAAACTCATTAACGAAATTATTAGCCGCGCTATAACTTATATAACGCGCCGTATTTGTTTAAAAACTCCTAACTATAGAGGACGTGGCGATCATTCATTAAAAATAAAGGAACGGGAACAGAAAACCGATGTAGTGAAATACTCATTTGTTAACAGGGGTATAAGGGAATGGAATGCTTTACCTGGAGAACTTCTCATCCCAATGCCTAAAAACATTAAAATCTTCAAAGCAAAAATTAAAAGCTGCTAATTTCTATGTTGTTCTTATGTTGCATGTTCATTATGTAATGTATTTTAACTTAAGTCTCTTGAACTCGACTATGTATAACTTATATGTATATATGTGTATAGACATTGCAAAATATGGTATGTGGGAAAATTAATTTCAACTTTATGTATATATGTTTATTCAGATGTATTGTATGTATGTATTAATTGGTTTTATAGAATGTGTACTCTCTACGGGAGGTTTTTGGGGGGGTTTTTCTCCCGTCTTTGGGCGAATGCCGGACAGTTAGTACGTTGTTTTTGCACCCCCTCAACCGTTGCCACCAGGTCCCACGACCTAATCGCGACGGGTAATTCTTCTTAAATAAAAAAAAGGCTGTAGCGGTTCGTTTCGCAAAACTGGGCATGGTTTCTCTATATTTGTAAATTCGAATATAGGATTTTTTCATTTAAGATCTCCTGCCTTCTCTCGCGCGATCTCATCATCAGTAAATACCGATTTACTGCGCACCGGCCGAAGTGTCGGAGTGGTTAACGCGCTAGCGTTCCAATCCAAAGGTCTCGGGTTCGAGTACCGGCTAATCGGATTTTTCTGGTCAGGGAATGCTTGAGTGTGTTCGCCTGTCGTTTCTGTTCACGCTTCTCCAATAACTGTCCAATAAATTGAGGTTTATAAGGAAGAATAAATAAATACGATCTTGAACAGGTGAACTTAAAGCTGGTTTGCTTCAACGCACATACTCGCCTCCCACGCCCGGGAAAAATAACACTATATAACCGATCTGTGTTCTATACTTTCGAGTTTTGGATGCCTTACTTTAGATCCGTCCTTTCTAAATTCCTCCAAGCGAACTTTACAATCTATTAATGACAATGATATTACTAAATTGTGTTAAAATTTATTATAACTAGAATGCTAACTCAACGGTAGTAATGATCTCATTTTATGCAAAGAAATCGGGTGGAGTATATTAGTCTACAACACGTGAACGAGGCGTTGCATGGCTTTCAAGATTTGCGCATTATTAAAAGCCGATTCCTCGCAGAAAATTAATTGTCGTATGAAATCAAGACAAGCACCAAAAGAAGAGAAATACAATGAATATTCTTATTTACTCATGGAATATGGTTTTCGATTTGAAATAACGAGTTTTTCGATTAAACTTGAGAAAAAGAAAACCTTGTGGCTATAAGCAACCAGACCCATTGAAAGCCATGGCAATTTTTGAATCTTTGCTCATGCATTTCTTCATAGCAACCGAGGAATTTAGGAACATTTAGTATCTATGGCAAAAATTAAGCAAACTAAAACACCTCAATCATCAAAAATCGATTTTCGATGGTTGAGGTGTTTTACTTTGCCTAATGTTTCAGCCATTAGTGGTCAATTTCATCTTAATGGCATGAATGAATGATCTTTTAAATTTCATATGATGAAGGGTTAGATGTAAGAAGAGACTTGATACTCTCAATCTCGCCCGAATAAAGTCGCATTATTATTATTATTATCATCATTCTCAATATATTAATAATTTTAAAATAATAATTTGTGCAAGTTACGAAGTAGTGTGTGTTTATTGAGAACTTTGTCATGGCTTTCCACGATATCCGGCCAACTCATATTGATTATATTATTATTATTAACCCTCCGCCAGTCGCGCTGTTGTATTTCGTATAACACGGATGGCTTTTTGGGCCCTGTTTCTTTCTTGGTGGCTCTATCAATCTTGGGCCAGTGTGTATTCCTTTATGACACGCTTCGTTAAATTTTAAATGCGCAAAGAGCTCGATTTATTCATATTCCGTCTTTGAAAGTGATTAAACGAGTGAAGTGACCATATACAACGAGCGACCGCTTGGGTTTTTCGTTGACTTTCGCTTCAACTAATCTATAATGGAATTATTCCTCATATCTATCGAAAAGATCTCTTCTTAGAAGTAATAGAAATGTGTTTCAGCTCTTTAAATACTCCTTGCGTGTGTTCAAAAAATCTTAAAATAAATAATAATTACTTGGAAGAGAGATCTCATAAATTCCTAATGATAATACACTACACTGCTTAAATTTAGTCTTCATAAATTACCATTTGTTCGACTTAGTTTAGACATTTGGCCAAAAGAAGAACCTGTTGTACGGAATACAACGCGCGAGTATTCTTGTTATGATTTTAGGCGCGACTGACTAAAGGTTAACTCTGAAAGTAATGAGCAACTGTGAAAATGGCTTCTAGGTATTAGAAAGTTTTTGACTGCTCTCTTGTGTTATTGATATAATTTCGTCTACGCTAATTTTTCACCTATTTTGGTCGCCTTTTTCTTATTGTACTTCCAGCTTTTACGTTTGTTTTCTCTTGTAAGGTGAGTCTTGAGCTTAAAGTTTTGTTTTTCATGTGTGAAATTCTATTTTGTTCCAATCCGTCTTATATGTCGACAGACTGTTAGTCTGACAGGGCGTTAACGTTGTATTTGTGTACGAAATTAAAATTATCACTCTCATTATTGAAGTTGCGTCGATCATTCATTTAAATGCCTATTCACGAACACTTGGAACGGAAATGACACTGTGACTGCGTTATTGATGAACCAGGGTGTCAAACCGCGTATTTGTCATCACTGATTTTGTACACACGACTCCTGTCCACCTTGCCCTACTCTTCGAATCACTTATTTTCTCAACCCCTCCACCGTCCTCCGCTCCCATTTTCATCCTTTTACATAACCTCCCAGTTTCAGCTCTTCCTTATGCCCACCCACATCCCCAGTAACACTCGCGCGCGCTTTTTCACTCCGTCCCTTTTACAGACCAATCAAAGCCGCTTCTCTGGCAGCCTGCCTGTCTGCTCCCATGCAACTCTTCCACCGCATAACACTATCCCGGTCGTCGCTCCTCCTAGCTCCCCCATACTCGTCTGTCCACTCCCACTGCCATCCACTCTATCCCGCCATTTTTTCTATCGCCGACTCTAACCCGGTTATTTTCACTCTATCTCTTCCCCCTCATCCATCTCCCGCGCTTAAATCTCCTTTACGTCCCCCGTAAATTGAGCAAGTTTTCTCTCAGACGGCATTGGCGTTCGGTTTTATTTGAGGAATTTCCCGCATTGGAGGCATTCACCCTTCACTTCACCCTCTTCTATATCGCAGCGACAAACATCCTCCAATGGGCAGCGTTTTAGCGAAGTACAAACACTTTCACTTTCATTGCGGTAGGCCTCAGGGTCGAAGATACGCCAATATTTGGTTTAGTCGAATTTGTAGAAATTTGGTTGTGAGTTAAAACTGAGTTTACCTTAATTATTTCTCGCTTATGAGAGGTTAGATACAGCTGTCGTACATCACCTGGTGACAGGAAGTTGTGTCTACAGACGTGGTGTTTACGGGGAAACGTGTCGACGAGCAAGGGGTCTTTCGCATCTTTTTGCGTCTCGTTTTTCCTCGTTCTGAACTAAACGCCTCCTACTCGTTCTCCGCATCGTCACTTAAAGCCACAGGGTCACGTGATGAGAGCATTCGGTCATTATACTCCTACGTTCCAGATGTCATCCCTGAGAAAGCGTGATTCGACTACTTCTGCCGCTTCACTTAGAATTTGTACGTCTTAAAAACCATTTCGTAGACTCATCCTGGTTTTGTGAAACTGAAAATCCATTCTCACGTTTTCATTTCCCTTTGAGACTCACATATTGATTTTGCCATGGCGGCTGAGTGGTTAGCGTGATAGCGTTCTAAGGAAGTTCTCTACGCAAGTTTCTATCTAAACAGTTCCAAGTCTCCGGGTTCGAGTCCCGGCTCATTGGATTTTTCCGATAAATAATATTTCCAATTAATAATAGTCCGGTAGTCAATAATAATAATCAAATAATATATAAAATTAATCAGGAAGGTATAATAATTGACATTGCAGTAACCCTCAAATTTAATCTTCAAAGCAGTAGTAGTAGTAGTAGTATTGTGAAAAGTGCTTCGACAGCTTAGGTCATATCGCACGTAGGCTCCCACCGGGAATCGAACCCGGGATCGCTTTCACCGAAGTCGAACGCGTTGCCGCAATACGAT
>KZ308523.1:0-53023 GCA_000376725.2 Ladona fulva | reverse complement strand
AAGTAATAGAAATGTGTTTCAGCTCTTTAAATACTCCTTGCGTGTGTACAAAAAATCTTAAAATAAATAATAATTACTTGGAAGAGAGATCTCATAAATTCATAACGATAATTCACTACACTGCTTAAGTTTAGTCTTCATAAATTACAATTTGTTCGACTTAGTTTAGACATTTGGCCAAAAGAAAAACCTGTTGTACGGAATACAACGCGCGAGTATTCTTGTTATGATTTTAGGCGCGACTAACTAAAGGTTAACTCTGAAAGTAATGAGCAACTGTGAAGATGGCAATAAATATAAATTTTTAGTTCGTAAAACAATTATTATGTCCATAAGATGATGGTTTTATTATCTTTATCATTTTATTTTCATTCTCTTCTAGGTATTAGAAAGTTTTTGACTGCTCTCTTGTGTTATTGATATAATTTCGTCTACGCTAACTTTTCACCTATTTTGGTCTCATTTTTCTTATTGTACTTCCAGCTTTTACGTCTGTTTTCTCTTGTAAGGTGAGTCTTGAGCTTATAGTTTTGTTTTTCATGTGTGAAATTCTATTTTGTTCCAATCCGTCTTATATGTCGACAGACTGTTAGTCTGACAGGGCGTTAACGTTGTATTTGTGTACGAAATTAAAATTATCACTCTTATTATTGAGGTTGCGTCGATCATTCATTTAAATGCCTATTCACGAACACTTGGAACGGAAATGACACTGTGACTGCGTTATTGATGAACCAGGGTGTCAAACCGCGTATTTGTCATCACTGATTTTGTACCCACGACTCCTGTCCACCTTGCCCTACTCTTCGAATCACTTATTTTCTCAACCCCTCCACCGTCCTCCGCTCCCATTTTCATCCTTTTACATAACCTCCCAGTTTCAGCTCTTCCTTATGCCCACCCACATCCCCAGTAACACTCGCGCGCGCTTTTTCACTCCGTCCCTTTTACAGACCAATCAAAGCCGCTTCTCTGGCAGCCTGCCTGTCTGCTCCCATGCAACTCTTCCACCGCATAACACTATCCCGGTCGTCGCTCCTCCTAGCTCCCCCATACTCGTCTGTCCACTCCCACTGCCATCCACTCTATCCCGCCATTTTTTCTATCGCCGACTCTAACCCGGTTATTTTCACTCTATCTCTTCCCCCTCATCCATCTCCCGCGCTTAAATCTCCTTTACGTCCCCCGTAAATTGAGCAAGTTTTCTCTCAGACGGCATTGGCGTTCGGTTTTATTTGAGGAATTTCCCGCATTGGAGGCATTCACCCTTCACTTCACCCTCTTCTATATCGCAGCGACAAACATCCTCCAATGGGCAGCGTTTTAGCGAAGTACAAACACTTTCACTTTCATTGCGGTAGGCCTCAGGGTCGAAGATACGCCAATATTTGGTTTAGTCGAATTTGTAGAAATTTGGTTGTGAGTTAAAACTGAGTTTACCTTAATTATTTCTCGCTTATGAGAGGTTAGATACAGCTGTCGTACATCACCTGGTGACAGGAAGTTGTGTCTACAGACGTGGTGTTTACGGGGAAACGTGTCGACGAGCAAGGGGTCTTTCGCATCTTTTTGCGTCTCGTTTTTCCTCGTTCTGAACTAAACGCCTCCTACTCGTTCTCCGCATCGTCACTTAAAGCCACAGGGTCACGTGATGAGAGCATTCGGTCATTATACTCCTACGTTCCAGATGTCATCCCTGAGAAAGCGTGATTCGACTACTTCTGCCGCTTCACTTAGAATTTGTACGTCTTAAAAACCATTTCGTAGACTCATCCTGGTTTTGTGAAACTGAAAATCCATTCTCACGTTTTCATTTCCCTTTGAGACTCACATATTGATTTTGCCATGGCGGCTGAGTGGTTAGCGTGATAGCGTTCTAAGGAAGTTCTCTACGCAAGTTTCTATCTAAACAGTTCCAAGTCTCCGGGTTCGAGTCCCGGCTCATTGGATTTTTCCGATAAATAATATTTCCAATTAATAATAGTCCGGTAGTCAATAATAATAATCAAATAATATATAAAATTAATCAGGAAGGTATAATAATTGACATTGCAGTAACCCTCAACTTTAATCTTCAAAGCAGTAGTAGTGATAGTATTGTGAAAAGTGCTTCGACAGCTTAGGTCATTTCGCACATTGGCTCCCACCGGGAATCGAACCCGGGACCTCTTTCACCGAAGTTGAACGCGTTGCCCACTTGGCTATCCGGGAGCCATCTTCAAAGCAGTTTCTCAAGAAAAATTACCAAATATTCCGAGTTAGCAACAGAAATAAAAAACAGCGGAAATTAAAAAGTGTAACCATAGTTCCAATAGTCATATCCTCAACAGGGGTAATACCAAACATATTTGTAGCCAGTTTAGAAAAGCTAAAAGTTGAAATTAAGCTATATTTACTTCAAAAATCAGTAATCCTGGATACCTGTCACTTAATCAGAACATTTTTAAATGAAGACTAATTATCTTTGTTAATGTATGGAACTTGTCATCGGTCCGTTCCCATGACACCGTCACTTTCAGAAAGAAGACATATTAATAACAATAATAAGGATAATGGTAATAATAGTTATGATTTAATGGACGTAACTGGGATGATCCTGATTCCATTATAGAAAAAATAGTAATAATATGAAAACAGCAAAATGACAGGGACATAGACTCAGGTCTCCCTCTTTGGCTAGAATACCTGCATGGAAAGTGGTGGACTAGGGTTCCAATCTACATCATCTACATAAATGCCATGCAAGCCGCCTTTCGGCGTGTGGCAGAGGGAAAATATTTAATTTATTTAATTATTTTCAAATCAAACACTTTTAATTTGAAAATAAATTTACTCTTTTTTCACAAATAAAATAAACAGTTACATTAACTTACAATGGCTTCAGTTTGTAGCAGCCATTCCCTTCATTTACGTCGTTATTTTTCACGTCTGTTTATCCTCAGCTAATTTCTAATTCAATAAACCATAAATAGTTTTGATGTAGTTTTTTCAACTAAAACTTGTTACAATTATTACATTTATTTTTCCAGTGATTACCTTTTCATTCCATCACAATTGCTTAGTGTGCATTTCAAATGTAGAACCGAGTATTTTATGCGGACATTCTATTTCCGTGAGAATCTTCTTTGAGGAAGGAATCAACCTGATCGTTAAAAATTCTTTTTTCTTTCCTTTTCGGACACGAGGACGATGCCGCTCCTTTTGAAATCTAGGAGCTTTTTTCCCTTGACGTAAATATAACACACTATTTTCTAAAAGTGATTAATTTAATTACGTGTTTCTTTAGCTATAAATACGGAATAGTTAAGGAAAATGTGGACGAATGTATAGAAAGTGAGAGGAGCTTATTTCTTAGAAATAACAAAAAAAAAAAGATGAAAGGGGCAACACTGACGACATCTGAACGGGAATCCCCGGGATCATCGATTCCGCTTGCCCTTAGCGTTGCCTAGGAGCGATTCCCTTTTACAATCCTCTGTTTTATCTCTCCATTGTCCGCAATCGCGGAAAGAGGAGAGCGCCAAAGGGCAAACAATGGCCGTCCTATGGAACGAGAAGAGAAAAGACGCCTCACAAAACATTCCAAACAATGTTTACCTTCATGAGTAGCGCTTCGCCTTTTCAACTGACACGGGCGATTTCGTTTGTTTTGCGTGGTCACTTCTGAATTTTTTTGTGAGACGCAGCCAACACTCTGACCAATTTGGACGTACTTCAGTGTTAAGTTGGAGGCGGTGGAAATGCAGAAATCCCAAGACGGTGCAATTTGTACGTGGGCAGTCACGCGTTTCGCAAATTGTCAAGCGATTAGGGAATTGTTTTCTGTGTGTGAAAGGTATGGATTGCGGAAAACGTTAGGCTACCATTTGCTCTATTAGCTATGCCATGCGAGACGCGTTCGCTTCAAGAATGATTCGCTCTGCTGCAAATAAACGAAGGAATGGTGTTTTAGGACAAAATTAAAAAAGTTGACTCAATAGGCTTTATTCCTCCATTTGATTCTTGTTACTTTCGTGGTATTCAGTGATTGATTGCATTCGTTTCGTTTTAATCGAAGCAGGGAATATTTATGTAAATTAGAATCTCTACCAAAAACTGAAGAAATACGAGTAAACTGCTCGTGGTGGAGGAGTGGTTAGCATGCTAGCGCCCAAACCCCAAAGTCCCGGGTTCGAGTCCCTGTCAATCGGACTTTTCCTTTTATGATTGCTATTTATCTTCCAAATAATTTTAACCCTTTTTTGCCCGTTCCCGGACGTGCTACAAGGCTTTGGAAGTGAACTTCTTTCGTGGAGACGCCCTGGAGATGGAGGATTTGGTCTCTGAAATGAGCATTGGGACTTCCCATAAATCGGTAATCCGGAGCTTCCCGTTTGTCTCTTAGCGCGAGTTCCGCTTGCTGAAGATGGTTTACGGAGCGTTTTTAAATCTCCAATTCATTAACAGCCGTGTTCCAACTTCTTTTTCTTTCAAAATAATTAAGAACTGGGGTAGAATAAACTACAGATTTGGGCTAAGGCTCGAGATCACGAATTCTAATTTTTTGTGAAGTCGATTGTGAATGGCATAGAAAATCGGTACCGAAGAAGGAGAAACTTCGTATTTTTCCATAGGATATTTTATCTACGACCGATTTCACAAGCGTGCTCGCATATTCAATTACAGAGAAACATAATTTCAAGAACACATTGAAGTTTACTACATATTCTTGGACTCGTGTTTTTCAATTCATGAAGACGCAAGCACGCTTGTGAAACCGGTCCTAGATCAAATTTCCTGAGAGAAAATACGAAGTTTCTCTCTCTGTGGTAATTTTTCGATTAATCAATAACGAACGGTGTTTTCGGTAAGGACTCGTTCCGTCTTCCCCCGGCGTACTCATTAGATTTCCTTCTAGTATAAACGCAAAGGGACGTTGGACGCCTTTCGTTTTTCGGCAACTGCGCGAAACATGCTCGGGTACATTGACTAATGTACTTCTCCTAAAGAGAAAGAGACTTTTTTTGGAGAAGAAAGGGAAGCTGACAAAATCTCCTCGTTTGCCTCGTTAAATACCTCGCGGTAAACAGGGCTTTGAAAGCAGGAAAAGCTTCCAGATCCTGTTGAAGATAAAGACAACTCAGAGGCTGAAACACAGCGGCGGTTCCCTTAGCGCTTACAAAGTATCGCTGCTCAGATACAATGTCTGTTTGTTGTGGGCACTTACACGGCAAAGGCAGGAGTGCAGATGGTGGTCTTATTCTGGACTCGGTGCGTAAACAAGTTAACGGCTTGGGAGATGAATTACGGCCGGTTAGGTGCAGAGGGTGGAAAAATGCGGCGCGGAGATAAGACGGAAGCTCGAAACTCTCCGCCATTACGTGGAAGACTTTAGAGCATCTCATTACCACTGAGGACGAGACGTAAATAAAGGTAAAGTTAGCCAAGAAGTGCGTGCATTTCAAGGTTAAAGAAATGGGGAGGGAATTGGCAAGGCTCTTGGAAGAATTGGTCTCTTTGAATTATGACGTCATACAGAATCACGAGAAAATCACAGAAAAAACTAAACATGCAAGGAATCATTTAGATTTTTACTCTGCAAGCCGACAGTGGCGTATGGCAGGGAGTGTACCAACACGTATTTAGATATGTTTATGTATGTATTTAAATGTATGTATGTTTATGTATTGTCTGTAGATGTATGTAATTTTAAATTAGTATGCTCACTGCCACCAGACCTGGCATCTACTTGCAGTGTAATGTAAATAATAATAATGATAATTACCTAATCTACTCTATTAGATTCTCTGATGCTATTCGGAAAGAACGACCAGAACTATCTGTTTCAGCGATAATTTCCTTGTAACGCGATATTGAGTTGATCGACAAATACCTAGCTACTTTTCAGGGATACACAGATGTGGAGAATACTGAAATGGCAGGGACTCGAACCCAGATGACAATATCCTTTACATCACCTAAAAATTCTTGACCGATGAATTTTTCGAAAAGCTTTCATGGGGAGGGGTGCACATTTATTACGTCAATGAGAATATTTAATGTTCCCGCGTAGCATATCTCGTATCGAAGCCAATTAAAAATAGCTTATGTATAATAGTCACCGCGCTTTCTGCCATAGCTACATACAGTCTCAGTGACGAATTTTGCCGCTCTGGGCGGGATATTTCCATACATCATTAGCGTTATGGAGCTTCACATAGTAACGGCTATATCCATCGGTTACAGATAAATGAGTTTTTAGACTTATTTCTGTAGTAATTCTAAAATCAAAAACTAAAATTTCACAATCTCATAATTATATTCACTAACAATAAGTCTATGTGCGAAGGCATTTCTTCAAAAGATTGGAAGTTAGCGAATGTTACGCCGGTTTATAAAAGCGGATTACAGGAGGACCCAGGAAATTGAAGACATGGCTGTGAACGATGCCGCTGAGTCGGACGAACTCACGCACCCAATACCTACAAAGTCTCCCAAACGGCATGGAGAAATGTTCTGGTGGAATAGCTCAATGAATAGAGCAAGCGACCGACAATTGGGAGACCCGGGATCGAGTCCCGGTTCCGTCAGGCTTTTTTCATGTTTTCATGCAATCGTTTCCTCAGTAAGAACCAACACGGATTTAGAAAGTCCCTATCCTGAGAGTAAAAAGCAAGAGGAGGCTTTTTTCTTGGGCTTCGAGAAAGCTTTCGAAAGGGTCCCTCACTAAAAATCAATTTATGGATTAAAATTGGAAGGTATTAATAAGGAAGTAACTGACTGGATCAAGAATATCCTATACAAAAGAGAATAGCAAGTGGTACTTGATGGCGTAAATTTGTGTAAAGTCACTCACTTCTGGCGTACCTCAAGGCGGCGTAATCGGACCTCTAGTCTTTCTGATTTATATCCGACATTTCGGTAGCCATTATCAGCTTTCCGCGAATATATAAAAGCTGTTTGTAAATTCGTATTATCTGAAGGTTGACTGGAAAATTGACGTTTTTCTGACGTATGTGGATGCAGATTACGAGGGTAGTCCCAGAAGTACACGGTCTGACGCATAGATGGTGGGTGCTGTTTGAAAAATATTACTATTGTCGAAAGTACCAATCTTAAAAAGCTTAAGTTTGAAGTTTCAAGACGCTCTGTGGTTTAGTATTTGTTTTTATAGCCATCAATAGCGAACGCTCTCAGTGAATTTGTAAACACGGAAAATATTGGTCGTCGTTATGTAATACAATGCATTCAATTGAAAAGTCTCAGTGCAACCAATACCAGCTAGATTCTATTCTGAGGGAATCTTCTCTTTCGTTTGCAATAGTAAAACTTTGGATGGCAGAGAATAAACGAGGCCGTACGAACTGCCAAGAAGAGCATCGCAGTGGTCGACCAAATTAAGTGACTTCGCCATTAATGGTGAAGAAAAGTCTCAAAATGTTCTTGGATGACCGTCGACTGAAAGTGGACGAGCTAGCGTACAGTTTTCAAAAAGTGCTGTACATCGCATACTGACTGAAAAAACATGGGAAAGCTGTGGGTGACATGGGTGCCGCGATTGCTCACAATGGAACAAAAACAGCGTAGTTAGGATGTTTCAATCGAGTGTTTGGCGATGTTTCACAGCAATAAAGCCAAGTTTTTGCGTCGACTCATAACCATGGATGAAACATGGGTCCATCGCTTCACACCTGAGACAAAGACACAGTCAAAACAATGGACTGCAAGGGAAGAATCGGCTACAAAGAAGGCGAAGGCAGTTCCATCTGCTGGCAAAGTTATGGCGTCAGTTCCTGGGCCACGCGTAGGATACATCTACATCTACATAAGTACCCTGCAAGCCGCCTTCCGACGTGTGGCAGGGGGTGTAAACACCAAAAGTAGAATTACTTCTTTAGTTTATTATTATCGTGTATCGTTCACGGAAAAATAGTCCCTAAAACGACTTGTCCTCGCGTCTATTTCTCTTATTTTACGCTCACTGTCGGATCGGCCGAAGTAGCAGGGGGAATTTTTTCTGGATTTAGCAGGATAATTTTCATTGATTATCTACAAAACGGAAGAATAATCAACGGCGATTATAATGCAAACTTATTGCAGCGTCCGAGTGACGAAATGAAGAAATAACGACCGCAGTAGGCGAAAAAGAAAGTGTTGTTTCATCAGGACAATTTCACAGTTCGTTATCGCGTATAGCCAAAAATAATGAGTTGAAGTTTGAATTGCTTCTTCACGCACCCTGTTCGCAAGATTCAGCCTTCGGATTATTTTTTCTTTCCGAACTTGAAAAAATGGCTCTATGGTAAAATAAATGCCAACAATGAACGGGTTGAGTGTGCGATTAATGGCTTTTTTGAAGAGTTCGACGGTTCTCACTATAAACAGGGAATCAAAAGTATTGAACATCGCTGAGAAAAGTGTATTGAGCTAAGAGGGGACAGGGTTGAGATGTAAAGCTATTTTTTGTTTTTTTTTTGCTAGGTTGAGTACTTTTTGCACTTCGTACTTATTAAAACAGGTCTATTAGTCTTAGGATCTAAGGGCTAAGGGTTGAGTAATGCTATTCCGTCGAACGCCACTTATTGTCGAACTAAAGACGGTCATTTTTGGGAAAGGAGAAAAATTGGAGGAAATTAAAGAGATGGAGTGGTAATAAAGGAAAAGGGGCTGCAAAAGATCGGAGAAACCAGAAAAATTATGGCAGTGTTAAGAAAAGCTAACGGGATAAGGTACGTCTGAGAAGAAGGTTTGATTAAAGATATGATTGATGGAAAATTGGACAATAAGAGAACTAAGGGCAGGGAAAGGGTTCCCCATTATAGGTGAGTATAAGAAGAATGCGTAGAAGGCTACAGACATTAAATTAAAGAACTTCGCTCGAAGAGGACGAAATTAATCAATTAAAATGTATTGTAGAGCGTTTCGTACATGTTGTATCTCGCTTTGACAAACTCACCATTGTAAGCGTTTCATGCAGTATAATTATTTTTGACTACGGAATGTATGCTCTGTGCTTTAGAAATCTGAGGTAATCCGCGGTTACCGAGGTGGAGTAAGGCTAGGAACCTTCAGCAATACTTTGACCGCCTTACTTTGGAGCGTTGCTGGTGGTGAACACATTTTATTTCCCCTTAATCTTATTCACCACGCAGTACACCATTCGATTTTTTTGTATAGATCTCCACACACGCTCAGTTTTCCCGTCCGTTTTTGCTTGAACCGACAGAAGATCGCTCAACGTGGGAATTTAAACGGAAGACGTTAAAGTTCACTGACGCTCCGTCTTGTCTCAACTTATTTCATCCCACAGTAAAGCAAATCTAATGATGGGACAAGTTTGGCGATCACTTTATCTTGCGATACTCCTAGTTCAACTCCGAGCGATGTCGCTATTTTTTCACCTCGGCTTCTCCTGATGGCTCATGGCTTGGAAGAAACTACCGGATTACAATTGCGCACTTTCTGGAATATATGAAGTTTCTTACTTTTTCCTAATTCTTTCCAATGCGAGGCTAATTTTACTGTGATATTTCAATCGATGAAAAAGAGGTGCTCGATTCTCGGTCAGAGATTGCATCCTTCGATTAAGCGCCATGAGGGGACGGCCTCGCTAACTATCTCTACATACAATGTTATGAATAATGGATACAGCATTAGAATGTATCCATTATTGAAGAAATTGTCGCTAGTGAATATTGGTGGTTACTAATTAAACACTCCCGTCATTTCTTCGTGTATATTCCTTGATGCCAATTTAAGTTTTGGGTATGAGTAAAATCAAAATCAGAATTAAAGCATCTTTAGCGGGAAATATCGTATTACCAAAGGAGTCTTACCACAAAATAATTTCCTCAGCTTGTGCTGTTGTATAAAGTCAAAGAAAGAGAGCGTGGACATTTTCTTTCATTGAGAGGAATTGCGAAGAAAATAATTCTAAAAGCGGAAAACAGGAGACGTAGGAATGGGGTGATGAAAGTAAAAGGAGTTTGGGAGAAAGTGGAAGAATGAAATCGGAAGGGGGAGTTGTGTGGCCCTTGGAAAAGTACCCCAAAGTGAAGGAGAATGCAAACGGAGGGTCATAAAACATGCAGAACTACATCTCAGGATCGTAAAATGTTTCTTACGAGACATACACGAAAGAAGTTTGAGTGCAGGTTTCAAGGGCTTAAAGAAAATTGCTTTCGTATAAACGCAGTCGTCCTACCAAAGACTAATATCGTCGAGCATGTTTTGAATGCTGCGAGTTGGCGACTTCCGAGTTTAATCAGCAGCACACCATACTAAAAATATATCTCTATTCAGAGTTTAAGCTCTGCGACACAATGCCTAATTACATCTGCATGAGTCTACTATATTTTTCTTGGTGATGATGAACCCATTACTTCAATCTTTCTAGCATTCGTGCTAAGATTACAAATGCTTGCGCACTGTTGATGAATAGGAGAAACTATCATAAATAAAATGTAATATAATATCTCATGCTTGAAAAAAAACTTGAAATATGCTAAAGTTTGAATAAAGAGAATTCTTAAGACTTGAGTACAGCTCAACTGTGACACTTCAGTTCCTGCACTCTTGGTGGAGTATTTGTTATTTGACTTATGCAAAATGGACAGCTCAGTAAGTAGTTTATAAAATGTATCTTTCAATCACTTCTATCCTGCTTATGCCTATGACTATATGAAACTACTGAGGTGTGAATAATACCGATTGTTAGCATACATTTTGGTCTCTCCTTATTGAATTCTATCAATAATGTCATTTCCAGGGTGCTTCTTTCACATGGACTTCTTCTACTGGTTGCATTGTGGTCGAACGAGGAAAGTAAGGGCGAACTATCTCACTCCTTATCTGGCCTCAGGCGGTATTTCCTCTTGAGAGCTAAATATGATACTTATACTATTACCCCAACGAAAAATGGACACAAAACTGTCTGACAGGATCAGAAGATCCTAGGCCTACAAAGTCTCCCAAAACGACCCGTCATAATAATTTTACTCGACATCCTAATTAGTTAAAGTACTTGCACAAAAAACGTATGATTCCGGGTTAAAATCTCGGTCCCGTCAGTTTTTTTTCATGTCAGTGGAAAATTTTCCAAGCGCAAGCCTTCCTGTGCTTCTCGTTTACCATTTTCATTGTACTATTATATCACGCTTCACTTGCAATGATAATCTAGCCCATAGGTGGGGAACCTGGAGCCTTCACGCCAAATGTGACCTTTGGGAGGCTCATTACGGTCTTTTGGTAACTTCCTAAAACACAAAATACTTTTTTCACCCGTTTTTCTAGTTTTTTGGTGACGCCAAGTGAAAAATAATGTGAAAAAGATCTCCTCCAGAATCAGCAAATACATTATTTTTCTCGCATTATATTTTGATGTTTAACTATTTCAATTCAGGCAATAACCAACGTAAAAGTGGCCTGATGGTCTCACATGCGGACTTTTTTATAAGACCGAATGCTAAATGTGGTCTCCGATGGAAATGGTTCTCAACCCCTGATCGTCTTTTACATGCGTATTAGTAACCAGTCATTTTTATAACATGTTAACCAAAATTACAAGAAATTTAGTATATATAGGCAATTTCCGCATGCGCCTGGCAGATGTCTTTCTTGCTTAAAGTCGTGCGTAGCCGCCTCCATACCTTAAATTCGCCTTCTGCGATTACTATATCCTCTTTAAATAACAAACATAGATTCCAACCTCTATCGATCACATAACCCTCGATAGGATATCTCGCAATGTTTCTTTTGAAAACAAGTAGGAAATTAATATTTACTGGGTTCTTTTTAAAGGGAATGGAGGTCAACATTGGAGATTGTGTGGATGTTTTCTTAACCCGGAGAAAAAATAAACCAAGTCAGATTCATCGCATGTTTTATTCATGAGGTTACTAGATTTATCTTTTCGTTGTAATACTTAACTTTAATATTTTATAGAAGACACTATTGCAGAGTTGAAGCGACATTGCTTTTCTCCAAACACTTTAGATTTTAAATAAACCCGGGCCAGCCCTTTTAGGATTTGTTTAAATCTTAGAATGATGGCCAAAAACTCTACCAGTGGCGGAATAGTTAGCGTTTTAGTGTTCCAATTCAAGGTCCTGGGTTCAAATTCCATCTAATTTGATATTTCTGGTAAAGGAATGGTCGTAGATGTTTGTTAGTAATAATTGTTAAAATGTATGTAACTGGGATACTCTTCCTGATTCCTCAAAAAAGTTTTTATTGTTACAACTT
This sequence comes from Ladona fulva, assembly GCA_000376725.2. Taxonomy (NCBI): domain Eukaryota; kingdom Metazoa; phylum Arthropoda; class Insecta; order Odonata; family Libellulidae; genus Ladona; species Ladona fulva. The sequence goes on along the minus strand of KZ308523.1, from coordinate 40,801 downwards.
GTTTTGTACAATTGTTATTACTTGTTAAGAGCGAATCATTAAAATATCGATGGGACGCCAGTGTTGGACAAAGAGGCATCAGTTCTTGTTGTGCAAATTGAGAATGGGAGTATGTTACCCAAGAAGCGTAACCTGTACGAACGGATTGAAAAAAAAAAGTTCCGATAAGGTATATGAAAGGCAGGTCGAAAAACACAAACCTTAGCATTTATTGCGATCAAATTCACAGTTAATCCCTTTATTAAGAGCTGTCCTGGAACTAAATTTATGACCCTTAGATTGCGACAATCTTCAAAATGGGTGCGATCAATTTAAATCAGTTATTTTTTTATGTTCAAGGAGATATTTCATGCAAAAGTTGTAGCCTGCATTGAGCCGAGTACTGTAATATTAGATTTTTAAATACACACTGTTCAATCTATCACCTATCTACAGTATAGAGCCTACTTTCATAAAACTCAAAGCACAATATACGTACTTCAGTGAGGAAAGCAAGGGAAAACCACCTCACTCTTCATCTTCCCTAATCGCCTCATCCCCTTTGCAAAGCTTTCGATTGATAATGTGGAGGGGATGAGGATCCAACCTGCCTTCGGGCAGGTAATGTTATACATATTGGCAGTCTGGAATCACGGAAACGTTAAACACTATTTCAAACCAATGTAAATTCTTCATTCTGCGAAATCACTGATAGGATATGATAGCCTCGCATGTCATAGGGATACAAAGAACAAGGAATGGGAAAAAGTTTGCAGATGCAGCTGTTCGGCTAAAAACCCATGGAGAAACATACGTAAAAGGTATCGACAAGGCTGGGACCCAATTTTAAGTCTTAGGTTACCGAACCTAGGCCTTCGCAGGCAGGTACTTTAACCACGAAATTAACATGCCGAATCAATTACTCTCTGTTAACGGATCCTTTGTGATCAATGCAACTGCCGCTCTACATAGTAGCACCAACCACCGCCAGAGGCTCTCATCGAGGAAGCAAACTCAACAGAGAATAGATTACCTGCCCGCAAAGTGAAAGACCTGGGTTCGAGTCCCAGTCACGTCGATATTTTTCGCCTCTGTTTTTTCACATTTTATCGAGAGGAAGTGATTGGCCGAAAATAATTCAAGTTATGAAAAAAATCATTCATAATTTCCACTAAAACTCTAACGAATGGGAAAGTACCACTTTTCTTCAATTTCCGGCAAATCCAACGTTCGCTAAATGAGCGGAAAATCGGGTCCATTTTTCGGATGGAAAATCCTCTTAAAAGGATGCATCGAGTAGGTGAACCGGCGTCAGTATAATAAGATGAGATTGGGTAAGAAGGAGGATAAGAAAAATCATAAAGGAAAACGGGGGAGTGGAGGAGAAGGGATGACGGCGGGATGTGGATAGCTAGTTATGGTTGACAATGATTTGCTTTTTTCCCTTCCTTTTCCAAGCACAAGAGATTCGTCGCGCGGATTCTGCGCCTCCATGTTTCAGTGGAGAGGAGAAAAATCCGGCCGAATAAAGGTAGAGGAAGGTCTTATAAAGGCGAAAGGGTGGGGTTGGGAAGTCCCCCTGGAAAGATTGTGATTTGTGAATATGGTTCAAGGGTTGAACGCTGCTCGGTGGAGGAGAGAAAGGAGAGAGCATGGCAGAAGTGGGAAAAAAGAAAGATTAAACGGAAGGATAGGAGAATGGGAGAAGTGTGGGAGATTTTCAGAGAAAGGGTGAGTAAAAGAGGTTTTCGGGGAAAGGACCGAGGATTTTCAGTGATACACATCAGAGGGGTTGGAAGAGGAAGATCGTGGAGGAGATGGTGCATGAGAAGGGATGTAAAAGAGAATGATATGAAAATAATAACTTACTTCGTGGGGTTACAGCCGGCATGAAGGCGGAAATCGTACTTTTCTGAGGAGCTGAGGCGGGTCTCATGCGTGAGGGGTAATGAATTATGCTTTAAATAGAGTGGATTTAATTGAGGGTGGGAATGGGCCGCCTGAAAATATTCCTGAAAGAGGATCGGAAACTAAAATGAGAGTGTGTATGTAGCTAAGTATGATTATTCGATATGGGTGCGTAGAGCAGTGTGAGATGTGGCCTGTGGGCACATCTCATACTGCTATAGAAAAGAGGAACAGCAAAAAATTTGAAAGGGATTGGGAAAAGGTGAATAACATGGTAGGGAAAGTGGGATACCTGGTGTCGAGTCCCAGTCATGTCTTTATTTCTGAAACCTGTTATTCGTTCGAAAAAGAATTATATATTTTTAATTGTTATTTATGTATTCTTATTTCTTTAAAAATATCCCCTAAAATATATGTTCTTTGGATAGTTACAGAGAAGGTAACAATTGACAGGTACAAACATCCTCGCTCTAACCGGAGGGTAGCCGGGATTCGAACCCTGGACCCAGGATTTTGCAGGTTTACATGCTAACTGTTCGGCCATCGTGGTCGACTTATTTCCGTTTATAAGCCCAAAGACTGTTCCTTTAAATATCTGGTTATTAGCTTCTATTAAATTTTTGTTTCGGTAAAAACCATATTTTATTTATAGTACGTCCTTAAAATTTTTATGATTTCATGTATAGTTTTAGCGATGTATTTGTATATATGTTACCGTATAATTTTAACCTTAATAGTCTAGATAAAAAATAACTACATGTAACCTCGAAATGTTTAAATAATAAACCACCAAACTAGCCACTTCCGTTATAATTATGAATAATTACGTAATAATTATGAATTTTAACAAACTTTTAAATCGATACTTGTTCTTGGTTTGAGCATGATATTAAAAGGGAATGTATCGGAGACGAAAGATGAATGATTTAATAAAAGAGTGTTGGAGCGTCAGCCGGTATTAGACAATATTTAAAAAAGACGAAAGAAACGGTTCGCCTTTTTTTTAGAGTGGAAGTTTCACCCGTTTTCCGATATGACCTCAAGGAGAGAGAAAAGAGGCTAAGATATCGGCCTTGGGCCGCCGGTGGCCTGGGGAAGAACCAAGGACTCTCAGAATGGTAGGTATTTCCCGAGTCTTCCCTGAGTTCTCTCAACTGGACAAAGGGTAACTCTAGTTTACATGCACAACGGAATAAGGAGCATTTTAAGTTTCTACAAGCAATACATTTGTAGATCATCGCCGCTTCAACAGCTTCAATGACGGTGTAGCGCGTGTAAGCTCGTGGCGTGCCGCCTAAAAAAATGTCATTATTACTATCCTCTGTTGTATTCAATCTGATACTTTTCTTAGAATACTCCACGTTTATGTAACATAAATCGGTCTCTCTTTTCAGAAAACCTTCTACTTTTAAGTCCTTCTCTTCCAATAAAATCTTTAATCCATTTTATCTCCTTCTAAAATCAGTCCTAAATATGTTTGCAGGAGATTGATCCATGTAATTCTTAATTTTTGTTTTACCAACGAATACTTTAGTAAATTGTTTAATTTGTTGATCTAATTTATTTAATATTACTTATCGTCAGCTGTAATTGGACTCGTGCTTTATGTTGATGCATATTTAATAAATTAATTAATCTCTTTTCTTAATTCTTTCCCACACCTTTCGCAACTATTCACACATTTTCTCTTTGTGAGAGTTTTCTGCAGTGGAAATATATTTTCCAGCGAAAAAATACATTGCGGTCCAATTTTTTCCCCACGAAACCATTCTTCCTTCTCCAACATCCTTTTTATTACCACCGCACTTGTTTAAAATCTATATATGTTGTCTACATCTTTGTTTAAATCTGAATCCATCTTATATATTTTGTACAACATTTGTGCAAAGGTTAAATGAAGATGGGATTTTCTAGTCCCGATTTATTATAATAATCATTTAACTCTGGAGATATTACATGATATTATTATTACACATATATTATATATAATATACAAATTACGCCCCATAAAGACGTTTGTTTTGTATCGTAATATCCAAGTAACTCAACAGTCTCAATTTTTATTACTTTTGCGTCTCCTTGCAATTTTGTTTTCGTTGGGGGTCGTCGCAGACTGAAAAGCACTACTTAGAGTGACGCTTTATCATTCGGCTGAGCAAATATCGAACTGATTTCACCGAAATTTTCTTACCCCGAACACCAGTTGAAAAGGACGCGATGAATTTCTCAAGGAGGCTGAGTAAGAGTAATCCGGAGCGAAGAGAGACGGGGAGTGAGGCGAAGGAGTTGTAGTGCGAGGGTTGTGAACAGTGAGAATGCGAATAAGGAATCGCGCTGTGTTGTCGAGGCGAACTGGGAAGAGTGAGTCAGACAAGGGAGTTCTCTCCGCCCTCGGCACACAAGTGGCCCTTCTGAGGGCACAGCCCGCATGCAATAGGGTGAGATAGAAGCGGCGATGCTGAATTGAGGAAAACGGAGAGCTTTTCAGTCAAGAGAATAATTATAAAGTCTGTTGACCCCTGGGTCGTTTCGACTTCGTTATCAGGGGGACCGTGACTTACGTCAGCAAAGGGACATTTCGACGACAACGATTCTTCTGTAAGAAAAAGAAAGTTGAAACACGGCTGTTAATAAATTAAAGGTTTGACTCCGTAAACCGACTTTCAGCAAGCGGGACTCGCGCTCCGGGACAAACGGGAAGCTCCGGATTACAGATTTCAGGAAAGCCCCAATGATCATTTCAGAAATAAATCCTCCATCTCCAGGGCGTCTCCACGAAGAAGTACACTTCCAACGCCTTGTAGCACGTCCGGGAACGGGCAAAAAAGGGTTTAAATTATTTGGAGGATAAATATCGATCATAACCCGTACACGCAGATTATTTGAAATTCAGTAAAAAAATCCCAAGGAGAAATTGACATGAAAAAGGCTGACGGAACCAACCAAGTAAAAAAATTGTAAATGCTCGCTTTCAAAGGTAGTCCGGCGTAAATAAGCTCAAAGAATCCGAAAGAAATTTTCAGTATTAATTTTCAATTCGGAAGAAAGACTTGAAGATATATGAAAACTTAAATGTTAAGTAGAATAGAAATAATTAAATAAAATCTTGAGTTTCGTAACGACAACACATTTAAATAATGAAGCATCCTTATGAGGGCTCTATTCTTTTATCTGTTAAATTCGATTTGAGTATTTTCTTCTATAATATAATTTTACCATATTGAGATAATATTAATATTGTACATTATTAATGCACATCGGTAATAATATTTGGCACTTCTTTTATCGGCAAGACCTTATTTATCATTTAACTCATAGTTCACTGCCCTTTCTCACGATATTATACATTTCTTCCGTTTGATGTAAGAATACGTACTCTCTTTAATTTAACTCCGGTAACTCACATAGTTCTGAAGGTCCCACTTGGCACTATATCCTTCCTTCATCCCTCAAGATTGGTATTAATCAGAATTTTCCCCATGTAACACAATTTCGATTTCTTCGGAACGAATTAGTGATAATTTCTCCTCAGATGAAATTCTTGAAAATAAATTGGAATCGGGATACTTCCGACTGAAATATTGCCCTTTCCCTTACTTCAGCGATACATCAACAATTTCTCAAATGAAAAGTTGATTTAATTTTTTAATTTCGGTTCAAGAAGGTAAATGAAAACTGTTTTGTTTCCCCTCAAAACGACGTCGACTGAGAGGAGCCAAATAATATCTCTGGAATTGTAAGGAAAGAGGTAAATTTTTTCTTCGCGGGACTCGGGAGGAAATGGATTTTTTCAGATGTGAACGAGATTAATTATTTGCCGAAATTATCCCTCGGACGAATTAATTCGTTATTTCGAACTTTTGGGAAGCTCATTAACTGCGACTTAAGATTCATTATTAAGGCCCTTAAGAATATTTTGCTGTGGTGCTAGAAATAAGTGCAACCCAAAGCATACATTAAATTAACGATACAGTCTACGTTCTGTCAGAATAATGTTTTTAACAAACTTATATCGCGCGGTTGACAGTGCATAAATAGAAATATCCAGTATTAATTTTACTTAGCTATAATTTGACTTGAAACATGGTGAAAACATTTATGGATTTGTAGTAACTTTAAGTGCAATGATAAAACGTTAAATAAATTGAAGAGTAACTCAGCAATAAAGTGATATAAACTAAAAACTACGTAATATCTGTATGGATCTCCAGCGGTTTTTACATGGCATGAAGAAGAGGCCATCCTCTCGCATACTTTCGGGTTTTTTTTTGGCTCTGTTCCCATAGGTGGATTGAACCCCCAAAACCACCCTTAAGGCTAAGCCTCTGGATAAATGCCATTTAAGCAGTTCGTATGTATAAGACTTTTAAGCGTAAAGGACTGTAGAGTATGATTGGATTTACAGAGGTTAAACTATTCTGATAGAGGATGCCACCAGACGAAATTCTAATTGCGGCAAAGGATCAATAAATAAACCAAATTTCAATCCTTACAACAATATATATTAATCTCCTATATCAATCAACTGCCCTTACAATTCTGAGATATAGGGCCAAATTTTTAGACGATACTCGAGCGGCCACTAACACTCAATACGTCACAAATCAACACATGAGTGCCCGCGCCGAATTTTTAGTCGCAGAATGAGTGCTATATGCACTCGCCTTATGAGTTTCGTTGGATGTACACTCGGAGTGCTCATAGATCGTTTTGTAAACAAATAAGATGGCGGAAAATCTGGAGAGAAGCTGCCGTTTAAGGATTTAATTATCAAATTTAAAGGTTAAAACGCAGATTTTTTCTTCAAAATTGGTATAGTTATTCTAATTAGACTGGCGTGTTTTCGTTAAGATACTACTTCTAGCGTGCTGAGCCATTAATGTTATTATTTGGTTTTGTGATATATTTGATGTTAAGGAGATACCTTTTTCAACTTATCTAAAACTGATTCAGATATAGATACTTCTAAATTATCATCCATAATTTAGAAGTATCTATATCTGAAGCAGTTTTAGATAAGTTGAAAATGTAGAACGATAAAGATTAATAAGAGTAAATATAAGAGTTACATATTTATTGATTACGAATGAGTAACTCGTGACATCTATTTTTGGGCGAGCTTGAATGGGCTGAAAATTCTCCTCTTCCAACTATAACGTCGTTTTTGTAGCTAACTTTCAGGGAGTAGGGAAAATAAGACGACTGCAAAATGTAAACGGAACTAAAAATTCTCATTTTGAGGAAGGAGTGAGTGAAACTCAAAGAGAATTCATCGAAAGAAATGGACATTTCGGAGAAGGTTGGCGTCTTGAGGAAGTAAAACGAGGCAATAAAAATAAAATACTATTATATTCGTTTCCTGGAATAGAATTGTCTTTCTCAGTTGTATTTTTCTTTAGAGTCACAAACTCTAAAGGCTAAACGGGAAGCGTGACTGGCCCTGTGATTTTTCTGCGTAAAGATCCCGGCCATCTCACTAGGAAAAGTAAGATATCGATCGTAGGTGTCATGGGTTCGACCCCAGAGGGCCGCAGAAACTGTATATTTCCCGTAAGTATTCATGGAACGGCTTTTCAGAAAACTTTTTGAGGTACTACCCCTTAAAATAGGGAATTGATATTCAACCTATAGTTAGAGGAGGCAATTCTCTACCGAATACTACAAAGACATCTCCCAAAATGATCCTAGGTTCGACGCTAGGTCGGTGAAAAGAATTCCTCTAGCTTTAATTCACCTTGATTTCGAATCTAAGTGGCTTGAAATGGTCTTCAATTATAAATCATAGGGAAACTTGGAATAAATGAACCGAGATACCCTTCTTGATCTTTTTTTGGCAACCTGGAGGTTTACTTGCGGCGCATGTTTGTCGGCTTCTTAGTAATTTATATATGTTTTGGGTCCCCGGGAATATTAAAACTCCATTGTAGGTGAATCTATCAGGTAAAATAGCACAATTTTGAATGATAGGCTTTGAAACATCATGGATGCTTATTTAGGTCCCCTAATGACCCTCTCACGATTTTATCGAAGTTTTATTTCCAAAGGCCAGACGTTGGGGCCACAAAGAATCACCGTGTATCTGCGGGAAGGTTGTAAGCTTTCCTATTCCATTTATGTCTCACAATATAGAGCTTTGTAAGTACCGACTGGGAAACAGTTTCGGGGGGTAAGAGATAACTAATTACTCCTCAGCTTGCAGCATGCAAGCAACATTTTTTTACTCGTTTAATAAACAGCTTCGGAAGAATTACAACAATTCTCTCCAATTTGGTTTTACAATGACCTACAAGATGTCTATATGCATTAGAGAATATATAGGGCTCCCGGATAGCCAAGTGGGCATCGCGTTTGATTTCGGTGAAAGCGGTCCCGGGTTCGATTCCCGGTGGGAGCCTACGTGCGAAATGACCAAAGCAGTCGAAGCACTTTTAGCAATACTACCACTACTAGTAGAGATTATAAACATTCCGGTGATATGTAAAAAGTTGAAATCACTTGGAATTCAATTAGCTGAGCATACTTCTTCCGAGAAATAAAAAAAAAATCCTTAGGATTTGCTGTTATAATTTGCTCAGCATGATTAAAATACAATTTTGGTTGTAAGATGATCTTTCTTCTGGGTGAAATATTCTCAGGTGGATGAGACATCTACTTTCTTGATTCCTCCGTTTTTTGATAAATTTATGCGAAGATGTATCACACTATCGAAATGCATTATATCAGTTTTACATAAATCACGGTTATAAATTAGAAATCAGAAAGTACTTTTTTAAATCCATCTCACCGTGTGAGTGTAAACACGCAACGGCATCAAACATTTCCTAGACTTTATGAAGGGCAAGTGCAAGACCATGATAAACTTTCCACGTTTTCCCTCTGTGCACGTTCCCCTCTGACAAAACTAAAGTATATGTTCCATTGAATTACACCTCGTTTTTCAATTACTTAACGATCTTTCATCCTCCATTTGCCCATCTTAGGGAAAAGTATTCTATTTTATCTCTCTCTTTAGATCCTTTCACATAATTTGATTCATCTACAATCTGTGATTAAAAGACTAAATTTATTGTTATTCTTCTTCAATTTTTCCGTCTTACACTTGTTATTTTTGTTATATGTTATTTCATCATTAATGTTTTATTAGTGTCTCTTACGTTATTTTTCTTTTAAATCTTTTGTATACTATGCTTTTTTCTATAAAGGTTTCGTCGAATTTTAAAATTTTATTCATAATACGGTGGTACCTTTGTTAGCGACGGCCTTAGTGAACGAGGTACTTGGTTAACGACGTACGGTTGTAATAAAAAATTGTCTCGGGTAACGACGCAGGCTTTGATTTACGACGCCTCCTGGTGAATATTGTCACTATTAAAAACTTTTTTTATGATTATTCAGTATATTATTGATATTTATTGTTGCCAATATAACTGTGTAATTTATGTGTACCGCATTTTAATGACATTTTAATGAGTCTGCATATTTGCATATAGATATACATCTGCATATTTGACATGTAGTATGGATCTGGAAAATCGCGCCTTGGATTACGACGGTTTTCGTTAACGACAATCTTGGAACGGATTACAAAGGTTCCACTCTATATTGTTACTGTTAGCACACCGTCGTAACGGGCTTCTGCTATATATGGATTTTTTAAATAAATAACATTATGAACATAATTCTCTCTGATATAAATTTATGATATCCCAGGGTAATTTATATTCTCGACGGTAGTACAAATCATCGCTTCGCATTCCATCTCAATCAATAGAGTTTTTGGCAAACGGAAGCATACGGAGATAACGAGGCCAAATATGTTTCGAGACAATCATGCTGGAACGCTTCTTTCCGCGTGGTCCTCGTATGCATTTCGACCGAACGAGCAGACGAAAAATTAGCCGAGATTCCGAGAAAAAGTTATGCGCGGAGAGGACAGAGATCGGCGCGGGAGGACGAATTTTCTTCTCTAAAAATACGTGGGCGTGGCAAAAACTTGGAATGAAGGTTTTTATGAGGAGAAGGATAAAAAAGCGGGCGGTGTAGAGCCGGAGAAGGAGGTGAAGTTCGCCCCGGAGAACGCCGTGTCAAGGAGAGAAGTCGGAATGAGTCGCTTGTCAGTGGAACAAGAGGGTTTTAGACGAGAGGAAAGAGAAAATAAGAGCTCGCCGTGGCGAGGGAGATAGAACTAGTGGAGAGTTAGAGAGAGAAGCGAAGTATACGGGGTTGGAAGAGATATCAAGATGAATCATTAAAAGGAGAGGAGCTTGAGGAGGTGGCTTAAAAGAAAGGCTGAAAAGGGACTCGCGGAGTTGCTTGATTTTTAGCGAGGGATCGTTGACAGCCATTGCCACCGCTCGTCAGCCTGGATGCGCTGCCGTTGGGTAGCGCTTGTGTGAGTGCATATAAGAATAAACTCGCGCACGAGTGCACGTTACCTTGATATCTTTCGGTAAGAGTTTCGGTTCAACGCCCCCGAGCCATTCCTCCACCCGATGGACTCCCTTTCATCTTTCGCTCGCATGACTATCTGCACCCTTCAAAAGACTCCTCTAGATTCTCTTTTCAATCCCTCCTTCCACGGGATCTCCAGCTCTATCTCAAAATTTGTCAAAAGCTTTTTCGCTACCCTTCTTTGTTTTTAATTACCGTTATCCGACGATCTTCCGTGAGGCGCAGGGAGGGCCCCATCTGACGCGCTTTTCATTCTCGGTCGATATATTTTCCCCTTTATTCGGAAGTTTCTTTTTTTATTCGATTCTGGGCGATTTTTGGGGGCGGTTCGGCCAAGATGACTCGCCGAGAAGATGGGAGTCGACTCAGCGAGAGGTCGAACTTCGAGGCATCGATGTTTCGGCGATAACTGTAAGAATTTTTTTAAGAGATCGATTTCTTGGTTTCGATAGAGATCGTCGAAACCGTTTTAAAACTTACCGAGGAAATAAAAATGAATGGCTGATTTTTTTCTGAGATTTAGGTTAATCTTTAATTCCCAAAGAGTCAGAATTCTTGTTCTGCAGGTTACTTCTCGAATTTTTTTAGAATCCTTACGGAACGTAGTATTTTTCTAAGGGATACAGTAAGAATGAAATTCAAAAAACAAATAGAGATATATGAGAAGAAATCGAAATACGAGAAGAATTGGGGATACTAGCACAGTATTTATGACGGTAATTGAAGTTGAAGTAATTCTGCACCTTTTTCAGATACGGACCCTTACAGGGAATCGAACTCGGGGCCACTCTAACCACAGGAGTCCTGGAGCCAATACGAGATATCTATTAATTCTTCATACTTACAATTTATTATTATTCAAATCGAAAAATACTAAATTTTGTCTGCGTTGTCTTTTCATTAGCCTACGAGTTTGCAACCTCTTTTATGAAAGATTATCTGGCCGATAGATGCACGCGATATTTTTATAGGTACCGACGTAGAATTTTGGTTTCAGTTATGTTGGAAGAGCAGGATGAACTGGTAAATAAAGCAGCAAGCCTTATTTTCTATAGGATCCAAATGCACAATTATAGGATCTAAAACAAAAAAGCTACGACTATTGGCAAATATTCGTAAACCAGTTCCGGTAAAATATCTCCTATATATACAACTTCTGTGTTCAGGTTTAACTTTGTGGCAGTGAGAGACTCAGAAATCTATAATGATAACCTCACCTGATGATGCAGCATTACTGCGAGACCCAGGTCGTCATTGTTTCCTTCAGTGGTTAAGTAAGTTTATCATCATGGGTTTTTGTGTCTCATATGAGTATCTATCATACATATATACGTACGTATCTATTTCGTCATGGAACCAAATCCTTACGTATGCTTCGGAGCAGCATCCTAGCGTACAACATAATTTCCAATTTTAGTGCAGTATGATTTATTCCACAAAGTTACTTCTGTGAACTCATCGTATCAGATCTCTCCCTTAAGTTTACGTCTGGGATTAAGTGAGCCTTTCCGTAGGAATCTCTTTAGTAAATCCCTTGTAACACATTCCTTGGGTCACGAAGTTGTGTTAAACTTTTTTCTACAACGTACTTGACGCTTACACAAGCTGAGGCCTTAGCAAAGATTTATGGCGATAGCGCCCCTGGGTGAAACTAGAAACTTAACGCGTTACATAGCAGCCTTGCTTAAACATCCCGATGCAGTGGTTACGTTCTTTTTCAAATCTCCTCAATAATTTCCATGCGTTAGTATCAGCGGAGGCGATTAGCGATGCAGATTATAAATCTGTAAAAAGTAAACTACTGAACGTTGAAAGTGATAAGTAGCTTCCTAAATCTTAGGATTTAGTAAACTTTTGTTTGATCTGACATTCAATGGAAGTTATAAAGGTTTCAGTCATGAAGGAAGAAAAACATAGTGGTAGAGCAAAACAGTAATCGGTAATATGCCATTTAAAATTGTTTCGGAAAATCCATGGAGATTTAGGTGTTATTTCATACCGATTTTTCATTGTTTTTTCTTATTATTATTACGAAACGCGCTATACTATAAATGGACCAACAGTCCTATGACGTATATATAATAAAAACATGAAACCATCGAACTTTTTGTTTGGCTGATAGAAATTTCGAAAGGCCGTGCACTAAATACGATAAATTTTACTGAATGAAACATTATTCTGAATTCAGTGCGCATATTTTGCAAGGATAGGCGTTACAGCATTGATAACAATAATTCATAATAATAACATTGATAATTTTAGTTTATTTTTTTTCCTAAGTGCAGAGTTAGGTTTTTTTTAAAAACCCATATAGTAGTTCCTTCTTTTTTAGTTTAACTCCCAATACCTCTTTCTTTCTATCTATAATGACTAAGGGTTAGATGTAAGAAGAGACTAATTAGTCTCAATCTCGCCCTAAATAAAGATGCTTTATTATTATTATTATTATTATTATAAGGTTGGTACCATTTAGTAACAACGTCTTCATTGATTTGTTCTGATATAGCTCTGCTTACCTCACTGAACTACGTAAGCTTGCAAGAATCATCCCAAATACAGCTCAAGGCATAAATATCCATCCAAGTTACTTTTCCGTTGGGAGTAAATCAGGACTAAGGACTAAGCCGAATATATGAGCTGAGACTCGCAACCTTGAAAGTTTTTAACTACAATCCACTTTTTGGAATGGAAACGACTCTTGCACGCGATTAAAAGCTGGAGAAACATTTAAACCGTAGTAACTTGGAAACAAATGAGAGAGCTTGTATCATAGTTTGGAGAGCAGAGATAAGTTGATTATATGTAGAATTGTTATTAGCGCAGTAAATATAAAATGAATTCAGATTTTCCGGTTATTTTGCTTGCAACATTGAATAACACTGATGAGTCGTGCGGCTGATTTCAGAGGAATAACAAGTGCGAAAAATAGCATTCCCTTAACAGTGTGGAATAGAGACGGCATGGTAGTTCAGTGGTTAGAATACCTGCCAGGAAAGTGAGAGACCATGGTTTGTGTCCCAGTCATGTCGCTATTTTTCACACTTGTTATTCATTTTAATCTCTATTTCGTTCTGTTCGCAGTTAAGACCTTATATAAGCATTGAAGAAAAATTCAATTCAAAAACTATTTTTATTTCACAGAAAGTTCGTAAGAGATAATGATTCGTAGTATGCCGCAGCTACTCAATCCTATGAATCGTATTTGCCATCGAAAATATCTGGTGAATACTCTCTCCATAGCTGTATGAAATTGATGAAGATAATCATTTGGAAGAGGTTAAATAACTATTTCCTTTCTTCCGCTAAATAATTCTCAGAATTCTGATAAGAAATCGCCCTCATAGTCAGTTTGTTTTTCTATCATTTAGAGTATTTTTATTTCAATTAACTCGGAAAATTATCGCTTAGATCGAAAATCGAAATTTGTATTAATATACCATGTGCGATAGGACAGAAGAAATTCACGAAATAAAGATTTAGGGATGTTATTAAATAATATTGTGCTCCCGGATAGGCAAATGGGCAACGCGTTCGACTTCGGTGAAAGAGGTCCCGGGTTCGATCCCCTGTGGGGGCCTATGTGCGAAATTACCTAAGCTGTCGAAGCACTTTTAACAATACTACTATTAAATACTATTTTCTATGATAAGTTACGCACGGGAGATTTAGTTTCGAAGGGATAAATTAGAGGAAATATCCTGAACTGCGTAAATATAGTGGACGCTACACAATGAATCTATGACACCGACAAAAGTAAACGTTTGCGTGGTTAAAAGGTACTAATTTTGTCGCGAGGAAGCCAACGCGCGTGAGTAATGAATGACAAACGAGTAAGATTAAGAGACCGTTTAAAATTTCCCCACTTGAACCACACCGGTTCTATTCCAAAAGGAGCGGCAAAGTTAGACCGTTCAGAAAGAAGTAGCGATTTAGTGGTCAACTTTAATTGCTATTCTCGAGTGGTTCCAGATTGGGCTAGAGCGAGGCTCAAAGGATTATCTCGGATCTCCAATTAAAGGCAAGCGAAGGGAACCTTAGTTCAACGGATTAGCCAAAACTGGTCTGATCCCTAGCATTCTTTTTGACGCATGCGCCTCCGGGCCTCGAAGGACTCTCTCGTAACTGAACCAACAATAAGTTTCGGCGACCACCCGGAGAACTTTTGAGATCGACCTGTGCGACACCAAGCGGGCAAATCCGCAACATCAACTCCGGTAACCCTAAACCACGACTCGGTTTAGAGGGAGTGGATGAGGGGGATTGAGAGATTCCTATTTCCTCCCCCTAATCGCCTTTAAGGACCTTTTAAAAGCCTTATCAATGTTAAGTTTGAACTCAAGGGTGATGGGGTCTGTGAAAGAGAGGAGAAATGCGTTGGTGTGGCGATAGGCATTCCGGAAGAACCCACACGGCGAATGTGTTGTCACAACAGCGACAACTCCATGGTTCCCCTGAACGTGATTCCTCCTGGTCCGTGCTTTATGAGGGTAGGGCTGGAATCAAAAGAGCCCGTTACTGGCAGTAACTAAGTCACTTGACTAGAAACGTGATCTGAATGGCTTCGATGTCTCGATATTCTGTTCTCCTACATGTGTTATAGGATAGGTTACAAGTAAGCAGTAGTAGTTTAAAAGATGCCTCGACAGCCAAGGTCATTTAGTCCCCGAGTCCCCACCGGAAATCGAACCTGGAACGGCTTTCACCGAAGTTGAACGCGTTACCCACATGGCTATCTAGGGGCTCTGAGTTTTGATGGGGACTGTCCCGGTTTTAACGCATGGTTGCGGTTGTCCCGTTCATGGGTGTTGTTTATGGAAAATTTCGGAGAAAGAATACAACGCAAGTTAAAAAGATTTCATCGTTATAAATCATTTGAACGCAAATTTTCGTAGTGTTGACGCTGTCCACACACTCCTAAAAGTCCATGAAATTTATCTCAGACTAATTTTTAAGTCATCGTCCCGGTTTCACCAGCAACAAAGTTTGATAAATCTTGATTTATTTCCATCAGAATATGGCATTCTTGAGACTCTTAGCCAATGGGGTGGATTTGGGGGTTCAAACCTTCCTCTCCATGAGACTACTAGTAGAGTCAACGGCAAACGAAAGCATGCGAGAGATTTTCATCTCGCAAGTACGCGAAACAGCCGCCGCTGGAGATTCACAGGAAATATATGTAAATATAAATCTGATTCCATATTCATTACATTTAGGGCAGAAGGTTGTCTGTTCCTGAATTGCAGACAATGCAGAGTTCACTCCGTAGATCTGAAACCTCCCAGTGAAAGATCTTGGCTACGCCCCTGGTAGCCCTATATATTTATACATCTGTGCATGTTAAACTCAAAAGAGAATATGATAGTTTGACTTCCAATAACTGAAATATTCTGAAAAATGTTACCTTTGAAGCCAAAATGTACGGACTCAAGAGGACAAAAATGGATTTTTACACCAACGTATAAATCCATAAAAATGGTCCAACTCAGCGAAAAGGTACCTTTCATTAGATGATGATGATGGAGATCGATGTCTTCATATTTGAAATTATGATAAGTATTGAGCACATTTATAATAACTCGGTATATTTTACAGGTTTTCGCAAGATTAAGCCATAAGCAATACTAAGAGAGATAAACCAGGTTTCTTGAGGACTCCCACCCTCGTAACATCAATCTGGATCGCCTTCGACCATTACTGTTGACCATTATTATTACAGGATTGAATTAGTTAGAAATTAAAAGAAACACAATATTTTACATAATACATCGCGAATAATTATTCCTATATTAAACGTGCATCCCTAAAGCTAGGTTTCTGATGACTTGTTGCGTTACCAAGAGGATCGCTTTTCCTCATTCGATGCAGGGTTTAGGTCTTACCATGGAAAGTTCTAGATTGCGGGAGTTTAACTCGTGACCTACGGACCGTATTCGTTGCATTAACATATTCTGTGCAGCACAGAGGCTCTTTAAAAACTTCCATATAGCTTGCGATACAATACCTTGATGACGGATATAAAAACAAAATACGAAAGAGTGGTGTCGGCCATTGATGGTTATGTTAGTGAGTTGCAAGAAATCAATCTAAGAAACATTAAGGAATTTTTTCCTTAATGGTTTTTTTGGAATAATTTTTTTATTACTTACCAAAGCAAAATTTGCTTAAAATCCATCCGTAGAATCGACTCACAATTCTTACTTCAAAAACCGTACCGTTTAAACCGTTAAACGATCTAAGATGAATGCTCATGTATAAAAAACATCGTAATGTGTATCTGCCACCCATTAATTTCTCCTGGTCGTTAATGCAGTCTCTTTGGAGGTAAAAGCTTCGTCTCTCCTGCTCTAGATTCTAAAATTATGAGTGATTAGTCTCAGAGACAAAAATTTCAGGTATTTTGGACATTTCCCTCCACGACACTCGTATCGGTGGCATTAGTTCAACTTTAAGTGAAGATAGAACACCCGCGCCATAGAATCGGATCGGGTCAATTTATTACACGCCATTGGCCTGTGAGTGAATCCCCGACGAATTAACAGTAGGGAGGATTTATCGCTTTTTGCAAATGGGGAGAGCAAGTATCCCAAAGCTACCTTGGAGCATCATTCATTTGCTAATCTTCCTCGTTTCGTGGCCGCGTATAAACGCGTCCCGTGACGGAATATAAGATATTTTCTGCCGAAATCAATCAAAATTTTTTCTGTTTGCTGCGCGAAGTCGGCCAATAAATCTCTCGGGGCACATACTGCTAGCCGGGACAGCTCCGCTCGGATGATTAATTACCAGCGGTTCTATTCTGATTCTCTTTAGCCCGCAACACACGCCTCCCTTCCCATCTTGATTGGTTCCCGTCTTATAATCCACTGAACAAACAGTAAAATTCCGATAATGGATGAAATGGCGGGGTACTTTAAGTTTCCGAATGAAGGCCTTAGACGTAACGGGATACGACGGCGTTAATTTAAATTCAAGCGATTATCCTAGTAACAGGAAGCAGCTTTGACTTTAGCATGCGAACCTCTCATTCGGATCCCTTTAACGTGCGTGTTCCCAAAACGGCTTTAATCCAACGGCGGAGCTGATTTATAGCCCGAATTTTCAAATATTTGTATCTTAATTACGCTTTTAAAAAAGCCTACGACTCCTTTAGCAAAGGTGTCAAATCGGCGACCCGCGGGCCGGATGCGGCCTTGCAGATCCTCTCATGTGGTCCACGATTTAAAAGCGAGAGACGTGTTTATTAAAGCGAGAGACCTCTCTTCTAATTCATTCTTTTAGCAAAATGTACCGTGATATTAAAAGGTTTTCCGCACAATTTCGACGGAACTTCGGAAGTTCATACCTATGCAAATAATTATTTTCGTGCACGAAACTTGATGAATCAGCTAACGGGTCAAAATTACCGATGAAAATATTTCCGCCACATAGTATTATCAAATCGTCATTCTTAAATCTTGAGAAGTTAGGAGAAGAAATATACGATGGGAAGTTTCCGGCAATAAAGTACAAGTAATTAGAAATGTTTAAAATTTCGCAGTGTCTCATGATCTTGCTACCATATCTTGATGAATGAATTGTTTTTCTTTTGGTACGGGATAGAGAAAAATGTATCTTCTATACACTTTTGTCTCAGTCTTGTTCATGAAAGCTTCTGAGGTGAGAGCGATGCTGAGTAACGATAGTAATTAAGGTTTCTCCTTGTGCAAAATTACGAAAAGAGTTAATCGTAGAGCCATTGTGCTTCACTAACGTGGGCTTGTTCTGCTTATAGCTTTCTGGCTCAGTTAGGAAAGGAGGGGCAAACTACCTCACTCCTCATCTTGCCTAGTAAGTCCCATTTCTCTCTCTTGGCCCTACGTAGCTGATGGTAGAGGGGATGAGGTCCCAACCGTCTTTCGAGCTGAATATTTTACAGACAGACTTACAGACTTTGTAGACTTTTTAAGTCTCATGAACTCTATAGTATGTTTTGCTCATCAATCAACAAATTATATCAATAATTACATGTACGTTCGACATTACCTCTGCATTTTCTGTAGACAATTTTATTTTGTCATACATTCTTCTTTGCTCTCAAATATAGTTTCTTGGTAGTGCAACACAATTATTACTTCGTATTAATTCTTTTATAAATCTGATATTCCTAATATAATAATAAGTATTAAAAAAAACTGAAAATGTAGACACGGAATATGTAGTAGCATAACTATAAAATATAGTGCACCCTGCAGGAATCTAACTTGATAGTTTGGAGAAATTTTGTAGTCACGGCCCGCAGCAGTGATGTGATTGGTGAAATAAATGACTCGAATATTACCATTAATGTTCCTCGCCTGCAAGGATTTCTTTGGTCGGTGACTTTCGTTTTTCTGTATGATATTTGCAGTTGAGTTCGAAGTGCAGAAAACTTGAAGCTTTAATATTTTTATAGCATTTCAAGGCATTATTTTTAATAGCGGAGGTTGTTAGATTGGCAGAAATCAGCACATTTATGTTTGTAATAAATATTAAATAAGATGTCAAATATTCACCATGTTGCATGTGAAATGTCATACCCCTTTTTTACTACTCACAATAATTAGTTAGAATGAAATGCAATACCGTAAATAATGTACAGAATTACCAAAATGAGCTTAAGCTGGAAATAACATCACCTTGGGTACAGAAGTCAATTAAGATATAAATTAAATTACAGAAATTAAGAGATAAATTTCAGGAATCCTGCGGTGGAAGTGGAAAAGTCATTTTTTGTTATCACGTTACATCATATCTTATCAATACCATTACCGACTATATTATATTGTAGTTTAATAGAGCGGAACATTTTCAAGTC
The DNA here is from genome assembly GCA_000376725.2 of Ladona fulva. Lineage (NCBI taxonomy): Eukaryota > Metazoa > Arthropoda > Insecta > Odonata > Libellulidae > Ladona > Ladona fulva. Next base: position 21,630 of record KZ308523.1, on the reverse strand, counting down.
TTTGTGTCATTCACCAACTTTGTTATCAACAAAGAAGGTGAACTGCTATTGCATTTTTAATTTCATGGAACGCAGTGCACTCCACTGAAACATCCGTATTTTTCCAAATCTGTGTGCCAAAGAAAGCACCTAAACTTCTATTTAACTTCATGTTATAGATTTATGGATGAAAGCTCACCTAAAATTTAAAAATACCTCGATAATGTTGTAGAAAAACGAATCTTTGCTGTCTTCTAACGTTTTCGTTGTTTATCATAAAAAACACAAATGCCTCCACAAATATCACGTGTTAAATCGTTGAAACTTTTATCAAAATATATTGGGGGTTGGTTGCTTGTTGTGGGATTGCGAAATAAATACGTAAGAACAACCCATCAAATCTAATAAAGGTTACTAATTGAAATTCAACAACAACAGCAACCGTGACGTGAGAGGCTAGAGAGAGAAAGTTTTCCAGAAGATTACAGTCTATACCGAAAATATTCGTAAGTAAAAATTGTTTATAATTCTAGGCTATTCAAATAATAAAACAGAGCAAGATTAGTCCTCTACAGACAATCATAAAGCACTTGCGAACTAGTTTTCGCTTATTCGACCATTATTTCAGGCATGGTTTTGCTCTTTTGAATCCTTTACAGTCCCAGATTCGCAGATTAACAGATGATATAGCGCGCGGCAGAGCCGATCACCGTGGCAGACTTTAGTTTTGACAGGGGCTTATCAAAGATGATAAAGATATTTGCACGAAAATCGCTAAAGGACAGGAGAACGGAATATGTGTGGAGAATTCCCATAAATTCACCGAGAATGACCCGTTGGGGAGCTGAGGGGTGATTCTGTCGGAAGCGAAGGGAAGGCTCTTGGCCAAATGTTAAAATAAGGTTGGACAAATGGCCAAATTTCCTACAAAGAAGCTAGACGTAGTAAATTGAAGTAGCTCACATTGTGGAGAAGAGTTGTTAAGTAATGAATGGGTAGGAAATTATACGGTGCTTGAGTGGTTTTGAAGGGAAGTGCCAAAGAATGAAAAGGCCCACCGAATTAAGGAATGATTGCAAAGTTCAAGCAAGTAACGAGTCCAAATGTTTTGGTCATTTTTTGATATATGCTTCAGTATTTAACCTGTAATTGCACTAATAACTTGGGCAATACTTGAACGTAAAGGTTCTTAATGTACAGAGGGGTTTACATCCCTTCTAAGGGAAAATGCGTAGTTCAAATCTTAATTCATAGAATCTGATTCTTGTGCTCGAATTTTGCGCAGCGTTGCGAAACCTAATTTTCTCTATCTTAATGTTTACTACGAATTGCAAACACAGGAAGTTGAAAATTTCTGACGAACTTCCAACTTTGTGATCAATAAAATAGTAATTCGTATTTTATTTATCTGCTACTAGCTTCTTCTATTCTCAAAAATATCTTCGTACATACGTACACACTATAGAAAATCGGTGGAAAGTGTAAAAAACTACGTACGAAAACCCCAGGGAAAAAACATGAAAAAAGTCTGACGGGAGCAAGAATATATTCGGGCTGGGTAGCTTAATTGGATGAGTGGAAGATTTCAGGTTCGAGCCCTCTCAGGCCTTTTTCACGTCCGTTATTCCTTGGGATTTTTCCTATGTGCACACCTTTGCGTGCATGATCACCTTTACCCTCTTCCTTGTGATGTACACACAAATTCAAATACATCCCGATCTGAGATAACTAGCGAAATATGACTGAGTGTAAGACCTACGAACTCCTTATAAGTAAAAAAAATTCGGTTTATACATACAAGCCCGGACATCGGTTATCCTTCTAATTTGCTTTATGAGAGAAATAAGTTTGTGCGATGGGTAGCCCGAAGAACGTAGACCTGTTTGAAAAACACCAGAATAAGGAGAATGACTTTGGTAGAAATAAAATCCAGCCAGATTAATGTAAATATGTATATTTACTAAAGGGATCGAACTTTTAATGCTCGTGAGATGAAAATGATGCATTACCTCCTAAATACGCCACTTTAAAATTACACTGTCCCTTGCATCGCTGCGCTTTCGCATGACCAATTTACTCCAGAAATTCGTTCATCTTAAACGGTCCAAATACATTTAAATAACTGGTTCGAAAGCATACTTGAACGGGGGAATAAAAAAAGCGCACAAAAAAATTTCCCCACTCAAAGGGTAAGACTTTTCTGGCTGGGGGACGGAGATTTGAATGAATCCTACTCGACCCTCCCCCCACCTCAGCTTTCCCTATCAATGGGTTTCAGAACTTCTCTAAAACCGTGAGAGTATTATTGGAACTTCCATGAGTCCACCTCCGTTGACCTCCTTCCGGTCAATGGTCAAGGATATGCAAAGCAACGATGGATTAAGGGAATCCGATGGTCCGGAAAAGACCGTGTTTACGTGTGACGGGAGACGTCTTCCTTTTCCTTCCTAAAATCCACTTTCTTTCGAATCGGTTCTTACTCTAGCGGGAAAATTCAATCTCCTTAGCGAATTCTTTAGAATTAATGCGATGGAAACGGAGCGTTGAAAGGGCAGGGATCGTGGGGGGCGGATGTTATTAAGGGATCAGTTTTTCGTCGTGAGTAGTAGTACTATCGTCCTAAAAGAGAAAATCAGCTATCAAAATAGAATTTGCTTTCGTAAAGGATTCAGGAGACCTCTGAGTCTGGATATCACCCCTTCGGATAGTAAGGCGAGGTAGAAAGCCGTTCTATCCTAAGAAAAAACAAGCCATTATCTCTAAACATTTGATTTGCTAGAGTTATTTAATTGCGTTCAATTGGAAACTGCGGGTTTTATAACTAACGCAAATCGATCTGTATCACATGTGCACTTTATTTCATCATTCTCCACAAAATGAGGAAGGCTTTTGTACACTTCACCCTTGTAGGAAACGACCTACGCAAACTATTTTGGGCACCCCCTCCTTGGAGGGTTATACTCTACCGAAGGCGTAATCAAGGAGGTGGTTTTAGAGGTTTAACCATAAGAACAAAGGAAAAAAAAACGAAACTGGAAAGGGGTTCGCTCTGCGCTCAATTTATCGTCTGAACCTTCGTCTGCTGGATGAATGTCAAGTATTGAATGACTGAAAAATACTCTTTAGGATCGAATACACCAATCTGCAGATTTGTTTTCTCTATTATCTGGGTTTAAAAAATTATAGCTCAGAAGTAGAGGCAGAGCCAAGTTGGTGGTTTTGGGGGTTCAAACCCTCCCTATGAGAAGAGAGCCGAATAAAACGAATGGAAGCTATAGGATAGCACCTCGCAATTATGCCATGTAAGCACCGCTGGAGATTCGCAGGGCTTACATGTTACAAAAAATCAGTTTACGTTATCATTAGATTTAGGGAGGAAGTTGGAAGAAAACTGGTTATTGCGAAATTCCCTTGAATTACACTAAAAATGTGTTATATCTAATGGTGTAATTATTAACTACATGTAATAATGTAAATAATTTAATTTGTAATATTGTAAATAATGCAATATGGTAAATTATGTAATGTGCAAATTTGTAAATAATGTAATATATAGTTTTGTTAATTTTAACTATATTAAAAATACACTGTTGTAACCTAATTTTCTCTTAGCATAATTTTTGTGATATTGTTTTTACTTTACGTGAGATATTTAATAACTTTGTATCACTTTGTGTAAAATAAGGCACTTTCTGATGAGCCTTCTTTGCTTCAGAAGGACCTTGCTGATAATCTTTGCGATACTTGTGACACTAACTATATTTCTACGTTTTTTGTAATTATTCTTTTGTAATAAGCCAAATTGTGTATATTTTTTGTAATTATTTTTTTTGTAACACGCCAAATGTGGATAAACTGAGGCAGAGCCCAAGTGGTGGTTTCGGGGGTTCAAACCCTCCCTATGAGAACAAAGCCAATAAACGAAAGCATGCTAGAGGATAGCTCCTCGCAATTATGCTATATAAACACCGCTGGAGATTCGCAGGGCTTACTTGTTACAAAAATCAGTTTATATTCTCATTAGATTTAGGGAGGAAGTATTCCTGTCCCTATATTCTAGGTAGTGCAATGTTTACTCAATGGCTCTAAACCCCCCATGGACATACCCTGGCTACCCCCTTTACCCTACCCTCACACTTATTCACCGACGCACTCCTTCATAGGACGTTTCTTAGTACTTGCCTGCTTTCCATATCGACTCTTTCTAGATTTGTTTAGGCGTGATGTCACTGTCCTCCCGCCAGTTTTCAAGAGCAATAGCTATTTGCGAGAAAGAGATAACGCTACGGCGGGTGTTAGAGACTCCGTGCATGTAAATGAGGCTAAGGAATAGCAAAAACGAAAGACTGAGGAAATGTAGACAGCTGATTTAAGCCTGTCTGTTTTGAACTTTGTATAGCCTTTCTCTGATCCTATACGAAGATCTCGATGTACTCACTGGTGCAAAAACTGGTGGAACCCTTTCCTAGAAGGAAGGAATTCATTTTAAAACAGAAAATCATTTAGTCTTTACTTAGTAGATTGGAATGCCTTATATCTTCATTTTTGAAACTTCTCCACGGAATATCACGTTGCACAAATCCGAATTAAAAGGGCGGTCAAGAGAGGAAAAACTGAGTGGACTCAGAGATTTCCACGGTTACTTCATTAATTGGCGTAATATAATCGAAGAGGGCTGAATCCGTGTCAATGTCTAATCTCATTCATAAGCATGCAAATTGAAGACTTCCCTTACTCTAAGAATATTCACCAGTCGATAACTAACGAATTTAGTATAAGAGTATCACCTGCCATTGTCATTCGAAGTAAAGCTTCAATGAAACTCATTTAATAAAATCAAAATATTCAAGCGTGACTTCGTGGACTCGACACATATCTTAAAGAACGCCTCGTAATTTCCACAGCAGAATTTTATTGACTAGTTTCGGCAACGAGTTGACATCTTCAAGTCCTGAATGTCCTTCACCTTCAGACGGACTTCAGGTCAGGATTATGCCAACTTGTTGACGAAACTAGTCAATAAAAATTTGCTATGGAAATTACGAAGCGTTCTTTCTTTCAAGAAAGTTCAATATTTCAATTTTTGTCATCCCCTCTTTCTACTAAACTATTTGTAGACATGGGGGAGAAATATTTTTGTTGAATTCCCCTGTATGCTCTAGATATATAATGCTATCCTATTACAATATCATTCCTTCTAATGACCCTGTAATGTACTAGTAGCCGACAAAGAAGGCTGGATGCGTACATTTAAGGTAAGACTACATTAAAATTTCAAAGTTATATTAAGGAATCAGGTAATGCCTTGTGTTGTTACGATTTAAAACATTCTATTTCAAAACCGTCTCTGAAAAACTTCTCGTTTAGCATTTACTCGTTCCGTGAAGGACCTTTTTACACACAATAATTCAATTATCCGTAATAAACCCCGATAATCTAGCACTTAAATACATCTCCTCCAGTTTCCAAAGAAATATGCAGATCATTGAAACCGAATATAAAACTCACTAAGGACATCGCTAACGCACGGTTAAATGCGATCACGCAAACTCGTGGCGTAGCTGCAGCTGAAATTACAGAAGATGGATTTTCAAAAAGCGGTGCTTTCTTATTGGAATAAAACTCCCAGCGCTCAAACCCACTGCGGGAAGTGGAACGACGATCATTACGTAAATACAAGAGATTACGCAAGGTGTATGAAATAAGACTGCAGAGGAAACCAAGCCTTCATTAGTCCTAAATGGGCCATTCGTGCTAGGGAAACTATATCACTACGCACGCTCTGCTCATCAAAGAACAGCCCTAGGATATTCCAACCCTTTTCCACTATCAATAGGAGCGAAGGCAGCTGCAGAAGCAACTAGCCGGGATCTTTGGTAGAGTGGAAGGAAGGGGTTTGTTAGGATACAAGATGAGCACGGGGAAAAGGGTAGGGGAGTGCGAACCCCTTGGCAGTACATCTCGAGGGCATTCTTTCCAAGTGCAGGACTTGAAGGGGGTAGTGCGTGAGGGGAGGAAAGTGCATGGGCGAGGGTCGCAAAGAGCGAGTGCAGATGATTAAGGAAGTTGTGAGGAAGACCCTTGGTGCCCTCGAGAGAGGTGGGGGAAGTTCGTGAAAGGAGAAGCGAAGACTGGGTCATACGCGGGAGGTGGCATTTTTAAAGAGTGGTGAAGCTTGCAGTAAAGAGGAGAGGAAAGGGGATGGAAAGATGCGAGTCAAGGAATGTTTTTTTTTTGTAGCGGGAGGTACTTTCCGCGGCCGCTGATAACTTGCTATTCTACGATTGATACTTACTAGGGCAGATAAGCGCGCATGGATCGGGCTATTTGTTCACAATAGTGGATGCAATCGAATTGCTGGGAAATGCCTTCTTCAACTTCTATGCAATCCTAATTCTCGTTTTTCTTGCCTTTTCCTATATTACACATATTTGATAAGCGATGCACAAGGGAAAGGGTTTAGGTGACTTGGCACGATAAAGCGTGCAACTAGGAAAATTCCCAGGGGAACAGGACATGAAAAAAGTCTGACGGGACCGGGACTCAAACCCGGGTCTCCCAATTACCGGCAATTGGGAGACCCAAGTTCGAGTCCCGGTCCCGTCAGACTTTTTTCATGTCCGTTTCTCCTTGGGAATGATAAGCGATGATAAAATTATGGTTCATATGCTCGATTTTAGATGTAGAAATGCAAGAGAAAAAGTCTGCCGTAGCCGGGAATCGATCCCAGGTCTCCCTTTTTCCGGGCGGGTGCTCTGTCCTATAAGCTTTTCTCTTTCATCTCTTAATCTAAAATTAAGCATGTGGACTATGAGTTCTTCACCACTAGTCTACTTCGCCGTTCCGACCTTTAGAAATCCCTCTATGATGGTAGTGTGGCATTTCTGATGTCCCTCGTGTACGCAGGAGTTGGTGCAATTTTTGATGGAACCTCCGGAGTACACCGAGTTCCATCATAGCCTAAGAAATTGAAGGATGGATCGGAAGAGGAGAGATTGGAAGAAGCGGAGCAAACACCTGGAGAGTGGGAGAAGTTTGATCCCGGCTACGGCAGACTTTTTCTCTTTCATTACTTCATGTACACATATTTGACTAAATGTCTATCAGCCTCTCTCTTTCTTCCTTGCAGATTTCTGTTCAGACGAGGATCGTACGTGCCAATACACCATCACCCCGGAATCATCTGCATCTCTCCTTAGTTATTGTATTTTATATTACCTCTGTGTTCTCGTGGTTCTGACATTTTTGTGTGGTCGTTCTTCGCCATCGTGTGTTTCTCTCCATCAACTTTCAGTCGAGGAGTTTTTCCACACAAACCAAAACTTTGTGTTTATTTGTGTCTATTCCTAATTTATAACTATTGGTTCGTATTTATTCATCTACTAGTTTGTCCATTGGTTTTTACCAATCATCTAACATCTATATTAGTCGTTTTTTCGTTTAACCGATTTATTTTCCAGATGTAAGCTAATTGTAGTCAATTGTTTTCGTTTAAATAGTGTAAAATTTTCATGAAATAATTCCACCCCGCTTTCTCGGCTTGTTTCCGCCGAGCCGGGAAAACCGACGATTTGACCTGGAATATGCCTTAAAACTGTTACGGATCGGGTCAGAACGAGACGTGTGGCAAACCCAAGTATCACCCAGGAGATCATTTGCTAAAGCGATTTTCTACTGGTAAAATGTTTCACTCAATGAACCGTTTCCCAAACGACATTTCAAAAAGTATTTCCCACAACAATTTTTGAGATTATACTTTGAAAAACCTGAAATTTTGCGCACTTTCATTTTTAAATCTCGAACCTCTTCAGATATCCAAAGTCAAAGAAGGCCATCTAGAGATTCCTCCCAAAAAATGCATCTGAGATTCATTTTATTTTGCCTGCAAGGATTATTTTTCAGGGATGAATTCAATACTATTTCGTATAAACATGTACATCATTTATGTGGAATAGAATTTAAGATAATAGACTTCGTCAAATGAATAGTCGGTAGGAGCGAAGAAAGAATCCACGAGCATGTTACTTAGGGTCAGTTAAGCCTCACCTTGAGTGTGCAGTGTATGGGACCCTGCCGGCTATTGTTATATTCGTGAATTACAACAGTTACAATGAAGGCGATAGGGTTTGTTAAGAAGTTCTGCGACAAATAGTGAGCGTTACTCAGGTCATTCAGGACGCAGAATGGGAACCCCTAAAAGATAGAAGACTTAAACAAAGGCTTAATGTGCTTGATAAATTATAAAGGAAGTACGCAATTAGAAGCCGATATTATGCGTCCTCCCTGCTACATAGGCCCTTCTACTACTGTAAAAAGAAAAGGGAAATATGTGCTGGAACAACTCGCTGCAAGAATTAATTTTTTGTGCAAACGATGCTCAGAATAAATTGATTAGGGAGGTAAATTCATGGTGGATGCACCTGCCACACGCCTATATGCGGCTTGCAGGGTACATACATAGATGTAGATGAACAGTGACCTAACAGAGGCACCATTGAAAGCTTCCTAAATAATGCAATTTATTTTCATCGAGTGAAACGACTTTTGTTTTAAATAGTTACTTGAGTAAAAAATTCATGGGTTAGGCGCAGAGCCGTAATCAAGGGTGTAACTTTGGGGGTTCAAACCCATAAGAACATTGCCAACGATAACGAAAGCATGCGAGAGAATGGCACCTCACAGTTACGCCATACAAAAACCGCTGGAGATTCGCAGGGTAAACATGTTAAAATAAATCAACTTATAGGAAATCCCGTGGTTACTCCATGGCTCTAACCCTCCCCCCCCATGGACAAATCCTGATTACGCGTAATACTGGATAGGCGTAATGCCAAAAACTCCTCGGGGTAAACTCTCTTTGGATGAAGCGTTTTTGGGGAAAATGCCCGGAGACAGATAGCAGCAGTTTTTGACGAAATTAGTAATTGTATGAGTTACGTTTCAGGAGAGTAGATTACGAGGAAATCACGACAATTCTTCACGGGGGTTAAATTCCTTCGCTTCATCGTTAGCGCAGCAACTATACGCCTGAGTTCCCTGAATGCAGAGAAAGAAAGCATCCTGGAGAGCGAGCGAAAGGATGAAAGGGGTGAAGTCCTCACGTATCAGCGTGAGAAACGCTGAAGAGGAAGAGGGTGGGGAAGTGTGCGGGGGCTGAGGCAACAGAGGCGCATGATATGTGGCGTGCACTAACCAACCCAGTCGCCTTTTTTATCCGGGGAGGAGCGGGGAGTGGACGGCGGTGCGCTGGGGGGGCGCCATGGAGACTGCATTCACTGTACCCTCGCCTTCCAATCCCGGAGATGGGTACGCATGGCAACGGGAACCGTGTAGGTGTGCCAGGGAAAGGATGTCGAAGGGTGTTGTGAAGAGAGAAGGTAGAGGACGAGAGAGAGGATGAGGCAAAATTAAAGGAAAAAGTGGAATAGGAACTGGGATGGTAAAAAGAATAAAGGACGGGGATGGAAAAGAGAAGGTGCTTAAGTGAATAGAAGAAAGGACCATGCGTGGTGATAGGGAATTGTAAGAAAGGTGAGAAAATAGGGTATACAGGAAGAGGTAATTGAAAGGTTAAAGAGAAGGTAACAGTACTGACATAACATTGTGACTTTATGCGGGCCAGATTTAGACTATCAAGTATCTTTTAATACCGGCCTCGGTGGTGTAGCGGTTAGTGTGCCAGCGTAGCAACGCCGAATTCCTGGGTTCGAATCCTGGGCAGAGCATAGTTGTTTGTGTTCGACTTCACTAGATTAATTGTAGAAGTGGTTCCGTTAACTAAATTACTAAATTTTGACTAAATAAAGACCGTAATTAATATTGTTATTATATTAGGGTAGTTCATCAAATCCTTCGTCATATAAAATTAAAAGAGATAGATTGAAAAAAGTGCACAGGAGAAAAATAATTTGAGGGGTTTAAAACCTAAGTTTGCACTTAGGAAAAAATACACCACAGCTTGAAACACCCGCAAGAAAGGAAATGTGAAAAACCTGCGAAACCTATTGATGGTTAACTGTTAAATAAGTTAACAAACAAAATGGAACAGCGCATTATTTCATAGACATAACAACTGGAAATAGATTTTCATGAAAAAAAATCAGAAAATGATATTATGAAATAGATAAGTAGGTAAAGGAAACGATGGAAATAGGTACTGAAAATCCTAGTATGAAGAGGGAAAGTAATAAAAAGGGAATGGACGAAAGTAGCGAAGTGAGGAAACGCTGAGGACATTGGGAGAAGCAGGAAATTGTGATAAGACTAGAAATGAGGTAAAAGTTGATGTTAAAAATTCTCCAAAACCTATCAACAATTTTAATGATACTTTGTCGATGGTATTTGAAGTTTCGTAACATCAATTAACTTAACCATAAGTGGCTACTCCTACTCTTCGTTCGGTTTTTTCAACCTTTGCCTAACCTTTATCCATTAAATTCGATTTTTCAGGAGTAGGAAAAAATAATAAAGGTAGAGAAGAGGCAAAAGGTGATACTTTAGAAATCCAGCAACCATAGCCTATATCGCCAATCCATAACGCCTCTATCATGACAGAAAAATGTAGAGAAATGTATTTATAGCAGAAAGTTTGACTGAAATGACATTAATAGGAGAAAAGAATAGGAAGAAGAGAAAAGAACCAGAAACACGTTTGAGAGTTAAAGATAGAATTTGAGTATAGATATATATATAGTGATACATCGGTTAACGACGGTAACTCGTTCCAAGATTGTCGTCATTAATCAAAATCGTCGTTACCCCAGGCACAAATTTCCACAACCATACTGCACGTTAAATAGGCAGATAAAACTCATTTAAATGTCATTAAAATATGGCACATGTAATTTTGGGAATCATATCCGCAATAAAATAGCTATCAATTAAATTTACAGTATTAAAAGTAGTTTTTAATCACATAGTTTCAGTCAATCTTCACCAGAAGGCATCGGAAACCAAAGCCTGCATCGTTACCCGAGATATTTTTTGATCGTAGCCACTAGTGGTTAACCATTTACGTCGTTAACTAAGACCAACGTCGTCAACCAAGATACAACTAAATAGGAATTGTTCATCTTTTAGTTAGCAGGAATGCAGTTTGTGTTCAACATCAATTAGACAGAGAAGAGGAGAACAAATGTCACAACTCTTAGAAGGTACCTACATACTCGCGAACCCATTCTTTAAAGCTCCATTCCTTAAAAGAAATCCTCTCTTCAAAAATATTTGTGAATTACAACTGTTACAATAAAAGGCTATATGATTTGTTAAGAATTGCTATGAAAATAGTGAGCGTTACTCAGGTCATTCATGACGCAGGATTGAAACCCCTAGAAGATAGAAGACTTAAACAAAAGCTTTGTTTGCTTGATAAATTTTAGAGAAAGTACGCAATTAGATGCCGATATTATGCGTCCTTCCTGCTACATAGGCTGTTCTGTTACCACTACGTTCTTCACTCTCTCGAATATTTCTAGTTTACACTTCTCTCGACGAGAGAAACACCGAAGGGCATTGCGACATTGCACGAGGAAGCCTTGACTGAGATGAATGTAGGGATATGAAGAGTGGGCTGGACTGAACTGAAAGGGAGCAAAAGACGGAAAGAGAGGAGGCGAAGTTTGAAAGGATGGAAGGGGAGGGTGAAAGTGTGCGGAGGGTAGAGAAAGGGAGGTGAAAAAAGCGCACAGAATAATGTGGAGGCAAACCACGATGAAGCGCGAAAATGCCGTCGATGGAAAAGCCGAGGGAGAGAAATGTAAAGAGCGAGTTGGAAAACGCACAGGTGGCGCTGCATTAGGTCGTACTATTCGCTTATTCGTACGATGGCGAGGTGTACCAAGTCAGGGGACCGAGAAATGCCCCTCGATTTATCCTTTTCCTAATGAGCACACGCTTATTCGAGGCCTTATTGACAATCGGCCGATTTTGCTGAAAATTAAGGTCTTCGGCGAAAGGTTCGATGGATTTTAAGTCACCGATGTCAGCCGTTTTCGGTGGACAAGTGGGTAAACATAAAGGTAGTAGATAGAGAGACAAACTTCTAGCAAGGCAGGTAGACCAGTGTTTTGTAATAAGGATGTAGAATTCAATGAAAGGTATAAGGATAAAACAAGATATGTTATTGTATTACACAGAAAAACGGAAAGAATAAAGAGCGGACATGCCATAAGGAAAAAGAGGGAGACATGTAACAATTAGTTAATTTATTATTTATTAAGTATTGAGCAAATGTAATTAACTTAAGTTTTTCTCCTAGGCTTCTCATAGTGGAATTCTATATCAACATGACAATTTTTTTCATTTGGAGAAAATAAAAATAATTGTCATACATAAGGTGGTAACTTTTTCCTTAATAGTAAATTATGTATAAAGTATTCCATTATGTATCTATATCGATTCGTTAAAGAGTCAGCATAAGTGCTTTGTAACTAATTAGTGGTTATGTTAAGATTCTTGCAGATTATGCATACCGCATGCATACCTGCTTTAGCGATACGTATAGATCAATACTTGGCGATGAAGTGTTGAAGGTTTAGCTTCCACACCATTTCAATTCAAAGACTAACAGTCTCTGCATTAGCCTTCCGTGATCACTTCCTTCCGTAGTTGCCATTAAGAGTCCATTTTTTAAGTTCTATTTTGGCCCAATTTTATAGTTGATGGAACGGTCAATTCTATAAAGAAAGTTTTGTTGGTGGATTTGTTGCATATATATTTTCCGTCCTTTCTCGTCTTGAGCTATCCCTAAATCTAAATGTTTGCCAATCTTTAATTTCACATCACAATCTTTCCTACATAAGATGTGTGTATCAAACAGAAAACAACAAATAATGTTGTTGTAATATTAATAATGGTGGGCTAAGCCTTTGTTGCCGCCCTTTAGATGCCGCCGCCCGGGTGCGGTGCCTCCCTTGCACCCATAGGACGGCGCGGCTCTGATTGAGTAATTTTTTTTATCGGCTCGATGAACGAATCCACTGATGCAATTTATGCCGAGATTTAGATAGATAGATGTTTATTGCTTTCAATATAGCAAAAATGTATACAATCAGATTTTACAGAAAAAAACTGAAAGATTTAGGTTGCTTCTTAGGTTAACCTGTGATGAGACAACCATCATACAAAAATATACATGCGTTGTACAAAAAAATATTCTAAAAAACAAACTAAAAGCACAGAAATAACAACTAGATTCTTGAAGAAGTGAACACGATAGGAAGATAATTAGATAGAAAAAAAGACAGTACAGCTCCGAAAAAGAAAATTTCTTCACTAGCCAAAAGCCATGACTTTGTAAGACTAAAGATTTTTTTATAACATTAAATACTTGATATATATCGAGGTAACATATTAAATATCTTTGAGCCCATATAAACAAAGAGTGTCTTAAAAACAGTCAAATTAGGCTTAATTTTATATACATTACCTTTTCTCAAATTAAACTTAGTTAGATTGGGTGACAATGCACTCTCATCGCTAGTCAGACAGGGGAACTGGAGAAAGTAATGAGACGAAGCATGTGAGGAGAAAGTCGATGCAAAAAAGAGACAAATTGAGGCAAAAGCGAGGAGAGGAATGGCGAACGCATGGGAACGGGGAAACGCACGCTGAGATCGGTTGCTATGTACCAAAGGACGTTACGCAGAGATCCCGTGGGATGGGGTTTATTCAAGGGAAGAGACCATTTGTAATTTCAGAGATTTTCCCATTTATTTTTACGCCGCGCCCGTCCATCCGCGACGAGCCTCCGTAGAGTTGTCCCTGTTTTATTTAGTTTCCAAGGGGGGATTATTTAATCGCAATTTTTCCTCGCTATACACTATATACTTCCTCCTTGAGTGATTGTTTACTTTCTCTTTACGATTCGGCATAAAGCGAGCGAGGAGAGGGGGTGTGGATGCGGAAGAAGAAGGGAAGTTGCGGGAAGGAGAGGAAACCATCCACGTTTTATTTAACGCTCGCGGTTTATTTCTGACGCGAAAAGGAACAACCGCGCGAAGCTTTTGATAGAGCAATGTATTCCGATGAAACTTTGCCGTATAATCGCTCGGGCGAGTTTTATCGGAAGCCGTTATTTTCTTTAGGGTTGGAATCTCAACCTGATCGATAGCTTTCGAGCGATACCACCTCTAATAATACAACCTGTTCTCGCTGTGAAATAAGTGAAGGAAAGGGGTACAGGAGAAAAGGAAGGCGGAGGAGATGCCCTTCCGAAGCATGTGCCGTAGCTTTAAACCACTGGTGCGAAAGGGTTTGATCGGGGAAATATCCGAAAAACTCGAATTGTTTGTCTAACTTTTTTTCGAGTTCGTAAATCTCCAGATGACCACCTAACGTTATTCATAAATAACATAAGAACTCCTATTCATAAATAAAATAGATATTTTTAAAATTATAATTTTTATAATAACTATTTTTCATAATTATTATTTTTATATTTTATTATTTTCTTTCCCTATTTGCTAATTGATTTTAAATTTTTTACATCTACTATGTATGTGACTATATAAATATCGTTTAATCCACCATGCATCTACCATTTCACAGATTTTAGTCATTTTTACTGTTAACCGATGAATTATTGTACAGTACTTGAATGTTTTATTTTATATTTCTCAGTTATCGCTGAAATAAAATACTTATATATGTAAGTATATGGGTGGCAACCATGTATTTGTAAAAATTTGTAAATTACGTAATCATCTATCAACTGTCAAAATGTATTATTTCAACTCATAACTTTTATCGTAAAACCTTTTAATATGTGAATATTAATACAAATATTTTTAATATTTAAAATTTCAACGTGTTAATTAACAGATAACTTTATAATATGATACTTCTTTGTCTAAATTATATATGTAATGCATTGTCCAGGGGTTGTTTTTGGAGGGATTTGGGAAATGTCTTTAGGGAAATGCCAGGTAATTTTCCTGCGGTGGTGTAATCTTTCCTAAGTTTGTTAGCTAGGTTTTTAAACCCAAAATGTAGTTTTCTTCTTTGCACTTTTCCAAGCTATCTCTTTTAAACTTCATATGACGAAAGGGTTAGATGTAAGGAGGGACTTGATGGTCTATACCTCGCCCAAATAAAGTAGCATTATTATTATTATCCAGTTTTTATGCACGATTACGAATTGAGATGCTGTTAAATAATGGCTGCGTTATAAACTCAACGGTTGGAGTGCGTAGTAAGAAAAACCGGCGACGGCCTAAAATGGGAAGGGTTATATTTTCCTTACTTAATAGTTATCATACTTGTGAACATGCTCCATTAGGAAACGTGAAAGTAAATGCGCATGCCAAAGGTGAGGAGCCTATATTTATTGAAAACGCATAAGTTAATCTCTTTCGCCGCATATGAGCCTTGCGTGGCTCATTGCTACACGAGGAATGGTCAAACATCAAAAATCCATAAAGTCAAATAATTTTAATAAGTATTGAGCAAATGTAATTAACTTAAGTTTTTATGGAAAAATGGTTGTACTTTTACCACAATATTTTTATATATAATAATATTGTGGTAAAAGTACAACAATTTTTCCATAATTATTTCCATTATGGATTACCACAACACCTCGCCTACTTCAGTGAAGTTTATTTAATTATACAATTTGTTTTCACTTGACGTGATCAACGGGACGGGAACAAAATAACCCTCTGCCACACACCGAAAGGTGGGTTGCAAGGTATGCAGATGTAGATTCAATGAAATGGTGCATTAAAGGCCAAATTGAACGCCTGTACAAGCCGCAGGTACCACACCTCTTACCTTGCTAATTAGTTTGATTAAAATACTGCTGCTGATTTAGTTTTAGAGAATCGGCAAAGTGATAACAGCGATAACGTGACAAGTCATTAAATTATTAATCATCACTTAGTTATATNTCTATCCAGTTAATATTTAAGGGAATTTTTTTAACATCTCCTATAAGATCTAGCGTGCATGATTACACCGGACCCTGCATGGAAAACATTTTCGTTCTCTCAACTGTCTCGAACCCCCCATAGATATATCTTGGCTGCACTGATGCAAACAGGTTACTCCGCGATTGAGAGAATCAGAGACAAATTGCGCTTATGTTCAAGTGTTTTGCTAAATTTTTACTTGAACAATTTAGATAACTTCAGCTCGATTCCTACTGAAAATAGTGTAAATAATACCAACTGGAATGAATGAAAAACATACAATGAAAACACGATTATGCTCCCTAAGATACATCTTTTTCCGTCACTCCCCTGATGTTAGCCGTAACCCATCTCTCTCTTCTTCCTCCCCCTACAATTTATTTCACCCCTTATTCCTGCCTTAACGGCTATTATGCTCCGCTGTTGTGTAAGCCGAGTTTATGTGGTGTATTCATAATTAAATAAATATAAGTATTTTATGTAAATATCATGGAATAAACGTACGTACTACTATTTATTCAAGAGAGAAATGACTTTGTATCAAAGAAAAATGTAGAAATGATAAAAGGGAGCAATTCGTAATAAAGTAAAAACCACCTTTAACCCATGAGAATGAGCTAAACTTTCGAATTATCAGTGTATATTCCGATGCGGCGTAATTTTAAAGTAGAGAAATTAATCGGGAATGTTCATCAGTAGCGGTAGGAAAATACATGGGGAAAATCGCGCGTAGTCTAAAAATATACGCTTTCAGGAGCACATTATAACGATAAAAAATAAGCGAGAGCGTATACTTGCGGATTTTATCACAGTTTAACGAGTAGAAGAAGCAACCGCTGGTGCTTTCGAGGAATCATAGGGCGTTCCTCGCGCACAAAAAGGCTCTCCCTGCATTCAGCCCCTAGATAATGGCGTCAGATGAATGGATAAAAAATGCGAGGGACGCTTCCAAGAGGCGTAAAAAAGACAAGTAGACGCTCCGGAGTTCCAGGAATCGGCAAGTGTGCAAGCAGGCATGTGTTGCGGTGGTGTAGCGGTGCATTCTGGGAGAAGGATCAATTCCACCAATGGGAGTCACTCCCCCTTTGCATTAATCGACCATCCCGACACTTCTCACTTAATATACCCTTTCCCTTCATCATTGCATCGAGCCCTTTTTGCACCTCTTTTAACAAACCCTCGACACCCTTCCCACTGCCTGCTCCACCATCTGTCGACTCCCTATGGCTTCCATCTTCATAAACCTCGGTTCGACACCACGCGCGGGGATTCATTCACCCTTGATATCTTGCTACCGAATCGTTGGCTTGAAGCTTCCCTTTTATTCCGTGTTAATCTTCCTAACATCATCGCCACTCGCCAGGGACTCCCTCTGATGAAATGGGATTCCCTCCCTTTTAATTAATGATATTTAGAGACTGCCGTAGTTCCTGTAATCTAATGATCCGCTAAAGCGAAATTATCATTTTCTATACGACCCATTAGCAGCTTAATACTGCGAATTGGAATCGGTTCGATAATGAAAAGGAAATGAAAAGATTGGAATCATGTCTATAATTAATTAACTCACAAACAAAGGGGCTGTAACAATAATTAGCAAACCACTAATAATTTAACCATTAAATATTTATCGCTGAAGTTTGTTGCTAAGTAATAATTTTTAATCGTCTACATTTTTTTGGAAAATCCTTCCAAATGGGATGATACTGACTTAAAGTAAGAAAATACGAGACAATTATTTCCTTCATTATCCTAAACTGACGATGTAAAAGCATTAATCGTAGAGAAAATGTCAGTATTTTTTATTTGAAATATTCATTGATATTATAACCAATCATCGTCTCTTGACATGGCACTTGGAATTACTTAAATTCGATACGAAGAGGCTGATTCAATCCTGAAAGTTTTATTTAGGTATTTCTGTTGGACGATTTTACTTTTCGTAGAGAAGACACTTTCCCCGTAAATAAGAATTTTCTTAGATTTGGAATGGGAAATAGAAACATGGAAAAACTCGCCAGCCGTTTCACTGGAAGTCTGTTTACTTTAAATTGGGACAGAAAAATACTTGATATTCTAAAACGCATTCCGTTTTTTTCTATAATATAACGACGACTTACGAAAGGATCAATTCCTATGTATTTTTACTTTATCAAAAATATCTTCCAGGTCGTCTTTATGAGAAACGCCACGATCAGTAAAATTGCATTACGACTCATAGCTTGAGTTTGAAGGTTTCAATCGTGGTTTTACCTGCCAAATCGCTACTCAAGCTGGGAGTGGCGTTGCGAGTGGGGGGGTTACAGTGTTAACCCCCCCTCGTGAGGCTTAAATTCTTTAAGAAATTCATCACAACCTAGTTCCCAAATCTTGGAAAGATCAATCACCTTGTTACAAAACCGTATAATTCTCTATAAGGAAAAGGAACACGGCTGTTGTAAGACATCTGAGTAAGATAAAAGCTCCAAATAGCCGTTGTTTGCGTGCAAAACTAACCGTTGGAGAGTTCCCACCAGCGGGGGTTGGGTTACTCCGTGGTCGTGCTTGTAAACAAGTATTGTTCTCGATACGTATTTCGACAACTAAGTTGCCATCTTCGGGAGAGAAGAATAACGGTTATTCTTCTCTCCCGAAGATGGCAACTTAGTTGTCGAAATACGTATCGAGAACAATACTTGTTTACAAGCACGACCACGGAGTAACCCAACCCCCGCTGGTGGGAACTCTCCAACGGTTAGTTTTGCACGCAAACAACGGCTATTTGGAGCTTTTATCTTACTCAGACGTATAATTCTCCTCGTTTTCTATCCAGTTAATATTTAAGGGAATTTTTTTAACATCTCCTATAAGATCTAGCGTGCATGATTACACCGGACCCTGCATGGAAAACATTTTCGTTCTCTCAACTGTCTCGAACCCCCCATAGATATATCTTGGCTGCACTGATGCAAACAGGTTACTCCGCGATTGAGAGAATCAGAGACAAATTGCGCTTATGTTCAAGTGTTTTGCTAAATTTTTACTTGAACAATTTAGATAACTTCAGCTCGATTCCTACTGAAAATAGTGTAAATAATACCAACTGGAATGAATGAAAAACATACAATGAAAACACGATTATGCTCCCTAAGATACATCTTTTTCCGTCACTCTCCTGATGTTAGCCGTAACCCATCTCTCTCTTCTTCCTCCCCCTACAATTTATTTCACCCCTTATTCCTGCCTTAACGGCTATTATGCTCCGCTGTTGTGTAAGCCGAGTTTATGTGGTGTAGTTACCGGAGATGAATTATTTCGAAGCCTGTAGTTAAGTACTTGGAGTCATACGAACTCATTTCTATCGCTCCCTCCCTGAACCACTAGCCTTTCATTACCAGCGGCGTTATCCAAATTGCATTAAATCACCCTATGATGTGTATCAATGCAACATTGTCAGCAAATCCATCTTACATGGGTATCAATAGTCTAACCTATTTTCTATCTGAGCTAAGTACTTTTACGTTGGGGATGATAAGCAGAAGTTAAAGCTGAGGAAACAAATTAGAGAGTTTGCTAAGTATTCGTTTATTAATAGAGTGAGTAGTTAATATGTTGCTTGAACAAGTCTTCATACTCTGACCCAAGAATAAAAAGGAGTTTACAAAAAGAAGAGTCTATTGAAATGTATTAAAGTTGATTCTGTAAATTCGTTATGAAAATGTTGATTGACAAATATAAAAAAGCATCGACAAGTTGATAAAATTACGTGTAAAATAAAATTGCAACAAAATTATGTAAATTTATGGATATATAATAAATGCAATGGTGGCATATCTGCGAAAGTAAATGTAAAAGAGCAAGATGCCTAAAGGATCAATAAAATAAAGGATATCAATTAAAACATACTTAAGTATATTGCTGTCTTATATGCATTTCATACATTGTTTGCTAATACGTGTTACGTTAAAATGTACACACGTGTAAAAGATCTTCATTGCATTAAACGCACTTCTTCGCATTTAAATCAAGCTGCCAATCTTTCTCCAGCTTGATATTACGCTTAGGTGGTTTTGTAGGATACTGCTACCATCTGATACAATCTCTCTACATAGGACATCAGCAAATAATCTAACTTTCCTCTTTACATTATCCACCAGGTCGTTAATGTATGATCTTTTAAACGTGTTGACTTAGAAAGGGCGACTGAGCAGGGCCGCCAACTTGCTTCACTCTCTTTCTCTCTTATTGCCATTCGAACTAGGCGGGAAAGCTAGACGGGAAATTTTGGACTTGCCGAATCAGGGATATGGCTAGAATACGGTACAGTGTGTACAATGAAGATCTTTTATGCGTGTACATTTTATACATTGTAATGCATGACAAATTAGCCATTGTTTCAGGCTAACAATTGACGGCAGTCAATCTTTGCCAAAGAATTAATAAATAAACAAATATCTCTTTCCTTGTGTGGTATCGAATAAGAATAATTACTGAGGAATATTATTTTAAATTTATATTTCGTTGGGTATGGGTAATAAGCTGTGGCAGTAAAAAGGAAAAAATATTACGTGATACATTATCCTAGCAGTTTAAATTTTCCCATGGATTTGGGATCCAGCGGATAAAACGTGTACCCGCAAACTCGAGAAAGTGCAGCGCAAGAAGATTTGTTAAACAAATGCCACGATGAAAAAGCAAGCGTTACGAAAATACATGAAGATCTTGATTTTCCTAGGAATAAACTTCCTCAAGCAGTATGGGTTCCTGAAAAATCGTAAAACATCAAAAGTCGATTTTCATTCATGTACATAAACAAAGCTCATCCCTCTTTTTAGATATTAAAGGAAAACCACCTCACATACGTTTCATGATCGTGGAGATAGAGTCCTTATCGAAGGATAAATGCAAAAAGGTCTTAATTACAAGCAGGTCTTATTTTGGGCCAAAGGTTTATAAATTTAGCGAACATTAAATTCGCAGTTTCAGGATCACAGGAGAAAAATCGAGCGAAATAACCGCAAATCAGAGTAAAAGGGAAAACTGGTTCACGATAGAAGTAAGGAAAGCCACCTCAAGGAAGTGGATAGTACATCTTCGGGAGCAGAAGGAAGGGTTTAAGGCGAAAAACTTAGCCCGTAATTTCCATCAAATAACTTTCCTCCTGCATAAACCTTTCCTCGGTAAGCAATTCCACTCCTCCCCTCAAATCTCGTTATCTTTTCTTCAAATTATGAATCCTTCAGTCTCCGTTTTGTGAGATCTATACCCTGGGCTCGTCTCATTCAAAGGACCAAAGGCATCCCTCCTTTTCCATTCGACACGCTGCCAAAACCTTTCTACCAACATCATGAAATATTTCTCTTGCACGTTGACTTTAACATTGCTTTGATTATTCTCATCCAGTCCAGAACATAGCTCACTTCCTCCTCAGCTCCCCTTTCCATACCCTTTACCGCTCGGCTCCTTTCTGTTTCAGTTTTAATTATCCTTCGTTAGCATCACACACATGGTTTCGTATACACTCCTCTTGCCTCCTGCGTAAAAAAGAGGTTTAGAGGAAGGAAAAATTTCCATGATGATGGAGAAATAGTTACCCATAAACCTTAGTGAAACGAAGCTACGCTTCCGGATAATGAGTTTATTCACAGTGAAACATTACACATTAAATTAAATTTATTTTATTTATTTGATTACCAATTTAATTTCGTGTACTGAATTTCGTAAATTGTGTTTCCGGAATTCCTTTTTTAAAGTATTACCAGGT
>KZ308522.1:557902-751626 GCA_000376725.2 Ladona fulva | reverse complement strand
AAAAAATTAATCACGTGACAAATCAAGGTAAGATAGATTAAATTCCACTTTTTCGAATTTATACATTGGCTTAGCTGAATGAGAGATGTTACCGCATGCCTTGATATCGAGGATAAGTCTGTCGTTAAACAGGATGTGCCAGCACTCTTACGTTCAAGGTTCGACCGCTGTGCAGGACTTCAATAGAAAACGACCCATGGATCTGTTTTCATAGCACTCAAGCGATCTTTAAAATATAAAATAAACATTTCAACGACATAAAACATAAGACTGGGTCGAGGTTTGGCTCGGCGGAGGAAATTGCACGGTGTGGAACAAGAGGAAAAAGAAGTCGGTAAAGTATCTTCGATAGCCCACTTACCATTTCAAACCCTTCATTTTAGTTGTTCCATTAAAACGTATTTGCAGTCCGCTCAACGCGATATTTCAAAGCTTTCTCCTTTCATATTTCATCCCTCGCCTCCCGACTTGATATCGAAAATTTGTCCCGAACATTTAGGCTCCCAACTCCCGCCAACTCTGCCGCCACTACTCTTCTACTCCTCCGCTATGCCAAGACTAACTTCGCGCAGGCCGCTCCCATTTGCTATCCAAATTCCCTCTCCTCCCCCTCTTCTATCATCATCTCGTTGTCTTCGTTTGGAAGTACTCATCAATTTAACCAATTCTCAACTACTTCCCTAACTCACCATCAAACTTACCGCTACCTCGTCTCCATTCCCCTCAGCCCTTCACCGCTCTTTCAGCCAACCTTTCCCCGAACTCTGTTCACCGAAATGTCTTAACTTCCAAAATAAATTCTTTCGTACGCTCCTCGATTGAAGCCCTTGATTTTCGTTCAACTGTCAATTTCTCCATTATTTAGGACTAGTATTTATTTTATTCACTATGTTACATTTTCTAACCGGCTGCGCTGGCGGAGTGGTTAGCGTAGTAACGATCCAACAACAAATTCCCGGGTTCGGAGTCCCGGTTAATCAAAATGTTCTGGTTAGGGGGTGGTTGTGTATGAGTCCGATTTTCTCTAAAAGGTTTTCCAACAGAAAGGGTACTCAATTATAAATATTAGCGCCAGAACATACAATCACCATCTGACTCTATGCGGTTGAAATAACGCTGAGGACTATACTATATTTCCTATATTCGCCGTACTTGTTGAAAAAGCTGTATATATTAGTTTCCATTATTGTTTAAAATTGAAATCCAGATTGTAGACAGTATATTTCATTCTAAAAAGAATGAAAATGAAATTGGGACTTTCTAGTCCCCATTTCGACCAGTGTATTACATTCTTTTTATACGAGTCGTTACTTGAAGGATCGGGGATCTTTCTCTTGATATGATTGAATCTTAAACAAAGTAAAAATTTACCATATATTCCCTTTGTTTTTCTCAATACATACTGTATAAATTTCTGTAGAAATATACTATATTAATAGAATTATCTTACAAAATCACGGAAGAAGAAGCACATAATGAATAAATTGAAAATTTCACTGCTTTCTATAAGACTCCATAATTGAATTCTTTGATGAAAATCCATAGATGAAAGCTGAAGATTAACAAATTGTACTCAAAGTATAATTAATGATATCTATTTACAGCTTCCCTTTGATAGAGCAAATAATTTCTTGACTTTCCCTAAAGTTATAACGATATAAGATGTCAGTTTGCAGATATTATACCGCATCTTTTGAGAACCAATCTTTTGATGTGATTGAGTCCGGAGATAAGCTTTTATTTTCCCTCAATATCGTGAATAATTTCTATCCCTTTTGATCTCATGCCATCCCCTTTCCATCCATATCTCTCCATACCCTTTACCTCTCCCAGCAACAGACGTTTCCACCCACTTGCCTTACATCCTAACTTTGCGATGTCCTCCCATCCCCTGAAGCTTCTCCTTGTCCTTTTCCCTTCCACTCAAAGCGTACCCTTTATCATTCTCCTTTACGTTTTCGCCACCTCCAAAATACGTGGATATGCATATGTATGCTACTGTACGTACGTGTTCTCTCACTCTCTGCTCATGTGTCCTGTCACGAAGTTTCGTTTTCCATATCCTTTGTTCTCCCTCCTTTGGGTAACGATTCCCATTCAGCCTCGTTTCAGAATTATTCGTACGCATCGTAGTACTATTGTTGATACACACCTACAGGTAGTAACAAGAGAGGTATCTATGGCTTGTTTCAGGGGACTTAATGGTAAAATTTACCCTTTAAGGTTTCGCAGTAAATAGGTGATAATAGTGATAGATAATTGAAGTGAATTCTGATAGATCTGCTCTTGAAAAATATCCGCAAGCAATCAGTATGGACCAAAAGAAGGAAATCGGATTCCATGATTCCACATAAGTTGAAATAGAGAGATATTTGAATATGTTTGGTCACATTCGACAGGATGCTTGAACGACGAAAGTAATCTTAATTATTTCATTTTCTCTACCTTTGTACAGACAAAAGGACGTAATAGCAAATAATAATGTCAGGAAGTCCTCTTCATATTTTTACTACCTATCTATTAAGTATTTACACCGTAGGTCGGTTTTATCCTCTACAATTAGCAACTAGAACTATAGAGGGAATGGAGCTTACTAGGGAAGATTAGGAGCTAGGTAGTTTGCCCTTGCTTTCCTCGCTGAGCCAGAATTCTTCAGGAAGAGCAAGTCCCCGTAAATGCAACATCGTGGCCTTCTGGGTAAAACCCATAGCATCCAATAGTAGTGCTGTACCTGATGATGAATGCAAGGCCAAACCGGTCGTCCATTAAAATATTGTGGAAAATACTGCCCAGTTCTCGATTATTCTTCATTCGATAAGAATTTATCAGGATGAAAACAGTTACTGAGAATCATTCATACCTCAGAAGAGTTCATATCATCATAGCTGTGGGCAAAAATGGGACCTAAAGAGTCCTGTACCTAAAGAGAGGCGAAAAATATTTCATTCTTCAAGATATGGTAGCAGAAACGAACTCTCATGACTTCGATAATAATGCTTGAGAGTTTAATCATAACGTTAGACCCTCAACCCCACCGCTTAAAAGCTCGGGATAACAAAATTCAGGCCCATGTTAGCTGCGCATTTCCTTTATAGATGATCGCATGATGTAAATGGAGGGCAGCGCTTATGGGGAAGGCTACGTGAGAGAAGCTGCTAACCTAAACCTAAGCGCTGACTAATGTTTTGCAGTGGAGGTCAGTGTTCTCACTAAGTGACTGTAGGAAATGATGTGAGGAACCAACGATATATGAGCAACTATAACTTCTACCTCATAAAGTGAGGTACACGATACGTGGTTGAAAATCCTTATCTTACAAAGTGAAAAAATGCCGATTTCCTCTTGTAATTTACAGGTCCATGTTGTCAAAAATGACGGCAGAATTTCCCAAGAAAGCTCATATTTTTCGTAATATTGCAGTAAGTGTATATATTGTAAGCTTTCGTACAAATTTTAATGATAATTAAATACTCATTATAAAAGTGTTATTAGTTACAAATAAAACCTTTATTTACAGTAATACTTAATGGTGAGTTTATTCCTTTTTTCTCGTTGATTATTCAAGGAGAGTATTTCATTATTGAGACTTTTTAGGAGAATGAAACCTTGATCAGTACAATATTCTCAGTGGGGTTATTTTCTATTTTGAATTAACCATAAAATTTCCAATGCAATTTTTCTGACATCAACAATTTGTAGAGAGGGATAAGAGGCTCAGGTAATTCAGACTATAACAAAACTGCTTACTACCTTCTTTAGCTGACTAAAGCTGACTAATTAAGCCTCAGGATTGTATGCTGTTGAAATGCTATTTCGACAATTCTCTGGTATCGCATATGAATTATTGACGGTTGAAGCCATTTTTATTTTATTCACTCTTTTTAATTTCATTTCTGTGGATCAATCATCTCTCTAATGTAGCTCCTTTTTTCTGCAGGATTTTCTCCGTTTTTCTTTCCATTTATCGCGAAATAAAGAAGACTTGAAAACTTTCATACCATTTACATACCAACCAAAAAATTTTAAACTATACGCGTGTATGCAGTGCATACGAAGGCTCAGTCATTCTTTCTCATAGTAAAAGATTGGAAAATGAAATTCATTCCCCGTTTTAATAATTTGCCAAAGTGTTTGCGCGATTGGAATAATTCAGTTATTCAATGCCCACGTTTATCTGAATAGTTCCTTTTTGGGATTTTCTTTTCAGAACGATGCACTGCTGGGCTCAAGCTATAAAAATGATTTTTTTTAATTTAGACAAATTAATCACCTCACAATTAATTGCGTCGATTGGTGTTACTTGTATTTTTGTCGAACTTTGAACCCAGCAGTGCAATTTTCAGAGGTCGGTAAGATGATATAACTTTAAATTAGTGGAATTGAAAAATTAATCTGAAATAAATATTCTAAATACATTTTTTAACCACCCACCAAACGGGTTAGGTTGCTGTTGTGCGGGTTTTAGGAACCCGCAACACAATATAACAGGCCCGAATCCGTATGTTATACTAGTTAAGATGAAGGCAAAAATCAGGGGATGAAGGAATACAATTTTGCTGGGTTGAGGTGGGGAATTACAGGAACCTCGAATTCCTCAGTGGCGTTCCTTAAGTTGAAATCCAGGTATATTATTGATTTTATTTTAAATTTGTAAAATTACCGAAGTTCAATGAATCCCTATTCAAAGATATTTTCGGAGATATAACAACAAAATTCCGCAGCGTTATTCTAGATATTTTTGCATCCCCTCACTGCTTCTGAATATGCAATTCTGAAAATACAAAGGTGGCTTTGCAATTAGGAGTTCGACTACTGAGAGAAGCAGGAAGCAGAAAAAATCTGCTCTTAAAGAATCAGTGGAATTGAACCTGATAAATAAATATCTTGGGATTGTTAATAAAGATTTGAATTTGTCTGTATTCCATTGAGATTTCCCTCTCTAATCTCGGTATATTTTATACTATCTTAAAGATAACTTATCTTTCCGAATTCTGCGATGAAAATCAAAATAATACGTCAATTTTAAAGGTTTTCAAAAAATTGAATTAAAACATCACGTAATATTTGTTATTCTCCAAGCAAAGTACGTCTTGCTAAGACAAGAAAGTTTTTATAGTTCAACAAGAAATGTGGAAGACTCGTCCTGGAAGAAACCAAAGCGCAGTGAAAAAAAGGCAACTGACTGCAGTGAAAACTGCGAGGAAGTAAAGATTTTCACAGGGAAGTTCGGAAACATCTGTAACTCCAGCTTCCGCGAAGGAGTCATCAAAAGGCTTATCTGGAAAAATATGCGGCCATAAAAAAGAGGCTGGCGTGTTTACAACACCCCACGTGATTGCTAAGCCTAAAACATTTCAGTGTTTCGACGCCGGAAACGAATGTTCCTTCCCGTAAGATGACGCACAACACCGCTGTTTTGATTCGAAGCGTTTCCTCCTCCAAATTTATCGTAACCAATACGGAAGTTTCAGCGAAATATGCCAATTAGGGTGAATATTCTAATTAATATCCCTTACGAGAAGCCTTTTAGAGATTAACTCAGAAATTGGACAGGTCTCCGAGTTTTGACGGGCATTAGATACAGCTCAATGAGGCCCATCGTATTCACATTGACTAATAGTTCCAGACAGGGGAAGCTAGGATTTGTTCATGGGAGGGGGTTTAGAGCCATAAAGTAAACCCTTCATTGCCTACAATCCAGGGCCAGGAATACTTCTAAAATGTAATGGAAATATAACCTGATTCATTTTTACATGTGTACCCTGCGAATCCCAGCGGTGTTTGTTTAGTATAAATGGGAGAGGCCTCTCTCATGCTTTCGTTTATTGTTGGATTTGTTCTCACGGGGGTTTGGAATTCACAATACCACCCCTTTGGCTCTGCCTCTGATTTTTGATAAGTACATTTACTGCGTTTCGTTTTCCTGCTGCGTCTTATGGAGGTACCGTAACGGATATGAAACTTTGCTCGATAAACCCATTTCCTCAACGTTTGCCCATATACTTTTGGCCTTGTACTCCCCACCTGCTACCGTTTCCCTTCCATTTTCGCAATCCAGACTCAAGTCCCATCCTGCTAACCCCCTGTCACCGCTCATTATCCGTCACGAACAGCTGCCCTTGTCTCTCTCCTCTTTACCTTTCTCCACTTCCTTCCTCATCCCGAAAAAGAACCTTCTTCCACCTCTCTGCCCCGCTTCCTTCGCTACCCATATCACTCCTTTGTGCCCTCAAATCTCTCTCGTATCCAATTTTTACCCAAGAATAGTTTCCTCTGTTCAGCTTTGGCCTATTGGAGTAGTCCAATTCGAGTGGGAATACATTTTCACTCTCATGATTAACGAAGTCAATATTTCGTTTATCTGTCACCCATGTTTCTTTTAACATTGTGTCAATTCGTCATTACATTGAGGAAAAGCAGTGCACTGCATTCATATTACCGTACATATCTATGCAACGGTGGAGTTTTTCGGTCCATTTTTATGGCTGAATTCAAGAGGTCGATTCTTATGTGGATACTACCTTTTCAGGCATAAAACCCATGTTTAATCTTGGTTGAAAATTTCATTAGTATGAACAATATGAAAAATAAGAGTGAAAATATAAGAAAAGAACGATTACTTCAACTAATAATAAATGAGACGTGCTGCAAAGGTAAAACCTTCAGTAAATACAAAAATGTGTACAAATATGTTCCTGGTTTGCAAAACCAAAATTTTTCTTTATTTATTTCTTTTTCTGCATTTGTTAATAGAAAGTGTCAAAACTTTGGTTTCCAGAAAGTATGGGTGGATTTGTACATTTAATGTACCCATGCTATGCTTGCGCATATTCTAATTTATAAAACAAAATCTAGAGTCGAATTTTATTGGAAGCATGTGAAAAATTCTAGATATTATGGACACACATTAGGGGTCGACTTTAACTTAGATCGATTATGACTATTGCCATTGTGTTGATTCCCTGAAAAAGTTCCTTTCTTGAAAGTGGCTATCTTTAATTGATGTCACGGCATTCCTGGGATTACTAATACACTTCTGACATCTGGATACACTACGTATACCGCCCTTCTAAGTCACTTAGTGCCACATATTCCCAAACGTACTCTCTTGAATTGTGTTATCAGTTAAAGACAACCTCAAATGGTAACTGGAAATAGAAGTAATCTCAGTTAAGTATTTTCGACAACATTTCACTCTGATTAACTCCAATGGATTGATAAAAAGGATAACTTTACACGGTATGAAAGGCTCAAGGGATATAAATGCGATTATTTTATTAGCTAAAAAAGCAGAAATGAATCTGAAAACTTATTCTATGTAATGCCACACGCCGAAAGGCGGCTTGTAGGGTATTGATGTAGATATTGATGTAGATGTAATAATTTTCCAGTGGTAGTGGTAGTGGTATAGTCGAAGGCGCTTCAATAGCTGAAATGATTTCGCATGTAGTGGCTCCCCAATGGATCGAACTACTTTCATCGAAGTCGAACGCATCCATCCCGAATTCTAAATTATTCGATTCTTTTCGCAAGGTGATTGGTTACAGACATCATATTGGCGTTTTCTAATCACCAGTAAATGCTTTAAAATAAAAGAATGCATTGTGTTTTCCATTTCGTCGAAAATCCTGTTTTTCTATTGAAATTATATCTTGTCCGCTGTACAATAAATTCATTTTAATTTAATATTGCATGCATTAATTTCTATTGCTTCTTTTCGACGTATGTATCCAAAGCGAGTGACGCATCTTCCGTTGGTGTCTTTAGAAGAAAAAATTATTGCGAAATGGAATGAGAGGCGAGGATAATTATGCAGAAGTTTCCCTCAACCATTTTTTGGGATAAAATGGAACATTTACAACGAGGCGAAGAAAAATGAATTATATGATTTGGAGAGGGAAGAGAGTTTCTCGATCTGGGAAATATACCCTTGTCTATGTCTATAGAAGTGCTTTGCAAGCCGCCTTTCCGCGTGTGGCAGGGGGTGCATGCATCATGACCCCTACTTTCCTAATCCATTGATTTCGCGTACCGTTCGCGGAAAAAGGAATTCTTGAATCGATTCGTTCTAGAATTTATATCTCTGATCTTTCTCACAGTATCAGAACGGCCTGTGTAACATGGAGGACACATTATATCGGCTACATCATCTGCAAACGTGCTTTCTCTGAATTTATACAGTCAATTTATTCTTTCTTTATGTCTTCTAAAGATTCCCATCCTGCGTCCTGCATCCCTCTCGCTGAACCTTTTATAATTTCCAAATACAACACTTATCGGCAGGTTCTCTTACACTAACGCATACTATAGGTGAGGCCTAGCTAACTCGAACCCCTTTAATTAGATAGCTGGAATAAGGCGAAACTTGTTTATTGAATGCTAACAAGCTTATCACGAAGAATGGATAATGTATACGTGGTATCAAGATGCTCAAATTGATGTTTAGAGTGGCAAAGGATTGGAATAGCTAGTCGAGAGGGGTCACTGGGGGAATGAATTGGAGGAAAGGGGAGCGGGATGAGGAAAGATGCTCGCTAACAAGGATGAAAACCCCCTCCGTGGATTCGAAATGAAGTTATTTACATCGGATGGATTCGGCGGGGAATCATTCTTCGGAAAGAGATTGCGCAATAAGGTTAGCTTTCCTTCCTATCGCAATTTGCCGAGCGAGATTGAGCGAAGCTTAAGTTAAACATGGGAAGCAGCCTCCCGATCGCGTGGCGAGGAGCGCGAGGGGATGGATATGCTTTAAATTAATTAAAGGAAAGTGGAAGCAATCAAAGCGTGATAAACATATCCATACTCTAGAAACCCTTTCTAAAAAAATGCGAGTGGCCCTTCTTAATTGGCGACAAAGGGCACATAATATTAGTAGGAGAGGCAATTTCAATTAAAAAGGCATTAGGCCGATTGCAATGAGGAGATTTCGAATGTCATTTGGACGAACAAATCATTCCAACTCCAGGAGAAATAATTTCACTCTTCCAAAACTTCCATCCATCTCCCATTGTTATGCGAGCTCATTTTATTCGGAGCCATTTTTCGGGAAACGCTCTTTTCTTTCCCTTCTTTTCTCTCTCTCAAATAACAACCGCTCGGAACAGTCCCTCTCCAATTAATTACGCGCGGAATTGCGTTCATTAAGAATTTTCGCCCAGATAAACCATCGCGTCCCTGCTGGAAAATAAAAAAAATGCCAGCGCCCTTTCGCGCTCGTCCTGTTTTCTTTTCGTCCCTTTGTAGAGGCAAGCACAATCGCCCCAATATTATTATTGTAATTACCGATCTTTTCTTTCCCCGCTTCATTTTCTTTCAGAGTCGGCCTTCTTTCCAGAACATCATTTTGGCGACCTGTTTCATTAGGATCTTCCCCATCTGTTTCCCCCACATCTTTCTTCCGCTACTTCCGACTCAGTCTCTTAAATAACTCCCGCTCCGGTTATAACGGTTTTTCTCTCTTGCAACTTTGGTTTATTTCTCTATTTTTCTTCCGTCTCCATACTCGCTTCTCCTTTGTAATTGGTCGTTCAGCCTCTATGAACTTTCCTTCCAGCTGAGTGGCGGGCGAATTTCATACCTACGCGGGTAACTCAAACGCTTTAAGACGCAGAATGTGAATCTCCAGAAAATAAAAGCTTTAAACAAAGACTTGATTTACTTAATCAGTTCAGAGATGGTAAATTCTTAGAAGATATAACTGTTATTATACGTCCTCCCTGTTACATAGGCCTCCTGAAACTTCGAGAAAAATCAGAGAAATAGATCCTAGAACCAATCTTTTCTAAAATTCATTTTTTCCGCGAACGATATACGAAAGTAACCGATTAGGAAAGTAGAGTCATGGTGCATGCATCTCCTGCCACACGCCTAAAGGTGGCTTGTTGGGTACATATTGTATGTGGATGTAGCTGCCACTCCGATGCCACGCAAGCAAGAATCTTAGTTTAGGAAGTCACAATAAATGTTTCGCAAAAATACGCTCCAGCACTCCAGAAAAATTCATTTTAAATATTGCATGCATTTTTTTTAGTTGATTCGTATAATTTACGTGGCAATGAAAAATAGTGATGTTTTCTTAATTCTCGAATAATAAATATTTACTTTTGGATTTAAAATATTAGCCCATCTTAAAATGTGCTGACAGCTGCCTGTTTAACCAGGCTTATAGAGTCAGGTTTGTAGTTATCAGGACTGCAGCAACTCTGTAAGATGTCGATTCTTAAGTTTGGCCATAGGGAATTTTGAATCAGAATTTAAAAGGAAGTTTTTCAACCATTTACCACTGTTGTCAAGGATGGCATTACTATGGCAGAGGATTCAAGAGAGTGAAGATCCCCATGCGGATCGCGAGTGATCGATTTTGCCTCACTTGCTCTAGCTATTACACATTTTCTTTAGCATCTACGTCTTTCCCATGCTCTTTTTCTTGCTTTAAATGTATTTATCATCACCCAGAATCAACACGTACAACAAAAATGTACAATATATATTAAAAAGTATAACAGAAAAGATTCCGATGAAACAATTAGAAAATAGTCTTGAGGATACAACTCGAGGACCATAAACGTGAAGTTTCCACACTTAAACAGAGTACACATACCTGTAAATATTCGTTTATGACCTTTGCTCCCTTCCTGATTTGCCATTATAAACAGAATATAACTATAACGTAATTTGTTTGAAGTTGTAAACTGAGTATCTAGATTTTGCAATGAAATTCTATGACACACTGCCTTCGAGAGGTTTTGCAAAGGATTTCCTTTCCTACTAATATGAATACCGGGCTGGGTGTCTTATTTTCCCCTCAATAATGACTCCCATTTGGCCTGTTGCCCATATTAAATACCCAAAAAATACGAATAAACAAATAAAAGATTTCCATTCTTTAATCAGCCTCACCGAGTGCAATCCTATCTCTCGAATCTACGACTTACCTTTTTCCCAGCCCAGTCTCTTTCGCCTCATCCATTTCCTTACCCTTCCTTCCAAATTCTCGTGGCTATTTCTTTTCCTCATCCATTCCTTTGCTCCATTCTCTATTGTTTATCATCTTTTTTGTCTCGCGATCCTCTTCCAATCTTAATTCCAACCTCCATTTTCCACCAGCCAGCCTCCTCTCTCCACTGCTTTTTGTCCGATCCTTGCACGCAAAGATCCCCTCGTCCCATCATCGTCCCTTTCTCTCACCTTCTTCTTTATCTCTCCTTAAAATTCTGCCCTTCTCATGTTTTTGTCCTCGTTTTCGCCTCCAAATATCTAGCGGGCTTCGTCACGTCACATGAGTTCGAAGCCCAGCTGTGGATTTTCTGTTCTGGTTCGCTTGTTGAACCGTTAGAGGATAATGAGGCTTTTGTTGATTCATTTTCTGTCTTTGTATCGTGGATGTTTTTGTCCCTTTCATGAAATAGCTTAAGGAGACTTAAGTTCATTATCTACCAGCAGTATCAAGGAGTAGATGAAAAGGATTTCGGAGCTTTTTATTTTACTAAGAGATACAATCCTGGCAAAAATGGAACGTAATAATTGTTTTTATGAAGTCGGTTTTATTTCGGCAGGAGACCTCTAAAATCTTTATTTCTCTAATCGATAGATCGATTTCGAAACTTTATAATTTAGTTATTACATTCAACTCCTTTCCTGGATTTTCAATTAGACTATGATTTTTAAAACAGAATGCGATATAATAACGTACCATGACTGGAAACATTCAGCTTTAGCAGGTTTACTTAAGGAAAGACCAAAAAATATTTTAAACTTATATTCAAACTACTGGGTGCGAGGAGTAGAGGTCAAATACCTTACAAGTTAATACTTCCGCTTGTTTAAGATTGAGCTCCAATGACTTTATTTTCTCTTTTATTGTGAGAATGTGAGGCTTTAATTCACCTGAAATCATAACTGTTCACCAGGAGTGGTGTTGGCAGCATGGTTAGCGTGACAGCGTATCAACCCAAACATCCCGGGTTCGAGACCAGGCTAAATCTAATTTTACTAGTTAGGCAATGGTTGTGTGTGTTCGGTCGTCCGCTGTTATTGTTTATGTCTACCGCTGTAATCGTCCAATAAAGAAATGTTTGTGGAGACTTTGGGAAATAAAATAAACAGACAAATTTGTAATGAAAGATTTGGTGCTTTCCCGGTGAATATGGCGTAGAAATATTTCTCGGGTTTCCATTCCAAATTTGTATCTTCATTAACACCAACAATCTCAGCTCTATGTCCGAAATGCATCTTAACAAGGATATAATACTCAAGGAGTATGCCAGAGATTCCGATAATCCACTCACCCCTACACTAATGAATATTCCATTACTTATTTTACTAAAGGAAATCGCAATCAGCACTTATGACTTCGGTTGCTTTGACCAAATTCTAAACCCTTCCAAGCGGCTGCAAATATGAAGAGAATTCCCGAGGCCTCACGCGATGGCCTCTTTATCCCCTTTCGAACCTTCTATTATCGTCCCATTCACAGCTGCTACCCTTCGGTCTTCTTCTGCTCATAATTTATACCATTCCCCAAGAGCCCGCGTCTTACACCATCTCGCACCCCTTTCATAACCCTCCACCGCACATTATTCCCGTTTCCAATCGCTTCGTTATACCTGCGTCATTTCACACCCGGAAGATCAAACAACCCCCGATAGCAATTTACGAATAAGAGGGACCGCCGCCATCCCAATCCCTCTCTTTCTCCTTTATTACTCCACTCCCCCTCTCTCAATCTCCCACACGCATTCTCTCTCAACCGCTAACTGTTTGAAGCCAACACATTTCTGTCCTACTGATAATTCACAGCGGGCTACATTGTCTCCGGAATTCTGTTTGTGACCCATCCTAGGTTTATTCCAAGAATGCGTGGGATTTATTTCTTCCTTCTGACGAAAGGAATTTTGCTTTCTTGTTCCAACTGTTTATATCCTAGAAGAGAAGGTAAATTACGATCGGATTTGTAATATCAATTCTGAATGTAACATCACGTACTGTCGTGTGGCACTAAGAATACCTCAATGCGTGAATAATACGCATTCATTTTTTGTTTGGACTTGTTTACTTTCTGCTATATCTCCTAGTCGTTTAAGGAGGAGTGACCAAAATTTAAGTAAATACAGTGGTACCTTGGATAAAGACAGTAATCCGCTTCAAAATCGTCGTCGTTAACCGGAACCGTCGACATCCAAGTCGCGATTTTTCACAACCATACCATGCGACGAAGGTGAAAATAAAAATCATTTAAATGTCATTAAATACGGTACATATAATTTATCCTGTTATATTCGCAACAAAAAATTATCATTAACAAAATGAATAGTTATAAAAGAAGATTTTAATTTCCAATCTGCACCAGAAGTCGTCGTAAACCAAAGACTGCGTTGTCACCCGAGACATTTTTTTATCACAGCAACTCGTCGTTATCCTAGAACGTCGTTAACTAACATCATCGTTAACCAAGGTACCACTGCATTTAGTAACGATACCGGAAAGTGAATGAAGGATTTTTAATTTTCTTCTTCAATAGAAATTTTATTTTCTCTCTCTGTTAGGAGGCATCGATTACATCTTTATTTTGCTAGACATTTTATGAGAACAAGCATTGAAATCGACATATAGGTCGAGATTTAAAAAAATCATATTTTTAGAGATTAAGGAAATAAATCCAAAAAATAAAAAAAAGAGTTCATCCACACAATAATATATTTGAGTAAAACACGAACGGTTTTGCAGATTCTTCTTCATCTTCAGGCAACCAGAAGAAATCCTTTACTCAAATATAATCTTCTGAGACTTTCGATTTCGATACTCTAAACTCGCATTATTTTCACCAAATATCACTTGAATTATTTAGTTATATTGGAACATTAATTGTATAATCATAAGATATATNAAAGGGAAAGGAAGCGGTGAGGGACGGCGTAGAACGTCCTATATATATATATACACATTTTCCAATACAGGGGACAGGATGTGAATACCGCATCTAAATCCTTTGCACTTTGATTACAGGGAGAGGAAAATTCCCCCTTCTGAAAAAACCGACCACTATAACGAAGAGTCATACATTATAAGAAAAGGACTAATATAAAAAATAGAAAAAAAAAACTCACTAGGATGTGGAGATTATTCAAGCTGAAGAATCACGGCAAATATTATGATCCTCTTCGAGAAGTGAATACTCGCGGGGAAGTTAAGATTAAATGCTAAGCCAGGAGGAAATTGAAATTTCCTTCGTATCCTTATCGAAGCCATCTAAAGTGGAGGGTTTGTTAACTCAGAATCAAACAAGCGAACTCACTAGCTTTGTTATCCACAGTCTAGAGTACGTTCATCACATTTATTGCATCAGGGGTTTGTGAAGCATGCATGCTGTGCCTACCAATTAACTCTGAATAACACAAAGGTTAGATTGATAAATATACGTCTTGCTTCCTTATTATTCCTTTCTTTAGTAAACGCAATGACAGAGAATTCTTCGAAAGGAATACGTGGAATAATGGAATAACACAAGGAAAAACTGAGTACTGATTTGGAAATACCTCGGAACAATAATTTGAATCTCGGTTTTAAGATGTTTTAGATTAATGTTGATATCCTAGAACGTTATCCTAGAACGTCGTTAACTAACACCATCGTTGTCGAGAAGAATGTTTTTCTATTAATAACTGCGAAATAGGAAATTGTAAATTAGTGGCTACATTTTAGGTTTATATTAGGTATATTCTATTGTATTTTCTATGAAATACTCTAAAGGATTTTAGGTAAAAAAATGTCAATTTGTGTATAAAAAGTAGGAAACATAATTCATGGATAAATTTGATAGTTTATAACGTGTGCAATATAATGTTGATTGAATTCAAGAGGAGTTTAAGTTATAGAACACATGAGCATGGTGCCGTTGAAACTAAATTTATCGAAATAGCCGATTTAAATTAGTGAGGATGCGTGATTTTTGTTAATAATACATTCCCAAGGAGTAACGGACTTGAAAAAAGTCGGTTCCGTCAGACATTTTTCATGTCCGTTTCTCCTTGGGAATTTTCCTAGGTGCACGCCTTATCGTGCCAAGTCTCCTAAACCCTGTTCCTTGTTTGTAATCCTTTAAGGGGAGATCTCCTTCCATCACTTTGTATGGTCGGTGCCTCTGAGAGACCATGGCTGGTAACGATGCCGCTGAGTCGGACGAACTCACGCGCCCAATACCAACAAAGTCTCCCAAACGGCATGTAGAAATGTTCTGGTGGAATAGCACAATGGATAGAGCAACCGAACGGCAATTGGGAGACCTGGGTTCGTGTCCCGGTTCTTTTTTCATGTCCGTTTCTCCTTGGAAAATTTCCTAGGTGCACGCCTTATCGTGCCAAGTACCTAAAACCATTTTCCTTCTTTGTTAATGTTATGTTATGTTATGTTATGTGAAGGTTTGTTAAAAATGATTGACGTTGATGATATTTGGTTACAGACTTGGCGTGTGCGGTTGTTGGTTTTAACTTCTTTACGTTTTCGCATGAAAAGTTTCCGTTTGTAACGTATTTTTATTATCATATTAAAAAATAGGTGCTAAGAAAGGGATAAGGTTGTTATTGCACGAAAAGTCGTGCGGATATGAATACTCCCAAGGGGAAATGGACATGGAGAACTATGACAGAATCTGACAGGATATGGAGTCCGACGAAACACTTGCCCTTCCCTACAAATTCTCCCAAACGGCATGGATAAATGCTCTGGCAAGATAACTCGTTGGTCAAAGAGAAAAAAGTTGAAAAAAATAAGACAACATCCTGTGGTAACGAGTATAAGTGTTGTCTTATTCTTTTCATCATGAATAGCAACCACAAAGTCGAGGCCGAAGGAGTGGATTTTGAGAAAAAAGTTATTTCTCCTTGTAGAGATAACTTGTATAAATGTCTCAATCATTTTCTGGGAGAAATATGTTACACTTGAGATTCGCCATTATCTTTCGTTTGAATCTTTATGTGTTAAAGTTACTCGTATTTTCATAATCCCTGGGAAAAATTGGCAGCTCGGGGACAAAACAAAACTTTGTACTTAGCTACGTACCTTGCTTTGCACTTTGTATTATGATAGCGCCACCAGCTACAAGAATATACTTTTACTAGGTGTGGGTAGGAGAGAGAGGAGAGAGAAGTAACATTTATTATGGAAGTAACTTATACTTTATTTAATTTTCTTAAAATGCATATGCTTTCCCTGTTCTTAATGATACAACCACGACTGCGAAACAGGCTGGAATGTATACGGAGTTTTTTCATGCCTATGCGATGGCTTTACACGAATTTTCACCCAAACATACTAGTTATATTAGACTATTCCTGTTTGATTACATTTCCGGAGTTTTTCTTAAGAAAGAAATCGCAGTTCTACGGAAATCTCTGTTTAAAAATGTGAGCTAAAGGAC
Source organism: Ladona fulva (assembly GCA_000376725.2). Classification (NCBI taxonomy): domain Eukaryota; kingdom Metazoa; phylum Arthropoda; class Insecta; order Odonata; family Libellulidae; genus Ladona; species Ladona fulva. The sequence goes on along the minus strand of KZ308522.1, from coordinate 735,212 downwards.
TCCGTACGGAGGCCAGGTCTTGTATTAGGAGTAAGAGAGTTAAGCGGTAACCTCAGCGAAGGAAATGGATAGAAAAATCCAGTTTGGATGCCAAAATAAGCAAACAAATTGAAACCGTCCGCGTTATTGCAGTTTATGCGGGAGCGAAGGTAAACAGAAGCGGCGGATGGAGGGAAATGGAAGAGGGAACTCTGAGGAAATAGCATCTCTGAAGGAGAAGAGGACGTGTAAAGGAGTTGAAGGAGAAGGTTCGGGAGGTTTTAGGAGGATTAAGGAGAGCAGTCTGAGGTAGAAAAGGGAGAGAGAGAGTATTGCAGTTGAAGAAGGAAGGAAGGATGCGGGTGACGGTGAAAGAGTCATGGGTTTGGGAGGAGATTCCCCGTTCTTGAATGGTGGTTGCCACTGGGAACAAGCAAGGGGAGGACAATGGGTGGGGGCTGAGGGAGAGGGGATGGATGGAGATAGGAACATAGCGGAAGCGGATGCGAAAGCTCGGGGAAGGGCCATTTAGAATTTGAGGCGAGGAGTAGCGTCTTCTGGGATCTGGAAGGGAGGAAAAAAGGGTCGGTTTAGGGGAAGGCGTGCTCGTGGGGGAGGTTTTTGTGGAGGATCTTGGTGATTATCGTGGCGGAATATGGCAGGGCAGCAATTGTTGGAGGGATGCGATAGAGGAGGAAATGAAAATGAGTTGGCCGGTGAGGTGATGAAGAGGGGCCGACGGATTCCTGGGGAAGTCTTCGAGACGGAAGTCCTTTTCCTTGAGTAAAGGGAAAGGAAGCGGTGAGGGACGGCGTAGAACGTCCTCGATCCTCTGAGGAATTCTTTCCGTTCCTCGCGAGATACTCCTTCCCGGGAAAGATCCCTGGCATAAACAACCCGATGAGTAATAATTGCTTAATGGATGAGATACCTCGAGGTTGTCGTACCCAGCGTATATTCGGCTTGCGGTCGTGAGCTTCCACGAGGATTTCTCGAAAAATCGTCTTTGAACTAATTATATCGTCTTCCATGCCGGATTCCTCGGAGTTTTCTCGGATTTTTTAGCAGCGGGATCCTCTCCAATTTCGCGCACGCTTGGATTATGCTGGATTTCTTAAGGGGTTGGAATGAAGTCCTAAGTGGGGCGGGCGCCGTTATGCTTTTTTTATAATTCACCCCGCGGAGAATATTCCGCCCCCAAAACTTCGTTTTCCCGAGACGGAAATCCACATAGGAGGAAATGGACGCTCTTTTAATCGCCCGACAAAATTTCTCGGCGAAACGTAAACTCGATTAATTTTGGGCTCTTACCCGTCTTTGTTATGCGCGTGGCAACTCATTCGAAACCCCGCAAACGCCCACATTTCGCGTTTTTCTATTGAGCGTCCTTTTCGCAAGATAACATCTCCGAAAACTACGCGGGACTCGGATCCTCCGAGGGATGCTTTATAAACCGACCGACCTGGGATGCATAATGGAAAAGAATCATTTAGTCCCGCGACAAAAAGGTAGGGAAAAAAAGGAAACCGACGTTTTTCCGACGGGAACGAAACGCACCGTCCGCGGTTATATATTTTCGGCGCAAAAAAAGCAAGCGGGAATCCCATGATTAAGTTTGCTTTTTTCTTTCTCTCCCGCTCTCCTTTATTTTACCAGGAAACCCTTGAAGCGCCAGCGGGAACAGAAACGTAATCCAAAACGAACCGGAGTTCTGCGAAGGAAAAAGGGGCCTTGACAGATGGATTAGAAAGAGAGGTGGGGATGGTGAGGAACAAGAGGCTGGGATTGGTACGTTGAATGATTGTGACTTGCGAAGACAGAGGTGGGAGAGAAAGGGAAGCTTTGAGAAGTCAGAGGGAAGAAAGGGAGCATGGGGAACCTTTATCAAATCCGAGCCTTTCCTTGTAACATGCCTTTCTATCTCTACGGCTAAGACCAAAAGGCTCTTTTTTCCTTTCTTGAAAGCTATGACCGCGTGGTAACCTAATTATTCGGGATGTTTCGGGAAATAAAAAAGGGCTTTCATCGAGTCCGAATGATTTAGTTTGAGTCCGCGATTGAAAAAACTCGGTTGCCGATTTTAGAGGAAAGAAAAACTTACATGTCCCATTTCTCCTGTAATAATTTTGTAGTGACGTCCACTGGCTAAAAAGGTCCCTTCGCATCTTGAAAGAACTCTTAGATCCCGAAATTTCGTTCAATTAAGTCTCAATTTCGAGAAACACGCGCAAGAATTAACTTAAACGGATGTCTAATCCGCTCAAGAAAGGAATAACAATCACATTATCCTCTCTCGGGATTCTCTCTCCAGTATTGTTATTAATAATAATTATCACGTCTTTATTTAGGCGAATTTCAATCCTATGAGACCACTCTTACAATTAACTTAGCAGGAACGAACACAAACAACCATGCCTTGACCAGGGCTCGAATTGAGGACCTCGGCGTAGCACGCTAACCTCTACGTCACCGAGACATGTCTTGTTTCATGAAATTTAAATAAAATTTTCAAAAATTACAACAGTATTTAGTAGAAGAAATTTTTCAAGGGATTTTAATAATAAAACTTTCCAAGCTGCACTTCCTATCACGATAATTTCTCAAAGAGATTTTTCTTATCCTCAAACACAAAATCTGGCCTTAAAGAGAAATTCACGATTTACATATCGGTCATGAGGGGGGCTGGTAAATTTCACGATAACTATATTAAGATTCTATATAACTTGCTCGACGTAGCAAGACTGAGTTTTTCAGGGGACTTTAATGGCGTGGGATTTGGTGTAAAAGCAAATATTCATCGGAAATACAAAAGCTGAATTGAATCGTAGCTTAACTTTCCGGAAGGAATGAACATTTCAGATATCAAAACTTTTTATTTCAAATCTTGGCGACTTTAGCTACTAAACTTTGTTTTCCTTTCTACTGTTTTCTACTGTTTTATTTCAATTGTAAGTTTTAGAACCCACAAAGTGAACGCATTCCTGTTATGCAGAATATTTGTAAAGATTACAGTATCCTATAGCCATTGAGTATGATTTCGGTTTTGGCCTCAACCCTACTCTCCAGCGTATTATGCATTTTTTATCTAAACATTGGATTGAATAAACATAAATAATGCAGAAATTAGCCTTCACGGCTGAATCCAACGATTTTTATAAATAATCATCTATGACAGTAAATTTTAAATGATATCCATTCAACATATCTGTGTTGACTTTTCTCTGGTGGCCATAATTCTAGGAAATTTCTTTTTCCCCAAACGATATCACAAACAATGAGATACCAAGGTTTTTTTCTATTTTTCATTGAAAATAGTTCTGTTACAACGTTTCCTTCCTGAACATGTAAATATATGTACTGTTTTTCTATGCGTTGACATTACAACCGTATTGTAGGTCGAATTGTAATACGATCAATAGTACATCATAATCATACCAAAATCTCCTATGAGTACGCTGGAATACACTTATCCGTCGTACGTTTTAGATTCTAATAAGCCTCTCACATGGTAGGGGGCTATAGAGATACCCATAACATTTTCGGCAAAAAATGAGAAGTTTGTTGGTACTCTTTAGCTAAATTTCACTCGCAAAAAATTCTGAGGATATACATTGTCCTTAGGTTTGTATCTGTAAATCTTCTGGCGGATGGATATGCTTTAAAATCCTTAAAAAACACCATTCTGCGAAATAAACAGAAGAACGCCGTAAAAATGGAAAAGCAAGCAAACGGCATCCGTGAGTGGAAAAAATGGCTTAAAGAGTCAAAGTTCGCAAATGTGTAGTTTGGATCGGTCCGTGGAGTAAGAGAAGGAATCGGAAAACGGAGGCGAAAATGTGGCGAACGATATGGAGAAAGTACGAAGAGAAGAGACGATTCCAGGGAGAGATATACAGTTAGCATAATGACACAATGAGAAAAGAAAAGCGGTTCTCGGATGGCGCTCCGTGAACTGCGCCGAGAGGTAAATGGGAGGGAAAATGAAAGAGAATAAGACGGGAATGAAAGAGATGGCCGTGTTGATAGGGGAGCCAAGGAAAGAGAAATCTGGAAGAGCGGTTTTCGCATCGGACATGTGTGTTGCGAGGCTATTAAACTCTAGCCGTAAAGACTAGTTGAAGTTCATTTACACGAACAAGAGGAGACCGAGGAACAAAGCTTGCGAGGGGCTTAAGTTCGTATACCAGCATTAACGAGATCATATCACGCCGTTTGCCGGGTCTGAGAGTTACTTATCTTATCCGGGAAAATGAAGCGGTGAGGATTGGGTGAGGTTAACCTCTTCGACAGTTTAAACGTCGCAAATAATTTGGACTACCAACACATGGACCTGGATTACAGAAATGGGAACACTGGCCGAGAATTTCGTTGCAGTTTTAAGCACCGCTTGGCACCATTTGCAAGGGACTCACTGACCGTTATTTCGGAAGGGAAATCATTGTTGGTAATTAGTTAGAAAACAACCGTTTTCCTCATCGATTTCAAGGGGCCACATCTCGTTCAAGAATGTAAATATCTGAGACAACATTTGAGTACGTTACTGTTGAATATTGTTTGATAAACATTATCTTATTTTGCCGGGCTTCGTGAAATAACGTTCTCAATTAATCTTTAGCCAAAGTTGTACGTTCTTAAGATGATTCTTCTTTACGAGGATTGAGGAAAGGTTTATCTACTTCGCACGGTAAAGACGCTCGGCTGAATCCCAAGGAATAATAGGTGTGAAAAATAGCGACATGACTGGGATTCGAACCTAGGTCTCCTACTTTCCGGGAAGGTATTCTACCGACTGAGCTAACTGATTTTTCTTTAATCGAACACTTCTTCGTTTTGAACACTATGTTTGTACGATCAGAACAAAAAATCGTGAATCATTATGGTGCATTAACAAAATTGGGGTAAAAATACTTTCTTCTGCAAATAAATCCATTAATAAATTCATCAGAAGCGAATTTAAAGAAAAATGAATTAATAAAGAAACTTTGTAATAACCATAAAAAGTATTATTAAATACGACTACGTGAAATATTATTATTATACGACCGGTTTCAGATACAAAGCAATTATCAGGTAAAAAATATTGGAAATGTAGTCACTTATATACTAAGTAGTTTTCGAGGTAAAGCGACTATCATAGATCCTTTTCGGCGAATCTTCTCCACAGACATACTAAAGGGAAGATGGCTCGGGAATCATAGAGATAACCTGTGCAGAAAGCCCAACAAATGAGTTTACTTCCTGAACCCTTCCCGTCTCCTTAACCTCCCCACCAAACTTTCTTAGTATATGACGTAATTTCCGATATGTTTTGCTTGATGATGGCTGTGAACCGGTCGTATCATAAACACCTGGTGGATATAAGAAAGTTTTCTTTAATTTTCACTGCTCCATTAATTTAAATCGTATGATTGTATAAATAGATTTACTTGCAAAATATACGTAACAAGTAGATTTATTTTCTATAAAGAATTCGGTTGGGATCTCATTCCCTCTACCATGCCGAGAAGAGCTAGACGAGGGAAAGGACGCTTACTAGGCAAGATGAGGAGTGAGGCAGTTTGCCCTTGCTTTCCTCACAGAACCAGAATGCTATAAGTAGAACAAGCCTACGTTAGTGAAACGTAATGACTCTAAGATTGACACTTCGTAATATTGCATAAGGAGAAACCCAAATGAATGCCATTATTCAGCATCACTCATACCTCAGTAGTTTTCATATCATCAGAACTATGAACAAGTCTGGGACAAAAGTATGTAAAAGACACATTTTTCTCTATCCTGTACAAAAAGATAAATCACAAATATTTCATTAATCATTTGGGATAGGAAAAGAATATTTTTTACAATTGAATTATTCAAGACTTCACAATTACTCAAACTCGTTGGTAATACAAACATAATTTTAAACTATGAACATTTGTCGATTAAAGAAAAATCATCTTCAGAACGGACAATTTCGGCTTGAGATCTCCAAGCATTAAAATCATGACAAAACATCCCCCAGCAGCAGCATTCCGAAAAGGTTTTCAAAATTTAGTAAACGGATGAGGCACGAACGAAGGATTTTTAGACTCAGATTCGATAATTTAGACTCACGAGTACGAATTTACACGACCTGACGTCCTCCAGCTAAAAGGCATTCAGGCATACGCGCATAAAAAGAAACAAGGAAGAAATCCGAAAGGGCGAATGAGAAAAAGTAGATGGCGGGGAAAACGCCGTGAGGATAAAACGAGGCGAATAAAAGGAGGAAAATCGGTTCGGAGGGCTGCAAAAACTTTTTAAATAGAAAACGAGTGTGGCGGTAAAAATGTCCGGTGAGGGAGAAACAAAAGAGTTCTATAAAGGTCACGGATGGAGAAAGGGAGGAGTTAAAGTGGGAATAATGAGAGATAGATAGGAAGAAGTATCGAGAAACAGGATAGGAAGAGGAGGGGGGGGATAGAGATATGAAAAGGAAGACGGGAAAGGAAATGGGAGTGAGAATCAATGATGGTTCCCCAAGCGCACACTGAATAACAATAAATGGAGTTGTAGGAGGTAGTGAATGGGGAAAATGGGGTGTGAGGGGAAAGAATGGCAGGGGTGAATAGAAGGGGAGTATTGGATGTGAGGGACGCGAACAGATTTCTTAGGGCTGGGAAGTCTCTTTCATCTAACACATCGTCATGGAATGTTTCAGAAGGAAAGACGCGAGGACGGTACGGAGGTCGAAACGTAGTACGAGAAAGATAGTGTGAGATGCGAGGAATGTCAGTGCGGAGTATTTGTGGGAGGTCAGAGATTCCTGGTGGAATAGGAGACCGCGAGATGTGAAGAAGAGTGAATAGTTCCCTCCCACTTTCAACCTTCCGGACCATTTCCACACCCTCCCACGCGGGCCGACCTCCGATCTGTACGTTGCAAGACCCGTTTCTCGTCCGCTATCTCTTTCTTCCCCACCGGAGTAGCTTTTGTTAAATGCCAAAAACCATTCCGTTGCGCGAGGAAAGGTCCAAGGAGAAGGAGATTAAAGGGGGAAGTGAGAAGAAACACACGGAGCAAAGAAGCTGACATTTCCCTTAGAATTTAGCGCAGTAAAGGTCAGCTTACGCGACAGGGAATCCTTTTTTCTTGTGCTTAAATGTATGTACGAGGATTCCTGACAAGCGGAGCGTTGCGATTCCTAGAACGCGACGTAACGGAGCCCTAGACGCTCTGTCCGTATTTATCGGGGGAGACAGCGGTGGCGGTGAATTTTCTGCTTGGCGGAATGGGATGTTTCGATGCAGATGTGGAGCAAAGAACGCGGACAGTGTATGGAGCATCCGAACTGTAGAGTGGAAGATTCGATATGCCGGCGATGCTCCGCTGCGCCTCATGCGAGATGTTAAACGTCGAATTTCATCCGCGCTCGCGTTAAAAAGGTGTGAATGGCGAATCGCAAATGATGCAGTCTCTGAACGATTGTGGTAGTGGGAGCAGTTTATTTAAAATCATTCTTACATTTGCATTTGCAAAAAATACACTTGAAAAAACTAAATTACTAGTTCCCAAGGAGAAACGGACATGAAAAAAGTCTGACGGAACAGGGACTCGAACCCGCGTCTCCCAATTGCCGATCAGACTTTTTTCATGTCCGTTTCTCCTTGGGAATTTTCCTAGATGCACAATTTATCGTGCCAAGTCATCTTACCCATTTCCTAAATTACTAGTTCACAGACAATGAAATTGAAGATATAAAAATATGAAACGGTCATTAAGATGAGATGTAAAATTAAAAGATTCGAAGCCTTTGTATATACATTATAATTTTAGAATGTGTAAATAATAATTTCCACTTCTTCCTCTATTCCTTACAATATTCTCTTCTAAAATGCTCTTTCATTATTTATTCTGCGATTCCATGCGATTCCGAAGACAGTAATACTGCCTTCGGGAGGTTTTACTGCCTTCGGGAGGTTTTGGGGGGTTTCCCTCCCGACTTGGGTGAATACCAGGCATGGTATTGTATTTCCTTCTCCCCCTGAAAAGATGACTACCACCTGGCCTGGAGCCTATTTGTAGTCCTATGGTGCAAATAAACAAATAAACAAATAATTCCATTCAGGATGCCTATTAAATAATGAAAAATTACTCATTACTGTCTTTTTGGTAGTGGTAGCAGTTTATTTAAAATTATTCTTATGTTTAAATTTGTAATATACACTTGATACACTTAAACTTGGCAAAGACAATGAAATTAAAGATATAAAGATATGAAAAGGTCATTAAGGCGAAATGCAAAATTAAAAGTTTGGAAACCTTTGTAAATATATTATAACATATAATGTGTAAATAATATTTTTCGTCAGTTTCCTGCAATATTTACATATTTTCTTCTAAAAAGTTATTTCATTATTTCTTCTACGATTCCATTGAAGATGCCTATTAAATAATAACAAAATCACTGATTAATGTCTTTCTGGATATTTAGTTGTAAGAAATAGTTATGCGCTTCCGAATTCCTAAATTTAGAATTTGAATGAATGGTATCAAGCATACTTAGCATATAAGCTTAGAATTTTCCCTGAGACGTAAAGATGATGGCTATCTGTTAATGTAGAATCTCTGCATAAATAGTTTGGAACTCCCCTGTACAATATTTTGTGGGCTAATGTATGCAGTGGCTTTCATCAGCAAACGTGTACTGAAGGGTATTGAGCGTGCATTTAATTGAGTAGCTAAGTAAGTAAGAAATTGAGTAACTTCCCTCATAGTTAAAATGTGGTAGTAGAAGAACGCTGATGCTGGGGAAGGAATACTCGTTTCGAAATTTGAGTAATCTTTACGGTTCACCGACAGGAGTCTTTCTACGGAGAAAGAATAAATTATTATTTGTAAATAATTCCGTTTGGCTAAGATTCACTTTAAAATTTTTAGTAAAAGTAAATCAGGTTAAAGGTAAATCAGCCACAGAGAAACATGCTGGATTAATGCAAGCAAGAGAGAGGAACAAAATAAAACCTGGTTGAGGTGAACTATTTCATCAGAGCCACAATAAGAATAGAAGCATTCTTCATCGTAGAAAAGGCTAGACTTATCGGAACGATACAATAAATAAGAGGAGGATAATTTTGTAATTTTAATAATATTATTCATTTTTAAAGACCTGTTGCAGTTTGGTCTTACTGTTACATAATGATGGGGTTGTATCTGAGACCTGTAGCTTAGAGTAAAAGATATTGTAGAAATTACAAAACTTTCCTTCCCTTCTCATTAGGACTTTAAAGATGAAATGGATTTTTTAGCAATTTTAGAATATCCTTATAGAGTAGATTTTTGTGTTACAAAATTATAAATTTCAACTTCCTACGAACTGATATTTTAAGAGTGCCAGGATTCCCAGTTTGATTGTTAGCTTCCGTTTTAGGATGATTTTTAACAAATTACACACAGCGTTACGATTTTTAAACCAAAATGAAAATGCTCTAATGCGTAAAATATTTCACATATCCTTTTCCTTTGAAGAACATTAGTTAAGACAGATTTATTTTATTTTAAAGAATACCTTATTTCCCTATTTTTCCTTTAGAGGAGATTGCATTAATTGGCGGTTAAAAGTAAACAACCTTGGTTCTAAGTTAACTAAAGACTTCCAGAGATAAGGTCGCTCTTTACTCCTATTAAAGATTCGTAGTACTATTATCCACAAAAGGGTAACGATTTATTCCCTATAAGGGTTTTATATTTATTTGGTAGTATAAAGATGTACAAATACCAAAGCCAAATACCAAAACCATATCAAAGCCGAATTATTTCATTAAGAGGTTTCGGAGTTGGACTATTAAACGAACCTTCTGGTGGAAGGGAACTGAATCGATGTGATTATGCTTTTCAATATTTCTTTTTTTCGTGGTTCAAACTTAAGCCTAATAGCGTGTATAGGTAAGATTTAAAGGTTCAGTTTTAAGGTAAGTGGTGTTATACCACTTAAATTCAGTCACTGGCGAACGTTATCAACAGTGTTCAATATTTAATCAGAAAGCTGACAAGTTTAATTACTCTCAGCAATGAAATTTAAGTTTACAATGGCATGCACCGCATGAATTTCGATTGAAATGCTATTAGCAGTAGATCTAAGATAACTTTATCTCTAGATAAAGCCAACGTTTAAAAAGATTACAGCAGATTCCATTCCGTACGCGGTATACAAAATTTTCCAACCGAAGTCGATCTCCGTTAAGTTTGGGCTCCCTTATTTCGTTTTCAATTTTGCTCCACCGAAATCTCGCGACGAAATCTAAAGCTCACAAATTGCACAAAAGAGTCAAATTCGAGGAAAAATGTTTGCGCGCAATGTTTAATTAGTTTACTCGTTCAACGTGGAAATCCCGGCCAATATTTGTTCTCCGCCTTAAAATTAAGCATCGGTCAAACTTGCGTCGCTCGTTGCTCTACAGAATGAAGGAACCGGATATAAATGGAGCCGACGCTCCTATACATTCGTCTCCGCCGCATTTACATCTCCCCTTATCCGTTTACCCTTACGTTTAAAAAAGGTAACAATCTCTTTTGTGCCTTTAAAGATGTTTGTACAACCTCCATATTTTCCCTATCGGAATTCCCATCTCCCGATTTTCCTTCCTTCTCGAACTACATTTTCCCATTTCCTCCAATCTCCGCGCTCAAATTTGCCTTGCGAATCTCCGCCACCTAACGCCGCAACATCTTGCGTCCCGAATTTTTCATCCCTTCTCGCGGTACCTTTCGAATCCCTGCCTAAACTCCTGGAATCCCGATCCATCCTATTTTTCCCTCTGCCACCTCCATTTTGCATCGGTCGATTTTTTTTATTTTCCTTCCTCACGAGCCTTTTTTTATTTTTCCACGTCCGAGTCTCTCTTTCCCCTCTTCATCCCTCTCTCTTTCCTCTCTTTTCCTTCCCGTCCTCTCAAATCTCTTGGATTCTCCCGTCAATATCGCTGCCTTCTGTAATTCTTCCCGCGCTGGCTTTCCTTCATCCCTTTCATATCTAGATTCCATTGAGGGGGAAAAGAATGTCCACGGCTACAAATATGTGTGTTTCTTTGTATGTTTGCCTATAAGGCTAAGATATTGGCGTAAAGTACAAGTATACGATTGTGGCGTAAGTATAGATGGCAATTTCTCCAACACCATGTACTTGATGTCCCCTCCTGAAAATTAACATAGGAGATAATATAAAGTGTTTTAAAGGAATAACAAGTGTGAAAAAAAGAGACACGACTGGGACTCGAACCCAGGTCTCGGAAAGTGGGAGACTTGGGTTCGAGTCCCAGTCGTGTCGCTATTTTTCACACTTGTTATTCCTTTGGGATTTTCGTAGGTTTTCAACCTACTAAGTTACCTTCCTTTCCTTTATAAAGTGTTTTACGTTCATATATGTACCGTATGTTTATCGTTTGAGGATTATACAGTATTTTAAATAATATTTGTTACAATTAATGTTGGTTTTGCGATCAAAAGTTCAGCAATCAACAATAACTAAGTGAAAGTAGTAAGGAAAATAAAGCAAGTAAAGTATTGTACCTGAAAGATAGCCTTTGGATCTGCCCTTCCAAAAAAAAGATGAATACGAACTAAAATATCTCAAAGAGAAAGGATGGGCCTAGAAAATGTCAAGATGCTATCATCTGAAGTAAAATGTATTAAATTTCGTTTAACCATTATTCACGACGTTTACAGTTATGATAGACATATCATTGTGCTCAGGCTAGGAAAATTGATTCTTTCAAGAAATTTCAGATAGTTACATAAGATGCTCATACTCAACAGCAAAACAAAGTAAGTGTTTCTTTACTGCTCCAACGCGGCAGTATCGGCAAGGGCTGATATATCAGCTCCTTCCATTTCATGCCATATTATTTAAATGCAAATTTTATCACTCGTTTACTTCGGATTTAATTTGAATATTTTATGTTGTTTCCAGTATATTTTTCTGTGCGATATAATTTTTATTACTCCTTTAGCTGATTTGAATAACATATATTAGATGACGGTCTTAATATTGAAGGTAACCTTCTTGATAACAAATAATATACATTTTCTTGGCTAACTATAAAAATAATCGCGCGAAAAATATAGCAGATTTTAATGTTAAACATTAAATTCTAGTTCTTAAAGGTTGAGATATAGATCTGCGGAACAACTTAAATAAATTTCTTTCTTACGTAGTAAAAAACTGTGCATGCTAAATTTTGTTTGATTTTGGGATTCTTATCCAGTAAAAAGAAATAAAATGTAAGACTTTAGGATTTCTGAGCTTCGAAGTGTTCTCAAATAACCATAAGTAGCACATCTACGTGTACATCAGTGGGGAGTAAAGCCCCTCCATGTAATAGCATTAGTATCGCAGATAATGAGATTGTTACGCTCCTTTAAATCGAAGCCTTGCCGCAGTATTCATTCCGAGAGTCGGCGCAGCCTTAAAAGCTTACAGAAAACTACCGCATTCATACCAAAAGTACCTTAATGTGGAAAGCGATTAAAATGTAATAAAGGAAAGTGAGCAAAAAAGGATTCTGCGGGTTTCTCGTAGAATTAACTCCTCTTTTCCTCTAAATGATTCAATCTACTTCCATCACAGAATCGTGGGCGAGTTTTTTAGAATCGTCCTACGTCGCCTCTAGCAATATTGCCATATTAAAAAGCTCTAAACTATGTTTTCTCGAATGAAAGGATAATAAATTTCAATTTTGCTAAAGTATATATCTGCTAATAATATAGACACGCTATGATTATTTGCATCCAGAATTGAAACGATACTTATTGTAATAGCGTGAAATATATTCGAATGTTAAATTTTGCTTACTCCTTTTAGATGATAAAAACTTACAAGTACAGTCCTGTTGAAATGACTGTGTGCAAAATTGGAAAATGAGACTGGATATCCTAGATAACAAGAATTCAACGTAATTGTTTATTTGAGAGTAAATTGAAATTGAGGTGATGGTGTAAATTGAATGGTACTCGTGAGAAACCTAATTATGTGGAAAGGAAAACGGGTATGAAGATAGTTTACCAGAATCGGGACTCGAATCCAGATTCTTCTACTTGCGAATGAAAACCCATTACGGATTAGTCAAACTAAGCTTTTGAGCTAGAACGATCCCACATGCCGTTTTAGGAGACATTACCATGTATATATCGTTTCGATCCTGCATACGTACAAACATACGTTGTCTATATTCTTTCCTACGTGCACAAATTTACTCGCAAACTTACATTTACCCTTTCACTATGAATATGCAATAACATTGTAGGAATCCTAGAGTGAATCAGTGAATACGAAGAAGTTTTTTATTCGGGCAAATAAAGAGCAGCATAAATGATTGTTTCGAGCACTTTGTAATGTTTATCGCAGCATTTGATGTCATAAGATCGAATAAACTGAGTTCAGATTTACGAGCAGCAATTATTGAAAAGAGCTTTATAACGAGAAATCGGTGACACAAACCTCGAAATACCCAGGATAAGTTTAAAGATGGGAAAGAAATCATCAGGTGTAAACATATTGCAATGCAAGAGCGTTGGTTATGCAGTACTCCTTGAAGTTACCACAAGAAACATTCGGAATGTAAGCAAAGAGAAATCCGTCGCTATACAATGGATCGATATCGAATTCAAACATCTCGTGCGCCGAAACCCACGCAGGCAAACCTCCGCCTAAACGTATAAATTCACGGAGGGTTTATTTGTTTAGAGAGATGGTTTCCCCCCCTTCACCCACCCATCGGCCCCATTTCCAATTTCTCCTCGCTTCATTTCATATTGTGTACGAAATCCCGATCTGAAGTAACTTAACCTCAGCTTCTCTTCCCACGGATTCCACATCTTCCTTATCGACAAACCCCCCTTATACGCACGAATAAACTGCGAGTCGCCATTGTGACTCGGTCCCACCCACCTCCCTCTCTTTCACCAACTGGAGTTTGGAGGAGAGCTCCAAATCCCTTTCCTCCGTCATCTTCCATTCTCCCACCTCTCCCCTCTCTCCACCTCTTCCGGTCGTCTCTTCTTTTCCCCACCCACATTCGCCTTTCGACCCGCGAGAACTTTCTTAGGAACGCTTTATTTACGGCAAACTGGCTCGGAGAGGGTTTCAGCGGCGCTTGTGTGCCTCCGAGCTTTTGCTTGAGTACGATGAATTACATTTCGGCCTTATCTTCTTCCCCAACTTTAAAAGTTCGGTCCATGTAAGGCAGCGGCCCTTTACTTAGAGTGGAGAACACGTAAACTTGTTGAATACCGAAAACTGATTATATTTATTCGTCCCGAAAAACTGGAGATGTTCTTCGGCCGAGAGCTGGGCTGTGGAAATTACCGATCTAATTAGCGGATTAAGAACATAGCTGCTGAGAAGTGGACGGAATGTTGTTGTTTTGAGTCGATTCGTTAAGATGGTATTCTAGCTTTTCTAAGAAAACTAGCAGTAATATAAAACGAATTTTTGCTCTCTTGAGCGTTTCTGATATAAGAGGCAAAATATGAAGACGATCACTAAAACATTCAGAAGCGTCTTTTATAAATGAATAATCGGCTTTGGTCTGCTGTAAAACATAAGAATTCTTCAATGTTAAGCATTCTGTATTTCTTCCATTTCGGAGAATCTCACAAATCCGTGCTACTGAGTTCCAACACCCGTATATTGTTACACAGAAATATATTCAGATGAATACAAATGCAATATTTTGAGCAAAGATAGAACTCAGCAGTTTCAATGAAACACACTTTATTATGAGATATACGTACATTCTATCTCCTTTGCACTGTTTAATCTCTTTATTTGTTAATTATTAAATTGAGTAATTACTTGCAGTGATATTTAATGTACTTAAATGCATGAAGTTATGTGGAAGTTACAGATTTTCACAAACTTTGTCAAACATAAATTTGTATGCTAAAATTTAAATGGACTCCTTTTAAATTTTTACCTTATTAAAAAACTTTAAAGAGGTCAGACGTAAACTTTTGCAAGTCCTAGTGATGAACTGAAGTTGTTCTGATCCTTAAAGGCTGAATTGATAGAATGATGCTCCATCTAGCGAGTGAAATTTAAGCATGGATTGATCGAGAGGTCCGAGTACTTGATTTTGGAGTTTACATCAATTAGGCGCATGAATCTTATTTGGTTAATGTCAATTGAAGGGCAAACCGTAATAAATATAAAATACTTATGACGAATAAAAAGGCAGAACTTAACTATACCTCCCTATTGGTTTGCAACCCTAATAATTACCTCTAACGTAATGCTGTTTCAATTGATAATACTACATAAACGTTTAATTTCTTACAGTTAAAAGCTTTTTTCAGTTGGTTTTGTCACCATCTAAATAAGAATATCTAGGAGCAGAACGGAGCCTAAGTAAGAAAACTCTAAAATGAAAAGACGTTAACAACTAAACACATAATTTTGTAAGATCCGAGGGAGATCTTTCCGAGCTAACCGTGTTGATTAAGAAAGCATCGATGTAATTGTAAGAAACTGCTTCACAGTATGCTGCTACTATTGCGGAGTGCTTAGTGCGCTATAACCCAAAAGTCCTGGGTTCGAGTCCCGACTAATCTGATTTTTCTCATTAGGGGTTGGTTGTGTGTGGTCGTTAATAATAATAAATTTAAAATGATTCAATTGGGGTCTCTTTGTCTCCATTCAAGAAGCAAGAGTTGTTATCATTATTAGTTTTATTATTATCGTAAGAATTGAACTCTTCTATAATCACTTCACCAGTTAAATTTCCGTTTCAGTGAACTATCCCGAAGTAGCGCAACACTCTCGATCGCCCGGAATTTTGTTTACCTTTTGTAATGGAACCCTGGGTGAAAGTAGGTCCCGAAAAATCGTCCTTGTGCACCGTTCCCTTGGGAATCGAATGAGATCCATGGACGAGGTGTACGAATCTCAAGTTTTCTCATTTGCGCGAGGGAAGAGAAAGTCAAGAGCGAGAAAAAGAGAATTCACCTTTCAACACCTCTCAATCTTCTCAGGTCACGTCCTGTTCCTGACCTTCTCCCTCCACTCCCCGTCCCTCCGCTCATTATTCGCCTCCCCTAAACGCTCCCTTCCCTCGCCATTCACTTTCTCTCTTTAACATTCTCATTCAACCAAACGCTCCACTACTCCATTTTTCTTCGCATGCCATTCTACTTTCACTTTTCCTCACTTGACCTTGCCATACGTACACGTGCCACAGCGCGTGCACACACACACACACAAACCCAGCTTCCATGCCTGAAAGGAGTGATGTAAAAGGATGGCTTCCAATGGACTTGGGGGTAACAAGGTTTAACTTTCCCGTTTTGAAATGAAAGGTAGACACAGAACACTTCGGTAAGCAAGTATTTATCGCTCCATTGAGAGCTGTATTCTTTGCAAGCAATTACGAACCAGACGAGTGAACAGTTAAGTCTTTTTTCTCGTATTGTTTGTATCTGCTATGGAATGCATTATTTGAAACAATAAGAATAGTGAAAAATTTTAAGTTATGTTAAATCTTGATAATTATCCGTTATATCGTTTTGAAAATTAAATCTTCTTAACTAAGAAGATGGCTTATGATGTCGAGGTGAAAACATTCCGGCCTACTATATAGCTATGTCTCCCAAGTAAGCAATGCAAAAATATCGTTCCATTTATAATTTACCGACGAATTTATTTTTTTATCGAACTGTTTATGAGGAGAATAAATGGGATTTGCAAATGTTTTAAAACATTCATTTTATTACTAATGCAAATTGTGATTACTTAATAAAGTATCGGACAAATTCATTTCATTGCTTCTGTGTAGATACAAAAGTCTTAATCAGTTGGATTGAGAGCTTTTAATCCATAATAATATTCATAACCCATATTTTAAATCTGTAATACATAATACTAGTAACAAGGGAGTTTTTAATTTCTCAATATCGGAGCAGAATTCTGAAAAATGTTTACGACATTTTCCGCTTACAATTCATGTGTGACGAGTAGGTCATATTCTATACATTTCGTTTCAACATCCACAAATTTCGACTTCCCTATCCTAATTGACAACCAAATGACGATCCGATACGATAAACAGTTTGATTGGATTTAAAAGATAATAAACAGAATTTTAAGCTGTGATCAGTAGTGATAACAGGTAATTCTATAAGATTTTCAAAACTATCCTACAATTATTATTACCTTGTATTTAAAGATAATAAAAATAAAGTAAGTAAATTATCAGTAAAGAAGGGTGTTAAAATTCAGCTCAACTAGACTGAAATGCCAATAAAAATGTATTTCAGAAATTGTCCATGTTCTTTTTTGAAGAGACCGTCTTGGAGGATCTCCAGCAGCTTCATAGTTGAAGTTGATTCACATTGATACAATTTTCTCTCAATGTATTTCCTCTGTGGTCCCTATATATTTTCTTAAATTAACTGCCAAGTTTGCTTGCAGACTGCATACATATGTTTTCTGGAATGTTGGCAACGATCATTGTTCCATCTGGAATATTTTTCTTGGTTATTTTTCGTCCAGACCGCTAATTTCTTGGAATATTTCCATACAAAGCATTTGTCTCCAAGGAAGTTGGCTATCATTGCTGTGTTACAAGATGTTCTCTGTGGGCGATGGCATTCAATGACTTACTTTATCATGGGCCATGCCTTAACATGTGGAAATTCGCTCACTTTAAATATCATAGATAATCTTCTTTTTCAACAATTGAGAATAGCCTGTTTAAAAACCTTTTTTGTTTCATCCATATTTTAAATTACCTTGTTTTCCGGAAAAACTGCTATGTTCTAGAGGAGAATGATAGCTTATTTACAAATGTATGTAATATTTATATGATTATCATGCTATTAATGTTTGCGGACAAGTACAATTATAGGTATATTGGGGACTGAAGGCGGTACATAATGATTAGACGGTAACTTACTTTTCAGTATATATTTTGTAAAATCTTCTTTTAAAATAGAGTAGATTAATTAAATTACCCGTATCGTCATTAAATATGGGGATGTGATTTAAAGATTAATAAATGACGAGCTGGCGATCGTCCGTTGATAAAAAAAAAACTGAAAAATATTAATGCGGCGAATAAGTGAATGTTGCAAGAACTTCGTAGACGAAGTTTCCTGTTTATCCTTAAGCTTATGCACGCTCCAAACAAGACAACTTTGCGGGAAGTATAACTTTGAGGGGAAGTCACACACCTAATTTTTTTCTGTAGTGTTCCTTTGAACTGGCTTGATTTTCCCTAACGAGAAACATCACAAAATCTAAAATTTATATGGAATACCTAACTTATTATAGGATAAGTTTATATAATAAGTGAACTAATAAAGCATATGGTAGAGTAGACTAGTTGAGTAGTAGTAGTGCAATTCAAATGTGTTTCAATTTTGTGTAATCTCTAAAGCCAAAACGAGCCTTTCATACATTTTTATTTCTGTTCTTTCGACAAACAGCAATATTTGTGAAACATAGCTTTTGAAGCTATTCAATTTTTATCTTAAGGTACAGTTATTGACACATTCAATTGGTTTATACCTTTAAAAAGACATTTTCCTTATGTATCCACTTTGCTTAATTTTCTCATTGGTTCTTACATTGGTTATCTTATACATATTACCGCATTAATTGGAGTAGTAGTCTCTTATCGTTCATACACGTTGGAGAAGTTCCTCTATCTGCTGCAAGTTTTTCTCTATCTACTCCACCACCTGTAGCGGTGTGCTAGGGCTCCAACCCTAGGTCCCGGGTTCGAACCCCTGCTAGTCGTATTTTTTTGGTTAGGGAATGGTTATGTATGTCCGTCCTTTGTTAGGTGTTATTGGAGCTCACCACTGTAATAGCTCAGTAAACTGATGTTATTGGGGGCATTGGGTAATAAATAAAATATATAATATAAATTAATAAATGCTGTGGGCAAGAGTTGTCATTGCCGGAAAAGCGAGATAAAAATTACCAACATTTAAATACCTTGTATAAGATGCGTGTGTGTTGTAAACAGGAATTTCTCATATTGAGTCCTAATACAGAACATTTACCATAACTTACTTCAATATTTCAATATTCTATAATTTGACATCGTATTGAATAGTGCTGGATAGCCTAAAACATTGTGGTATATTAAATCAAAAAGGGGAAGCACATTTTAATATGGTACGTTATGTTGGATAATTAGTGAAATGTTACATTGGACTGATTAGTGAAATCTCTGATAGAAAATGTCTTAAGATATATAGCTAAAGGAAGAACCTTCTTAATCTACAAAACGTTTATTTTATGATGATGTCTAGTAAAGGATATATAGTATTGTTTGTCATGTATGAGTATAGGAATTTTCAATACTGGAATATAATAATTGAAAATACTGTCGTCTTCCTCCCCCGTGATTTTTCCGCTTAATATTAGTTCCTCTACTAGTACAAAGATTTCAGTGCGTTCCGACTCTCAGATACTTACCCCTCATATATTCTTCCCAACTATTCATTTAGAACGTCCCTTGGTAACTAACATCTACCGAGGTATTCTGTCCCTTTACCCTTCCCGTTCCAACCTCCCTCTCTCTCTCTGAGGATCGAAAAGGAAACCTTTTCCATTCAAAACATTCCCATCCTTTGTCCCTCAACTTCACAAAATTCTTCTCTTTTGAAAATAACTCTTTATACTATCTATCACCTCCTATAGCGATTTTCGAGGAATCACTTCATCTCTTGTCACAAATATTGAAAATTATTGTGATTGAAGTTACAGTGGCACTCCACCCCCGGCAAATGTCACATCTGTCAGTTACATGTCATTCGCTATTGTTAGCTTTCCGTTGCATTAAAAATTACCTCAGCTGTCTAACTAATTTTAGCAGTACTAATTCATCGAGTTTTGCACTGCCTGCTGCTCTTTCTGACATAACAGGCTTCAACACCTCACCTTGTAAGGAGTGTGATATGGGAAAAGATAAAGTTATCAAATTGCACATTGAGGTGAACGCCTTAAAACCCTAGGATAAACAGTTGTGAAAAATAGCGACATGACTGGGAATCGAACCCAGGTATCCAGTGGTATCCCACTTTCCAGAATACCTTTCCAGAAATTGGGAGATCTGGGTTTGAGTCCCAGTGTCATCATTATTTTTCACATCTGTTCGTTCTTGGGTTTCACCTTACCTCGCTCAGTCAAATTCAATCTCAATCTCCTTACTCCTTTAATTTTTCATCCTCACTCCTCGCATCCCAGTCGATTATTAATTTCCCTCTCACCGTTTCCAGTTCCTTAAATCCCCACGCCTTCTTATTCCTTTTCTCCAACTCATCTTTCTCTCTGATACTCCCTCATTCATTCACTTCTTTTCTTCCCACCTTCGCCATCTTCCTCTCTTTAAATCAAAACTCCTCCTCACCCCCGCCTCCCTCTTCAGTAGTTGGCCCGTTTTTTCGAGAATTCCTCATTTATTTCTATCCCTTTTCCGTTCCCTCCATCAGCCTCTCCAACGAAGAGATTTAGAGTTACACTACGCCTTCCCAGAAAATATCCCTCCCACGCTTTTTTAGGAATCACTTCATTGAGACCCGTTGAAGACGAATCTCTGGTCTCCCGGAGCTCTATTCCCTCCTATACTCCATCTCACCCCCCTTTCCTTTCCACCTTCTGTCCCCTTCCATTCGCTCCATTTATCCCGGGTGCCCTCCCACCTCTTTAGCCGCACCCACATTTATTTCTTATCGTTTCCTCTCTCCTATTTTCTCCTCTTGTTCTTTCCCGTCTCCTTCCTCGTATTTTCTTCCGATTCCCGTCCTTCCTTCCCACTCTCTTCATCCCATTAAGACCAAGGGACACTCCATTCCCAACATGGCGGGAGCGTTTTTCTTTCCCTCCTTCTCCAATCCGTCAAATCCCTTCTTTCTCGTGCACAAAAACACCCTTTTCCCCCAACCACCATCTTTTCTTTAGTTTTCCCTCATCCATGCTCCACCCTTCCTTCCCGGTTCTTCTTTTTCCTTTTCTTCCTCGTTTTTTAAAGGAGAAAAGATTCCCCGCTCCTTTTCACATGCCCTCTTCCCGTGGATACCACTTTTTCCAACGCTCTTGCGCGATGGTTCCTATTCTTTACTGCTACACAGACCTGCACCCCGCGCGTCACAGTCCGTCCCTTCCTTTTCTTCCTTCCCTACCCAATTCCCTCCCTTCCCTCCTACCCCTAACCCTCCCGCTCCCCCAAACTCTGTCATTCTCTACTTTTTCCATTAATAATTCCCCTTTGTGTCGCTCCACTCCACCCAACAGTGTCTCAATCTCACGTTTACCTGTAAAGTGATCCCATCACTCATTTCCCCTCGTACTCGCCCCTCCCTCCGCCCCCAAAACCTTTTGTTCGCCCTCCCCCGCATCCCAATCCTTTCCTCACTCCGGGATCTTTTTCATTCCTTTTCAATCTCACACATTTCCAAATATCTGCCGTCCCGCGATTCTCTAGATCCTCGCTTAAGAGCGCGCTCCTCTTTCTTCGCTTTTAACTTTTAAAAAGCGACGTTATTTCCCGACGCGTTTTCCCCGAGAAAAGTGTAAGTGTCCTCCGTCCTACGCGACCATTGTTCGTAGTGTCTCTCGCTCAACGCGGCTCCCATCGCGGATCGGATCACGCGAAGTCGTGCAAAAGAGTGATTAATACTTTTTTCTCTCTCTTCTCAGCGAATCGGATTTTCGAAAAATACTCAAAATGTTGCATTTGATTAAAATAAAAATGACGTAGAGCCCCTGCGCGAGGCAGTTTCGATCAACGGCGTCTTTCATCTCGGACTCCGCTGTTGAATAGAGGCGATTTGTTTTTGATGCCATAGATGACACTTCGGCGCCCTCGAAAGAAACGAGTCCACATTTTTGACGTGAATGGGAATGAATTTTTGAAGGATGACCTTAAGGGGCCTCCTTTTTTTCGGTCCATTGGCAGCAATTTCGCTTTCACCCTCCCGCAAATCTTCCAATCAAAAATATCTGCAGAGAATTTATCGTACTTTCAACCAAAATATACGGTCAATACGTACCTACTGGCGAAAATATTTTGATTTGCCTGGTTGAAATTGGAAAGAATGACTATTTTTACCGCCCTATTTTTAAATATGTGAAATTTAGCATCCCAAGTACGTTATTCATAGCAATTTATTCATTTCCTAAAGAAGAGCAAAGGATACCTCGAAGAAGCTACTGAAAATGTTATGATTATGTGGGCTAAGGTAGTGATTAAATTCAAGTAAATTTCATACATTAAGCTATTAGTTTCTTCTTTTCAAGTCTGCTTTCTTATGTGATGATGTTTGTGTTTTTAATTTTCTTGTGTAACATTTAATTTATGCGTTTATTCTACATATGTGCATATGAACATTCTTTTATGTTTTTTAAGAAAAATATCAACATCTTTTAGTGACTGTATTTTATCAAAAAATAGCCTTTCTTATACTGTGTTTTCGTGGGTTAGTTCTCCCTAATAGACGTTACACCACAAAATACATAAATACCTCTCCCTCACCCCCTCCACACTCAGTTATTCTTCTCTCCCGAAGATGGTAAATTAGTTGTCGAAATACGTATCGAGAACAATACTTGCTTAGCGTGACCGCGGAGAACCCCAACCCCCGCTGGTGGGAATTCTTTAACGATTAGTTTTCTCGCAAACAACGGCTATTTTGAGCTTTTATCTAACTCTGATGACTCTACTCTTCGCTTTGTTTTTAATTGATCATTGTGCGTATAATAACTATGGATAGGTGGAAGAGGTGAGGCCCATTTGGGCCTCGTAAATAAAGGGTCGCTAATAGAGCGTCAGTTTATCTTTTATGTGGAACTAGAAATAACGGTCTCATTTATGGTTGAAGTAGTGTCTTTAATCATTACAAATTTATTACTTTGCAATTTTGTTCTTCTCGTCAGTCAATAGGTAACATACAGGAAGATGTATAATTTTCGTTGCCTTACAACAACCGGTTTCAACGGCTGATGGACATCATCGTTACCGGATGATGGATTCATTATCAGGTCAAATAATACATCTTTGTATTTTTGTGCATAAATTTCTATGAAAATAACGCGAAATTATATTTTCACTCATTGAGTTAGATATGTTATTAGAACGGAAGGGGATATAGAATATCAGTGACCGAAAAGGTGACAGGTGGCCGCTAAATTTAGAATTTAAAAATAATAAATTCTCCTTTACTCATTTTGGATAAATACCTTAGAAAATTTAACTGCGGCATTTCTTCCAGTGCATAAAAAACTAAACCTTATATATTTATTGCAGAGAGATTCCTCTCGCGTTCTCAGCCCAGGTTTATTATTTCTAATCACCATAAATAAAAATGAATGATTCCTCTCAATGACCTCAGACTCTCGGACCTCGGCCCTGAGGCTGAGATAACTGAGTCAGTCATAGAAACGCTGGAGATAGCAATGTCACCAGATCTTACCTGAGTAGAAACCCGAGAATCCATTTTACGTAGCATCCACCAGGAAAGTTTTCCTTGTATACGTTAAGGGATGCTTTAGGTTGAAGCCCTCAGCTAGAGACTATACAAAAGTTTACCTTTGGGTGTGCAGTTCATATCATCATCTGCCGATGTGACGACACATCTATATTTGTAATATGATTTTCACTTCAGCAAAATGTATTATCTTTGTATTTGAGTGATGTTGGGCGCAAAACATAATTTATCAACTTATTTCTTTGCTTTGATCGGAAGAAAACCTTTTCTTGGCCTCTGAAAAAATCGTATGTAATAATAAAAGCATGATATAAGTAATCCGCTAGATATGTATTCTTTCCATTTTTACGCTGATAGCTCAATGGAGTTATCGCATATGTATTCAAAGAAGAGGTAGCGCAGAAAAATGCATTAAATCTACTTTTTAAGCTTTCTAATTACTTTTATTTTTGTGTTATCTGTGTATGCTATATTTAATGTTAATTTAGATATATATAGAATTAGCATGTAGATAGTGAGCACATATTATGTATGCATCTTACATATATTGTGCAAATATCACTAAATTATGTAGGCATGAGACTGCCTCCAGGCATTCAGCCTAATCGAGGTTTAGTTTCAGCAATAATAGTAATAATACTCCATTATTTGAATCAACTCTACTTACAGAGGGAATATAAAAATGCATTTCCGCTCCTGAGAATGAGAACTTAAAAATTATTAACGTACGTAATGGGTTAATGTCAATCCCAATCATTTCTGATGACGAATGTTAACCAAATTGGTTAATTAAGGCCCGTGGCTTCGGAATTCAATCATATTTACGGAATTCTCGTCGAAATATCCTCGACGACTACCTCCAAAATCCCTTACCTTAGGAATGCTCCCAGCAAAGGAGAGGTCGGAAGGAGAGGCAAATTTTCGAAAAATATGAATGGAATTCCCTTGTAGTGTAAGGCATAAGGAATTTTCACAGGGAAAGGGGTTGCTTTATGTTCGGAAAACACAGAAGTAAACCTTAAGCGATTGGATCGGGGGGGGGGGTGAAAGAGAGGGGAGGCGGGTTTTTGAAGCAAGGGAACCGAGAGGGGGTGTAAAGGGAGAGAGTCGAGGACTTTTCCGAAGAAGACCCAAAATCGATATAATCGGAATGACATGAGTATGGATGAGATGAAAAGTCCGTATGAATTATGGGGAGAAAAGCGGAAAATCGGGGAGAGTTCACATAATCAGAGAAAATGGACGGGTTAAGAGGGGACGTATTTCGATGAAAATCCGCCAAAATGGAGTATTCTTACCCCATGAGGGAAGGTGAAGGCGAACCGTAAGGGCCTTTATCAAATTGGTTTAGTCAAATAGAACGGAATAAGTACGATAAACGGGGAAGAAACTAAGAAGGCGAAGGGAGCGAGGAATCAATCCTATCGAGGGGAAACTAGGGGGAAGATAAAGTTGCGAAGGAGGAATAGAGCGGATCCTGTCTAAAAAAGAAGGCGTAAAATCCCATCAGATTTGCAAAGTTTTGGAAGGGGAGATAGCGAACGGAGAGGTCTCCCGCAGAAATCTCGGAAGGAGAGAATTCTGAAAGGGTGAGAGAAAGTGGAAGATACGAAACTAAGTTTAGAGTCCGAGAATAAAAGTGGAATAAGGAATTGGAAGTGCAGCGATAAAACGGGGCCCCTTGCGGGCTTGCTGGGAATCAAGGATAATCACGGATTATAGGAAATAGGAATGCTCCAATACTGCCCCCGGAGACGGATGTGGTTCGTGGAAGGGAAATTGCGGGAAAGGAAACGAATTCATATCGGGATATAAAAAGTGACCGAAGCTGGAGGACGAGATGAAGGGGGGTGATCAAGGCGGCGGGTTTAGATTGGGGCTTCTATTTTTTGGGCGGAAGATGGGCCCGGTGGCCAGAAGAAAGGCAGAAATAAGAGGTTTCCTATTCGTTTCGTACGTTGGAGTTGCATTAGAGCGAAAGAGGGACAGATAGGACAGGAAGCTGGTCGTGGGGGACTGCATTTCGCGTGGGCCTTTCTCCGACGATTTTTTTCCCCGGAATCCGAAACCATCGACTTCACGACATCCACCCGGTTGCGTGGGAATGCGACTGAGATGAAGAGGGCGGTAGCGGAGAATGGAAGAGGTTTCATAAGGTATGAAAGCCGAAAGGCGATGCCTAACTGAGGATTCGGGTTTTTGGGACTCGGTTCGGGATCCACGGAGAATCTGGATTTTGTTTTCTCACGAAGATGTGGGAGGAAGGGGATAACGACCGGGGTAGAAGAAGGATAAGGACTGCGAGAGTTGAATTCGAAGAAAGGATGTCGGAATCCCTGGCTAGGGATTTAGTATGCAAGGAAGAATGTCGTGAAGAGACTCGATAAGGGCCTTCATCGTTCCCTTTAACATCCAGACACATCGTTCCGTCTATGTCTTTCGCTTCCTTTTTTCCAAGGCGCCTAGCCATTCGCCGTGGCAACCGAGAGATACATAACGTATCCAGTTGAGGGGCATGAGTTCCCTTTTATCTAGAGGGAAAAAATTGATTGTTTGTCCTTCGAGAGAGAGAGTGGGGAGAGGAGTGGCGGATAATTTGATTTCTCGGAATGCTGACGGCTAAATTCGTCGTCCGCGTGGAGGGAGTGAATTTCCAACAAAAACAATGAGTTGGAATTAAATTGTCTCGCAGACTATGAATAGCGACGTGAGGGAGGCACTTAATTGGCTGTAACAGGCTTATTTATTAAGTCGTACTGTTTTATATTCGGCGTTTATTTTTGCTCTCGGTAGTGTCTCTTCATAACCTCTCCGTTGCTATATGAAACTGCTTTCATCTTTTGATTTGAGAATCAAGTCTTGGAATAAATTTTCAGCTGAAAAGACGTTCTGTACTTTTAGGATTTCTCAATTTGCATTGAAATTTGATTTGAGAAGGGAAAAGGTAGTGAGTTATTGAAAGTTAACAAATTCTTTGTATGTATGAAATCGTGCAAAAAGTTGTCGTCGAAGAAAAACGAAATTTAACTCATTTTATGGACACGGTGACGTTAAACAGCCAAATTAAATTTCTAAACCTATCTACATATGCATTACCAGCAGTAAATATTATACCAGTATTGTTATATTATAGATTTAGCTCGTTAATCATGAGGAACATTTGGGGGTGTCAAGTAGTTCAGATGCGATCCTGAAACTCTATTGTTTCTCATGGCATATGCCGTAATACATTAGTTAACATTATTTTGAATATGCGTCGAATTCACGTTTTTTGCGTTAAATTACTTATCTTTTTCGCCAAATTATTTGTTTA
Organism: Ladona fulva; assembly: GCA_000376725.2. Classification (NCBI taxonomy): domain Eukaryota; kingdom Metazoa; phylum Arthropoda; class Insecta; order Odonata; family Libellulidae; genus Ladona; species Ladona fulva. Next base: position 708,472 of record KZ308522.1, on the reverse strand, counting down.
ATTTGTAAGTCACGAAAGTGTACGAAATTAAATTGACGTTAAATGGAGGTATGCAAATAATGTCACGATTTACTGCTAATTTGAGATGAAAAGTAGTACTAAGACTAAAAACAAACTTGTAGTGATAAAATGAGTCGATTAATAAGATTTGCTTGTATAAAAGCTAATGCACTCATGTGCATGAAGTTGCAGGGTGTCACAGGACTGTTACATTTGCTCCATTTGTACAACAAGTTAAGACGATAATTATGATCGCAACACAAGTTAAAGCAGTCATGATAAACCATAGAATGTTTTACGGCACTCATTCATTCCTACAGATTTCCTATGGAATGTTAATTTGGCTGAAGACAGCAAGTGAAGGATCCGATACAGAGAGTTGTAATGTATGAGGCGTCGAATATTTGAATACCTGAAACTGTATGAAAGTCTGAACATAAATCCATTAAAAATTAAATTATGGTTTTATTCAATGCAATAACAAAGCTCTGAATAATATTTAATGAGATATTTATTATAGATATTTTAATTGAGATCAAATATTAACAAATTAAATTAACAAATTAAGGCTGAAATTTAGTCCACGTTACATATCCTTTATGGTCTGCCAGATGATTTTATTCGGGTTGGACAGTGAGCTGGTGGTATGTCGTCACTATACAATATCTGACAGCGAACATTACGAAATATGTCATCTGTCCATGTCCCATATTACTTCTGATGTATTCAATAACATGCCTGTTTGTTATTCAAGTGGATACAGTCCCTACATAATTTTTGCTATTTTTCTACCCGACTTCTCCCCAACTTTATAATTTTTCCAACTTCCCTCACTCACTTAAATCTTCTCCATCTGCCATTCCGATCCTGCTTTCCGTATTTTTGGGCGTATAAATTTCACGTTTTGGAAAATGTTAAACTTTTTCATGTTTGCGTTATTTTGTATGAAGTAAGATTTAAACATCATTGTTATTGCGTGGATGGAAAAAGCAAAAATAACTACTTGTACAGAGGTTGTTTTTTTCTTCGGGGTGGCCACGTATTTATTTGATAAAATTAACCTTTGACTCATCTAATGGTTCAAAAGACAATAGTTTTAATCTGCGAGGGTCTCTGCCACTAAGACGTCTTCTCACCTATGAAAATCATAATAATAATGACTCCTTCAATAGAGAAAGGAAGACCCTAATCACATCCATTTTAATATATAATTATTTACGAATATTAACGATCATTTCCTGACCAGAAAAATCCGACAACCCGGAACTTAAAAGAGAGATTTGGTGTTTGGAGCGCTAGCATAGTTACCACTCTACCGCCACGGTGGGTGATGTTTCGAAGGACGGAAAGTACATGCTTCACGAATACTTCGGTTCCTGCCATTTTTACACCTTTGTACCCAAAAGATGATCCTTAAGGTTATCGTATCCTTTCGTTCCCCTTTATACCGAAGACGGCCATCTTTTCTTCCCTGCATTAAGCCCGACTAATGTTTTACTCCCAACCAAAAAGAGGATTCCCCCAGGAAACAACCCTTCCTCCCTCCATTTCTCGTTTCCAGAACTTCCTTATCGAATGGGAAGGAGAGAGAGACAATGTTTCTTCCCTTTCAGTTGCTTTCCATTCCGTCCGATGAAATTGATACGCGAGCTAGAAGGTTTCTGTTGGGATGGGAAAGGAACGAAAATGAGGGGAGAGTTGGAGAGAGTTTTTAGGAAGAAGTGGAATGGGTTTGAGGCTAAGGGGACGTTGCTGACTGGATTTGGGCGATTGAAATGGGGAGGAAAAAATAGATGGGTTTGATTTTTAAGGAAGAAAGACTTCGTAAAAGTGAAGAAAGTACGGGAAAGGGGAAGACGTAAGCGTGGTAGGATGGGGAGATCGGAATGGGCGGTGACTCAATAGCGCATCGTAAATGGAACAATGCCAGTAGTCAACCCGACCTCTCCCCCACTTTATAATTTTTCCAACTTCCCTCGCTGACTTCAATCTTCTCCATCTGCCATTCCGATCCTGCTTTCCGTTTTGATTTCCTCATCTTCCTCTCTTTTCCCATTTCCCTGTGCCATAACTTCATCATCTACGCACCGTTAAATTTCTTCCGTTAGCATCCATTCAAGTTTGATCTTCTTCGACGAAATCGGCTGTCCTCACACTACACGAAGTTTTTGTAGCCAATTTAAGAGCCGAGGTGCAAATGTTTGCGTCATGACTGGTTGATGTTTTGCGTGTTTGGGCTATTATTTTTATTCGAAATGAGTAAAACTTTTCGCCGTCAATTATACCTAGCCAATTATACATTACTATTTATATAGTAATATTACTGTTTAGAATTATAGTACCTCGTTATTTATCGAATTTTCAATATCTGGAACGAATTTAGCAAGCGTATATCACACAATGGTTTCGTGTATGCAGCATTTGAGTTTGGAAGCTTCTTCTGAAGATAGCAACACATAGAGCATTGCAAGCTTCTCCTCAATAGTGTGACCCTTCACAGAATCGCTTCACGAAAGCGAAATAAATTCCGGTATTGAAAACCGATAGAGTACTGTTGTTTAGAATGAAATTCTTCCGACTACAAAGATGTATGATAACTATGCATAAAATCATTTGAACAATTGGTAAAACCTTGCTATGAAGTAAAGTAATAGTATTGTTATTACTAATTTTTATTCCTGTTGACCAGGAATAGATCTAGAATTTTCGATTGGGGGTAGCTGAACTGAGGGATCATAATCAATAGTATAAAGAAGGTGTTATACTTAACGTTGTAATGCAAATTTATTGATTACCTTCATGAGAAAATATTGCAAATAAAGAAACGTAAAAAAAATCTTTAGAAAAACAGGAAAACGGGTAAGGGTGACTTTGCGCAAGATGGTGCGCACCCAGGAAAAATCCCAAGGAAGAATGGACTTGAAGAAAGTCTGACGGGACCGGGAGTCGAACCCGGGTCTCCCAATTTCCGGTCGGGTGCTCTGTCCGTTGAGCTATCCCTGCAGAACATTTCCCCAAGCCATTCGGGAAACTTTGTGGGCAAGGACGTTGCGAGTTCGTCCACATGTTGGCATCGTTCGCAGTCATGGCTTCATAGAAGCACCGGCCACACAAAGTGATGGAAAGCAAAGTTTCCCGAATGGCTTGGGAAAATCTTTAGAATTAGGCTCCGAACATGCTCCATGAGTCTTAGGGGGGGCTAATGTATGTCAACCACCCTCCCCTGGATGCGCGCCTGCTGTTAAAAATCCTTTGCATAGAAATTACTATCGATTATTGGGCACATATTCCTAGAGATTAAAAAGAGCACCCAATCTAGGCCTGTCAAAACAACCGGCTTCTCTTCTGAAAACACTTGATTCGCCACCAATTCATAAGTGTGAACGTGCTTAAAAAGTGTTGTTAAAAAGAACACAGTCGTGTCGCTATTTTTCACACTTGTTATTCCTTTGGGATTTTCGTAGGTTTTACAACCTACTAAGTTACCTTCTTTTCCTTTATCCTTGTGATTTCCTGGGGGGAAATAACCTCATAATACCTACTTTGCGAGCTGGCTGCATCTGTGAGGACCTCGGGTGGCAGGTTGTGCCATTAAATGTGGAGACTGTCTGCTCTGCCCACAAAGCATTCCCTTAACAGTGTGAGAGAGACGCGGCACGGTAGTTCAGTGGCTAGAATACCTGCCCGGAAAGTGGGAGACCACTCAGTCCCAGTCGTGTCGCTATTTTTCACACTTGTTATTCCTTTGGAACAAAACTTGTTGGTAGTAGTAGTATTGTTAAACGTGTTTCGACAGCTTAGGTCATTTCGCACGTACGTCCCCGCCGGGAATCGAACCCTAGACTGTTTTCACCAAAGTGCAACGCCTTACCTGCTTAACAAAACTTGTTAATCGATGTGCATAGTACCTGAGCATATGATGCTTAAATGTAATTGACAATTTACGTTAAAAGAATTGGTGCAATTTACTTCCTTGAAGTTGCCTCTGTAGATAGGTTTACTTCTTAAATGTTGCCTCTTTAGATACACTGCTCTGCGAAAAATTCGTATATTCGATAACTTCTTTTATCTTCATATGATTACTTAGCCTTCCCATATCCCTATTTCTTACCTCATACCCTCACTACTTTTCTCCATCTTATCTCCTTATGCCATCTTAACGCTTTTCTTCGCCCGCAGCCCATCCCCTACACCTCATTTTCTTCCCGATCATCGATTCTCTGATACCCAACGTCCTTATCTCCTCCCATCTTCCTCCCCTCCAATTCCATTCCCTTTCTCCTCTCTCCTCCATTCACTTCATGTTATTTCCTTATTCTCGATCACGTCCTCAATTCATTTCCCCTATTCCACTTCCTCGCACGCCCTTCTCAATTTCGTACTTCACTTGTTCCTCCTTTTTTATTTTCCTATGTATTCGGGAAACCCCTTTTAATTTCTTCCTCCATTTTTATGCCTCGTCGCTCATTTTTTCCGAATGATTTTCCCTACTCAGTCAATTTCTCTTAAAGTTTAAATAGCAGTTGTAAAGTCAACATTCCGCGACCCTTGTGTCTGTGGCCAACCGGAGGAGAAAAAACGCAAAGCTTGTCTTAGCGATTAAAAAGTAGACTGTGTGCAGAGCTTGAAGGAGATTAAAATATTTGGGGCGGAATTGGATGTTGTCACGTTGTGTCGATTTTTTCGGTGTATTTGCGTAGAGATCCTCCGTCGGGCAAATAAGGCTTCAGTGCACAGATGTGAGAGGACTGGAGAAAATACTCTCACATATTTAAAGGATATTACACCGATTTCCAACCATGTGGGAGGATTTATGGTTCCCGGCTGAATTGACCAAACTTCCTACTCGCGTTTTTCGGATATTCGTAATTTATTCCGTGGTATAATCTCATAGTGTAAATACAGCCTTGAAAAGAATAACATGGAGTCTCAGGAAACTTTTCTTTTTAATCGACCATTTTTGTGAACCAGAAGTGGGAAACTGTATCTTGAGGAAGTTACAATACCAGGAAGAAAAGGGTGAAAGGAAACTTACATTAAGGTGTGTGCCAAGACGTACTCGCTAGGAGAAATACATAAAAAAAAGTCTGACAGAACTGGGACTCGATCCCGGATCTTCCACTTACCGAGTGAACGCTCTCCGCCAATTGAGCTATCGTGCCAGAACGATTAGATTTGCTACTCGGAAGACTGTGGGCAATAAGGTGTTCTCCTTAGTCTTACTTTCCACCACTGTGTGCCTTTGCATTGCTCTGGCACGACAGCTCAATTTGCTATGGCAGTCACCCGGTAAGTGGAAGAATCGGGTTAGAGTCCCGGTCTAGTCTGACTCTTTTTATGTCTGTTGTGTCTTCACTTCAGGAACACTACAAGGAGGCAAAATAATTAAAATTGTGTACATCAATTCTGAGAAGATTGAGATCAATTCTGATCAAGACTGAGAAATCCCTTCATGAAGGAATCGTTACAATACACGATCGAATCACATCTTGAGATATATAAAATGTTCGCGACTGGAAATAACTGCAAACGAAAGATCTCACACTAAGGAAGTACACAGAAATATACCTAATGGATATAAATGTACACAAAAAAAGCCAACATTGCTTACTTTTTCATGTGGGGCTTCCTCATAGTACCAAAAAAAGAGACAACTTTAGAGTAATATTGACAAAATAATGAAAAATGTTATGCAAAGTTTATCGTGTATAATCAGCTCTTTGCGTCAACTTACATTACGATGTTCCAAGTTCTGCCATTCTCGCTATTGGACGCATCTCCTATATTGGTGAAACCACACGTGCTCTTTTTTTACCCATTCCTTCATCGGCATCCTCAGTTTGATAACAGTCTCTGTTTCAGCAATCTACTAATGTACCCAGTCTGTTATCTTCCAACCCCAATGTGCTTTCATGCGCCTGTGATTAATCGTCTAATTTACGATATTGTTTCTCGCTCGTTTGTCACTATCGTGAGGTACCTTTCTGAAAGGAAATTCTCTGCACTTAGCTGTGTGGTCACTATAAGCTTTATAAGCCTTTTCGGTTTCATTTCAAGTAAATTATTAAAATATATGTAGAAGTGGAAGGTATGTTGAATCACCTTTGAAAAAGATAAGTGAAGTTTGGCTCAAATCGATGCAAAAAGAGTTAAGTTAGCATAAAATATTATTTTTATTATATAAACAATACATTTGTATTTCGTTTTCAGTAGATTTGAAATGAAAGCAAAGCAATGAAACATGATGTTAAATCTGAATTAACGATAATTGTTTGGTATTAAATTAAATGGCGAATAAGAGGGTGCGATTGCATTCATTAAAAAAATCTGGTGAATACTGTGAAACCCTTAAGTTAAGCGACAGTTGGGACCGATGTCCAATTCTCATAATTTGTAGCTTAATGTGACTTATAAATGCAATCAAATTTGTTTAATTGGGACAAATGACTAACAGAAACACCATAAGAAAATCATTTGGTAAATTTTGGTACGTTTTCTATATTAAATATTAATTTTTAAATAAAAATTTTTAACGGGAAACGGAGTAACTTCGTTGTCGAATGCTTCATAAAATCTAAAAAGTCATCCGACGATCATTTCTTGTCTTCTTTTCCTCAGAATCTCTTCGTGGCAAACAAGTATTTTTTATTCCTTGCTTCGTAGCTATAACGCTTTGTTTGTTGGAGCCTAAGTTTTCTAATTCTTGCTATATGTATTGTTGTACTTTCTGCGACGTAGAATTTTTCAGTGCAATTCTAGCATATGCATAAACTACATTATATTTAACTGTATATATCAAAATTTGAACGCATCGATGCAGGCTCAATAAATATGTTCCCAGTAGTGCAGATTGATATTGATTTAAAGTACACTACCTTTGCTCATAGCTGAAGCATCATTCATGTAAAAATGTGCATTTAATCCGCCGTCCGCCTAAAATAATTCTTCAACGCAGGATCGCAAGGACTAACATAAGAGATCTCAATACCCTAATCCTAATCTTAAATGTTAAAGATTGCTCAAGAACTCTATTCAGATGTTCAACCGGGTAATTGAAACGTTTCGGTAACGACCTCCTGAGGCGATTGAGATGCTACACTACAAAAATAATAAGAATCGAGACTGAAAGAATGATTTTAGATTAAATACCACTTATTAAAGAAATTTAGTAATTTTCACAGGATATTTGATCTACCACCTGTTTTACAAGCGTACTTGCATCGGCAGGTAATGAAGATAGTTCTTCATATCCTGAAGATGCACGAACGCTTGCGGAATCGATCGTAGATTAAATATTGCGGAAAAATATGAAGCTTCTCACTTTTTGATGAATCGAAAGATTATTTTTTCTCCCGAAACTTTTGCAGCAACGATAGGGTAAAAATTCGTCAGACCAAAGCCCATAAAAATTTGTTTAATTACCTTTAAAATATTAGCCATTTGAGAATATCCCGCGGTAAACAATCTGCGGAGAGGATATCGCATTTTTCGAAGGAACTAAACCAATAAGAATAAACCCCGTAATCCCTTTTCCTCGGGCTTCCGATAAAAATGTATCTGCGCCGGCAGTGCGCGAGTTTCTATCATGAAAATAAATACTGGAGCTTCCTTTCCTCCGAGTAATCCCTACACGTTTCCTTCCTTCCGCTCCATTGCCGTTTCAATTCCCTCTCCCATTGCCATTCTCGCAACCACAGCCCCCACTCAATCTCTCCTCTATAACAACCCGACTTACATCATGCTACCGTCTCCGCCCCATCCGACGTCGAAATCTCTTTCATTTCCGTACCAGTAATCACATAATACCCATAAATTCTTCTCGTGAGTTTCTGCCTCTCGCTCCATCACGAATCCGTAACTTTCCTTTGTGTAAAACAGCCTAATTATTTTTTCCACGCTTCTTTCGCATGCATCTCGCAATCGACAACCGCCGAAAGATTTCCCTCGCAAGACGTCCTTATTAAAGCCTTCCTGGATCCCGGGAGAAAACGTTTGGCTGTGTCGTTAGCGTCTGTGCGGTTTCCGACTCTTGGGTGATCTAATTACCGAGTCATACGGTGTATAAGATGGAATATTTTGTAGCGAAATCAATTTTCAAATGTATCCACATCCTAGGCAATTACTCCGAGAAAATAGTGCATCCGGTGAGTCGAATAATGGCGTCATCGAGGTGAATGGAACTAATTTTCTCGTCCGTAATTACATTCAGAGATTTTTCATATTCATAATATGAAAAAGTAATAAGTTATTCAGATGTTTTTAATTGGATCGCTGATGTATTTGGTGCATAATTAAGGTTGTGTTAAAATGAAGGCTATCTAACAAAAGATATGAAAGGAATGAAACAATTTTACGTCTTCTTTTCTTTCGTGACATTATCAAATTATATATTGTCCTCAGAAATGAATCAGAAAGTTAATTAGGTTTTTGTTCACTTTAGTGTTAGATCGTTAAGGAAATTTATAAAAGTTTAGCGGTTTTCACTCAGCATTTGTCTCAAGAGATTATGTTTTAGATAGAAAATAAAGTATACCTACTCTGCAACCTCCTCTTTTCTTCTAGTTTCAATGGTACATTACGTATCACATGCTGCTTGTGAAATATAGAATAATGTCTACTATATTTAATCGAACGTATACTTGTATTTGCGTAACTTATTCTTTATTCCGTTAAAATTCCTCTTTTCTTTATCATACTGATAAATCGTTGTTTTCGTTGTTATTATCACCAGACAAACTAAACAATTCTTGAAAATATTCCATACATATTCATGTAAACACATTTGATTTAAACTCGGAGAAGTGTGAGAAGTAATCATAAAGATGAGATATTCCTACCACTGTCAGTTACACAAAATTCTCTGATTTATTTCCTTCGAAAAGGGAATCAGGGATTCTGCTTATATGAAATGGCGTCTCGTGGGCCCAAAATATCAGATTGCATTGGCCCAAATCCCACTCGGGTATAATCCCTTTCTTCATATGCCATACTGCACGCTTAACGCTTCTCCCTAATATCGTTTAATGGAAACAAACCCTGTGGGAGCGTTCCGAACCCGCCAGGGACCGGTCCATCACGGAATGTATGTGTCCACCTCCCCTCGACAACCGCCTCAGCAAAACTCTTTCTCCTTTCCTCAGCTATTTCTTACTTTCTCTGTCTCGCCATCACACGCAACACATCCCCGTTTGCCCCTTTTACATCACCCCTTCCAATTCTCCCTTCAAACTCATCCATCCTAAACGTCGTTTTCCCCCTTCCGCGGCGCTCCCCCTTAGGGCTGCTCCTCTCCCTGTCCAACATACACCACCCACACCCGTCCCACATCCCCTTCAACCTTTCCAAAGTACAGACGAACGCTCTGTTGGTTCAGATCCGGATCGGCAGTTTGCCTTTTTCATCGGCGGATGGGAGAGGAGTGAACTGGGTGAGGTTGGCTGTATAATAAAAGGAGGAAAGAGGGGCTATCGGGGAAGGAGTATGAGCGCTACGGAGCTCTATTCCCATAGATTCATGACGTCCTTTTTCCCTGAACAAAACACAGGAGTGGCTTTGTGATAGTCTCCCGCGAGAGGGAAGAAGTAGGGGTTGATAAAGAGGGTGAAAATTTCCCCAAACGTACAGTTCCGCTTCCCTAAACACCGAGTAGGAGCCTTCCCCTCTTTTACGATATCTCCTATGAGCTCCTCTTTCATCGATCTGTGATCTTTGAGTCGAGATAAAATGGAATCGAATGCCTTGCGAGGAATTTACGAGGATGTATTCGATATTAGATTCGGGATGGCTTGAAATGGCCGTCGGAAGTTTTCATGGCGGGATGTCGCAGAGACCATTGAAGTTTCCTCTTCGACTAATTACTATTGCCGCCGATCAAATGAACGGCGTGGCGATGCATCGACTTTTGGCGACTCTTCCGCTTTTATTGAGGATGTTCGCGCGATGATAAGCAATATCCGCAAGACCGTGGGGAAATAATCGGACAAATTGAGCGAGACTTTAGATATTGCAACGCTTGAATAAACAAAAACATTTTCTCGTTCCTGGAGATTTTCATATTTATTTTTTTTCATGTACTGATAACGCTCATATGTTTTTATTAACTTTTTGCAAACAGAATTCAAAATTTATTATTATTATTATTTGCCACTTCTCAGCATTTACCCATCCCGGATGCAAAGCACCAAATGGACTACGTTCGTCTTGCTTTTTGATAATCATTTCAAAATATTCTTATTATGGAGCAAGTACTAATTATTGTGGTTTTTTGTAGTTGAGCAATAATTTGATATTTTATTCCAATTGTTTTGGGGCCTTTACGGAATTTTCTAGGTATTATTCCGGTTGATGAAAATATTATTGAGACAATTTTGACTTATTTTATCTTTTCGGGCTGGGATATATTCCTATATTTTTATTTATGTTTTGTGTCTATATTTCCTGTCTTCAGAACGGAGATATCCATCATAAATGTCTATTTTTCTTCTTTTACGTGAAGAGATATACCCGGCTTATTATTTGAACGTATTCGGTCGGTTATGATGTTTTTATTGTAGCAAACTTAGACTGAATATTATTATTACTTATTATTATCATTTATACAATAATCACATCACAAGTGGACTACTTTTCGGCCGCTGCGTCAGCTAAACAAATTGTACATCATTACTTTTATAGAGACCCCCTATTCCCATCAGGTCCAGCAAAGCCACACACAACTCCAAACCTCCCAACCAACAGTCATTCTTGTACCCCAATTAATACATTATATTAAAATACATATTTACATAGTATTGCTTTAGAAATAACATTAAACACACTTTACAATCACCAGCATGTGACGTCCTTGTTCACTCTAATTAATAAACATTTATAATATATATTTAAATTTATAATTATGATGGAAAGTCATTCTCGTTAAACTTTAATGATGAAAAGCATCAATCTTTTTTCCTTTTTCCGTTAATATTGCAGACCGTTCCTTTAATTTTCATGTCAAAAGCGTTTAACATCGTGGCATTTGGAAATGACAGCGTAATGCAATATATAGGAAGTTTTTTTGATTCACGATCAATAATGCGTCCGGTAATTTTAATCATCGATCGAACTACGATGAAAAATTAATTACATATCAAAGACAAAAAAATATTCCCGAACAAAGGTCTGCCTTTATCAATTGATTCTGCTCAGAATTCAACTTGAGGCTGTACTTTCATTTCCCCCTCTTAAAATCATATATAATTAATCGTATGGTGAATAAAAAATATCAAATATCAGACAATGCGGATTTCTGTTTCACAAGTGAAACCTTTCCCATTAAAATTCATCTTTACCGGAAGAGGGCCTAAATTGCCAGAGAAAATTATTTTCAATTTATTGGATTGTTTTCGATCACGTTTCAACCTGTTTAACCACGCCACGTTCAATGTAAAAAATCTAAATTTTTTCTGAAAAAGTACGTTCCTTAGAAAGTTGAAACTTATGCTACTTCTCTTAATCTCCATAAAGACACAAATTAAACCAAATAACATTATCCCATGCATTTGTATTCAAGTGAATTTCATACAAATAGAATTTAATAAACAAACTCCAAACAAATTTAAGCGGGAAAGTACCTGAAGCCGAGCAACGTGTCCATAAAAAGATAACCATCGATGAGGTTTCAACTTGCATTATAGGTCCCCCCTATTTCCCGAAGCGATATTCAATCCATCTCCTCTCTTGGATATGTCCTCCACTAGAGTGGAAAAATTAATGATCGTAAACTAAGATTGACATGAGTGGAGGATGTATCTGAAAGAGGCAGAATCTCGGATCCGCAGCGGGCAGTCCGTATTATCAGGTCGTGGCTGCTGTCGCCAATAATCAAGATTTGGGTAGGGAACGTCGAGGGACAGATGAGACTGAAATATCACGAAATTAATCAGCGAATTCGGATGGGTCGACCGAAGAAATGGCACAATGCAGAGGAAGCATCCGAGCGATGTCAGATTTGTAGAGATATATGTGGCCCTTCTTGAGCTTGGTTGTTTCGTAGTGTGACCTTTTCAGCATTTGTGCAGAATTATACTCTTGGAAAGAAAGGTCAAATATCGTGAGGCAGAAGTAGACGTAATCAGACGAGGAAACAGGACAAGAAGAAGCGATCAGTTATCCTTCGGAAATTGTTTTCTGCATCTCTACCAAATTTGACGTGATTCACATACAACTGCTATTCGTTAAAAATTGTGGTAATGTGGACTCGATGCTCATAGGCTAAGAAAATTACGCTATCCACTAAACGATATTTGACCCCTCTTTCATTTGGTATTTTCCTCGATTCATCATCTCATAAACGCATAATTTTCAGCACTGTTTCATTTAGCGATTTTTTCTGCTATCGATTACATATTTGGGCCGATCTTCAGGACTTTCCATGAGAGTTACGTAACAGGCTATAAGGGGGAATGTTTCTACGACGTTTACACTTTTCTGAAAGTTATTCTTATGAAAGATGTACCGGTTATACTAATAATATGATTTATTATTTATTTACAGATGAATTAATAGTCTAGTGGTAACTTTATTGCAAAACTTTATTCACTCTTCACTAATACAGCATAAACCAATTCATTGCATATATCTTCCAGCTGCAACAATACTGATATCTCCCTTACGAATAAGTTTTTCTTACAAAAGTTAACAGTTACCCACTACTAATTTACACATAGAGAAAACTGTTTCTCACTTCATCCCTTAAATGTCATACAAGTTTTAGTAGGGTTCCTGGTAGGCTAACACGGTTACCGTGCCGGTCCCTGCCGTATCGTTATGTACCACGCAATACGCCGTTCGATTTTTATAGAAAGAACTGTACATTACCAGACCAATCACCTGCACTCCGCCAACGGCAAGCTAATTCGTCCATACAGGTTGATAATTGATAGGTAAGACGTTTTTGAGGCGAAGATAATCAATTGCCTTTGAATGTGAGCAGTAGCATATTCTGACAAATTGCTCTCACCGGACCAACTAAAATCATCCCGTAGTTAATCACAGTACGTATATATACGTACTGAGATATGATGATATGATAATTGTATATACTTGGTTACGTATTTATACGTATGTGTTTGTCTTAATCCTAAGTAATGTCATATAAATACGTATTCCTTATTCCCAGAAGGAATTCATACATACTTTTGTTTTTTCCCAAACTTTCGCTGAATTTGAATCGACTTCTTACATCCCATGATTGATTGTCTCATTCAAAACGTTCAAATAACCGTACATAACCCTGACGCAGCGCATATGCAAATTAAGACAAAAATACACGGAATTAAACGCTTCATTAAACTCTATCCCGTATTTTTACGATCTTCAGTGGCAACTTTTTCCTCGGTGGACTAAATCTGCCATTCCGTGCGCAATCTTTGTCAGCTATATTAACTCCCTACTCAAAGGTTAAACTTAAACCTCGCGTTATCCATTGTAACTCGAGCGAGATAAATATTTCTCACATCGGAGTGACCGTTTTATCTCCCTTATCTCCGGAGCTTTGCGAGATACTGAGGTGATTAATGCAGTCGGCGGAGGGCCCTTGAAAATTCCCTATCTATTCTCTCTTCCAAAAGGAGTTAACTTTCAACTCGGCGCCTGTTCCGTCGGAAAACTCGATGGAATTCTTCAGAGCAGCAACTACGGCTGCGGTAATCCCATTCTACCGTCATATCGCGGATTGCACGCGACGCATCAGGGCGTGTTTACGATCCCTATTAGAAGTTCAAAGACCAGGCATTAGTCATTTACCGTTGAAGCTTGATTTTCGACTGGACAGCCTACTCCGTTCCGACGTCCTCTATTCGTCCATTAACAGGAGCGCTTGATTCCTCACTCACTACACATTGATACTCTCTGAAAGCTCAATCTACCCTTCCGTATGTATTCCCGTAGAAAAAATAGCGGATGGGGTTATCAAGACGGCTCTGAAAATTCTAACCGAAGAAAAAAGAGTTTTGTGATCGCTTTATGAATCCTTCCCATCTCTGGTGTTTGCACACGCGTTTTGTTTATTGATATAGCTATAGATTAGTACGGCGGTGGTTCGACATACGAACTTCTGTCTTACTTCATTTAAACCTCAAGATACGAACGTAATTCATCAACATGTACTCATACACCCGGTAAGCCGCCTTTCGGCGTGTGGCAGATGGTGTAAACACCGGTTGTTCGAGTTACCTCTTTAGCTAGTTGTTGCTGTGCGGCTTTCAGAAAGAAAGAATCCCTAAATCGACTTATCTTCGCATTTAATTTATTTAGTTTACGTTCACTGTCAATGATTCCAAAAAATGAACCGAAAAATCTGTACTGATGTAATGAAAGACTGGGTTTCCATACATAAACTTTTGAGTCGCAGGATCGAATTGAGTTTGAAGTCCAGGTAACATTGTATATATTTTTTTGATTAGAATATTTGGGTAGTAAATTTTCTATTTAATGAAATCGGTCACCCACATAAATTAATTTTTATAAAATTGGACAATTAAATATTTTTCCCATGGCAGCTGCTAAGCAGGGAATGGTAAACATGAAAAATTTCACAACATTATTCGGTTGTTTAAAAGCAATATGGCCAACTTATTCTAATTATTTTAAGTGAGTTTAAATGGCACCTAAATATTTAGTGCATCACTCATAAACTCTTCCAAAATTAAGATATTGAGGCCCCAGATGACAACAACTATTATATATTTATTCGGAAAAAAGAGGAAGTACTCATTTCCAGGTAATACTCATTTCCAGTGAATCATTAGTCGATAAAATGGAAGTTTGCATTTATGCCCTTTTGATTCACTATTGCCAGCTATGAACGTCCTGATTCTTTACATTACCTCATTTAAATAAAAACTTAATTCCAAAAATTAAGAATCTCGGTTTTTGTAATTAAATGTTGGCTTTAGATTTAAATGAAAATTATTTATTCTTCCTCAATCATTCTTTTCCGAGATTTTTGATCAGTGTTATATTCTATGCGATATTATCAAAGGAAAAGAATCTATCAAAGAATAAAATGAGTATTCATAAGGGATTTACAAGTTTTTGGTAAAAATACACGGATAAATGGCCGATTTATGAACCATAGGTATTGATTAGAGCGTTTTCAGCATACAAAATATGTGATGCATTTATAGCAAAATTACCATCAGACCCATCACGTTTTTCTTCCAATCCATTTTATAATGCCCAAAAATTGCAACTCCGGTCGATGTCTAAGTTGCCTTCAGTTTGAATGACATAGGTTTGAAAAGTACGTGGCAAACATCTATTTTTCGGTGCAGTGCCACGATGGTTCTTTTCTTGACGGATGTCATCGAGCGCGTGATCAATCAAAAGAATGATCTTCAAAATCATCCCGGACGTGTTTAGTCATTTGACGTGTTTTTTGGGGTCTTATGCTTCGTTGAAAACAGTGAAAAATACATTTCATGGCAACTCAAATTTGAATAATTTTAAAGCCATGGTGTCGTGATGACATTTCGACGTAGAGCATATGCTCAAATAGCAATTTTTAGCTGTCGGTAGTTTTTTTATTAAAATATGGCTTTTGCTAAAATTTAAAAACCTCTGCTAAATTACTAAAATATGCACTTTTTTCCTACTAACGATGATATTTACGCATAAATTGTGATTTTTAGTACATAGATAACCATCAGGAAGGTAACAGTTATTTCACAATTTTGAGAATATTCACTCTTTCAGAGTCTATAGTCATTTTAGAAACATTGGATAACGGATTAACAAAGAAGAAAGAAAAATAAGCTTGGTTTCATGTTTAAAATAACTGCTAAAATAAACGCTTTAATTCTTCAACCTGTAAACCTATTTTCTCACCTATCTCCATAATTTTTGGGCATCGTGTGGGAATTCATTGTTTGTTAACTCATTTCTTCAGCGAAATTCGGGGTTGTTAATTACGTTGGACTACTGTAATTTGCAAACCTCAAGCGATGATAACAAGCCTTCAGAGTAGGAAACTAACGGGGAATGGTTGCACTTAAGTTCTGTATTGAGTTGCGGCATCATTCGAGTAGATTCACTGAAAGCGGGTTATCGGAGTTACCTAATAAGTGGCGTCGTATTCAAATGTCGTTGATTTCTGTACCTTCCAAATTTCCGTGCCTATTTCATAATATAATCCTCGCTACTTTCATGTCTATGAATTTCAAGCGGGATCCCTGGCAAGTAATATTATCGTTTTTGGGGTAAATAGTCAGATGTTGAAGAATAATCAATGCATTACTCATCATAGCGATATTGACAATGTCAAGATTTTATATTTTTTGACAAATGATGTTTTTATAGTCCAAATTTCCATGAATTTCATATTAATTTAACATAAATATGAGGATTACGTAAGGATTCTTCAATGGAATCTCTGCATTCCTCATTAGTGATTACATATCATATAAATCAAATGCGTAAATGTCTGAATAAATTAGTCGTAATTTGTGAAAGTAGTACAAGTATATTTTAGTACAAAATAAGTTAGTCATAGTTTCAGTGGTGATGAGGATGATGATATAAATAATAGCAATTCATTTTTTAAATATTTATAGTGATACTTGAACGTGTATATTATATTATAATATAGTGTAGTGCAGTATTTTGTTACACTATACAATATGATTGAAACGTATTAACAATGTTTAATAACGTTTCCTTCTATCGTTTAGTTAATTCAAAAGAAAAACCTCACATATCCCAGTATGCGAATGTTGAGCTACACCTTCAAAATTAACGACTTACATACAGAACATCTCGATATATCTATTTATCTGCAACACTGCCGATTTTTATAGCATTTGAAAACGCGTAAAAGAATCCTCGCAAATCTCTCGCATGAGAAAACGAGTTACACCGCTTCAAATTCAACCTTTTATATTCGAGATCTTTGGTGATTTCGGCGGAATCAATACCGGGCAAACAGTACCCATCTCTATCTCCGTAGACAATTTTATTGCTTTAGCCATGTTTGTGGGAGTGTATTCGGGACGTTCGTTTACTCACTATAATAAGTGGGCGGTGTATGGAAGGAACATTGCCACGTCTCATCCTTTCGCCCAAAAGTCGCCTATAGCCCTGTTCTCCCTCAATGCCCTTTTTCCACCTCGCACACACCTCTCCGAATCACCTCTGTTTGCGAACGACACACAACAGGCGATTACCGCTGCCTTACGAATGACACAATATTCCAAAGCAAAGTTTTCTGTCGCTGTTTGCCTTGCGTCTGTTTATTTCACGGTTTACGATGCGTAACGAGGTATACGTCGTCCTCGATGTTCCCCGGTGTACTTTGCGATTTATCGCATCGTTCCTATACTCCGACATGAAAGCTCTTGCGGCGTTCCATTAATGTCCGATCTCCGTTACTATGCCTAGTAATCTCATGCAGTAATACCTTGGCCTGCGCCGCGATCTAAAACGGTGCCTTTGACGAAATGAAAAAATGAGAAATGCTGCAAAACTGCATCGATCCGAATGATTATGAAGCCGCGCAGGATGGAACCTTTGAAACAGTTTTCATTTATTCACTTCCCGACTTCCTCGCGAACTGTTGTTACGTGGTCTTTCGCAAGAGTGAACGGAGCTGAGAGCTAACGAGGTATTTACGGCATAAACATAAAGGCCAAGACCCGAATTCAAAGTGGGATCCACGTATTGGACTGTATTAAACCCTCCTATGATGTTGGCGTAGAAAAGGGGCTCAGAAAAGCTTCTTCCGGTGAAACGTTGCATATTTTCATTCCGTGTTAAATAAACTTCGTGAGTTAAAACTTCAGATTGGGTGTGAAAGGATGAATTTGAACTCGGCATTCTGTGACGGAAAAGTAGTAAAAATTCACTCAATGTAATCATAAACGTTTGAAAGAACCTCTTCAGGTATGTATAGACGATATCTATGAAGTAAATGCATATGTATATGATTCCGATTATAATGGTTGTTTATATGCAAAATTGATAGGAAAAGGATGATAGGTGATTTTGATGGTAAATGTTTTTACCTAGGAAAAAATTCCATATAAATTGGGACATAAAAAATCTAAAAATAGGACAGGTACTTGAAAGTGGAGTCTTCTTACAAAGCCTCCTTCGATTATTCTTGCAAGATCGCTCAATTGGATAGAGCAGTCGCCCAGAAAGCGGGATATGTCGGTTAAAGTCCCGGTCTCGTCAGACCTTTTTATGTTCGATTCCTCTAGTCGAATTACTTTTCTATTTCTGAGTGTGTGTGTGTGTATGTATATATATATATATACACACACACACACACACCTAGCAAGTTCTATGGGCATTATCGAAGAAATTCATAAAAATAACAGTTAAGAATTGATTGGGAAAAATAAATATCTTTAGAACTTTCCACATTAGAAATTTATAACATGAACCATTTTAGCAGAACCACCCCTGAACTTTTCAGCCTTTTACGAACGATTCTTATTTCATAATAATAATAAAATATATAGGTATGTTTATAGATACCAAATACAAGGAACAAATTTAGAAATACATACCCCTGGCCAAAGATATAAAAGAAATCTGGAACCTAAACTCTGCCAAATTTTCCCAGTAATAATTTCAGCAAGGGGTGTAATACCTAAATGTTTACGTGAAAGCCACGAAAAATTTGGAATATAAGATGATATGATTGATTAGCTACAAAAAACACAGTAATTAGTACTTTCGCCATAGTTGGAAGATTTTTAATTTACTACTAAAGAAGCAGTAGATGAGTCTAATCCCTTTGTGCTTTGCACCTGGAATAGGTGAATATCTTCCAGCTTCTGTGCTGAGAATTGACAAAATAATAGTAATAATAAATCTTTTTTATTTGAATGAGATCGAGATTAAGAGTCTCCTCTTTCATCTACCCTATTTCATCCGTACAACCCTCATATAGGTCATGTCATAAAACTGAGTTCTCTAAGAGATACGAAGATATATCCATATTCTATGATATTCAATAGCATGTTTTCGAGGGGATCATTCGCATAAAATATTCCACACCGTACTACTTGATGATCATCGAAAAGAGTCACCTAGTAATAGTTACGTTGATTTCAGCCACCGTTTTTCCACAAATCTATTCAAATTGCGATGTGAGCCGATAGGCCTTTTTCCCCCGTGAGAAGCAATGACAGCGTACATTCCCGCTGCAATCGTCCACGTGTATACCCTCCGAATTTCTACTTTAGGGAGGTCATAACATAAATATCGCTCCACATAAAGAGATTTCAATCGGCATCCTCGCATCCCAAGGTCGTAGAGAGATCTGACCGGAAACTTTCAGACGCAGATGCGGAGCGAGTCGAGCCATAACAATCAACGATCGAGCGCGAAAGGAACGTATTCCCAGGATTCCTTTTTCTTTCGATGGTTTTCCATAAGAAAACATGTCTCCCAACGGAACCCGGATCCCTGGGTGGGGATTATCCCAACGCTCCCGTGTGCGAGAGTAACTCTTAAATAAAATACGAAACGTGAGAGGCGAAAAGACGTCGCTATACAACTTTCTAAGCCTCTCTCCCTTCCCTCTCTTTTGGCACGTGCATCGAGTGCTGCGTTTATTTGAATTAGAGGTCTGCTGGGCAGGGCCTAAGCTTAAGGGCAGGGTATAGGTACCAGTCCATTGTGCTCGGGCCAGAGTATAACTAGGGAAGGAACAAATTATTCGTTCTTAAAGAACGTTTTCGATTCTTTCATGGAAACGGAGGTTTTTTAAAGTTGCTATAACATTAAACCCTGCAATGTCTAGGTTGTGTGCATGGAGTCTTCTTCGTTTTAAAAATGTATGCCCAGAGAAGATGGTGATCAGTAACACGAGAAACCGCGATGTAAATAGAATAATTTGATTTACATCGGAAATAAGATTATTGTATAAAATATTTTCTGTTTACTTGCATGATTTACCGGTATATTCTATTTTCTGTTATCTTTACAGCGGCTTCAGCGTTTTTAAAAGTATTGTAGCATTTATTAAGGTATAATAGAGGTCAAATAAACGTAGTAGTAGTAGAGTTGTTTAAAGTTCTCCGACAGTTCATTTCGCACATATGGGCTCCCACCAGACATCAAACCCGGGACCGCTTTCACTAAAGGAGAACGCGCTACCCACTTGGCTATCCAGGATCCCAAAATAAACGTATCCATTCCTAAGTGCATGATAACGACTAATTTCTGAACAATTTAGAAAATTGAGCTTGGATCGGGCTCGAGAGCCAAATTTTTTCACTATGTTCGGGGCGAGTCGGGCTCGGGCTCAATTATGAACGTACAGGGCGTGGGCCGAACATTTTGCCCATGCAGACCTCTAATTTGTATGCGCTCTTAAGCAAGTCGACTCGATACGTCACTGCGAAATCTCTCCCCTTTAATGTCTAAACAAGAAATGACTTCGTCTAGTTCTCATCTAAAATGACACGTGACATAGAGAGGAAGGGGATGCAGGGATGGGAGGAGGAAGTGGAGAGAGATACAAGGACGCTACCAAGGTGACGGATTGAATATTAATGCTTATAGCAATTCCGGTGGAGCGAATGCAAATACACGCTTTAGAGTTTCTCATCAGGCGCCAACTGTAATATTAGTGCAACTTAAGAGAGGAAATGGGATGGGACTGGAGGGAGGGGGGAGTTGCTGCTTGGCAACTCGTATTTGTCGCTAGGCGAGGACGTATTTAGAGGAGAAATGGGCAACCGGGGAAGCTGGCGTATTGTTTTAACTGAGGGAATTTAATTTGAGAAATATATTTCGAGGGCATCTGTAATGGATGACATGATGGTAATGCGCTAATTGCGACTTTAACTGTAATATGTGATAAATCCAAACATTGCCTAAAGGGTTAATGTATATACCCTATTATATCGAATAAAATTTTTGGAGTTACGGAACTTGAGTCAGCACAGTAACAAAAATGACGACGATAACTCTTGAAAACGATTTGGTAAAATTACTAACAAAATATAAATTATTTTGAGCTGAATGGACAAGAACGTTATCCCCATGAGTTAATTGGATACTTATACGAAATTAAGAAATATTCATAATCGTTAGTGTAAATTACCTACCACTCGATACAAAAGTATCCCAAAATTGACAGAATACGGGGATGGTATTGGTAGTAATAACCCAATAATAAATCCTTGTAAAATGAAGAAATATCATGATTACTATTGCTAAATGACCGTTATTAAGTTATTGTTGTCAAAGTCATAATTTTTAATGATATATTTTCACTGCGGATATGTTAAGAACCACGCAGTAATGTGTTGCTGCATTGATTCTCAGTAATACAGAAACTTTGGATGTCAATAATTATTGATTGTTAAAACTTAAAAACTATAATTATCAGCGATGAAAGGTGCCTCAAAAATCGATTACAGTTACCGGAAACAAAATATACTCCCTCTTTCACTATTTTACATGAACTTACAAATATTACCGCCCATAATAAACATATTAATTTCCCTTATTTTATCTTTGTATTTAGTATTTTTATTGCTATATTGATGTTGACCAGTTTTGGGACCGTAATTTCTTATTTTTCCCGTTCTTTTTCTGTTTATTTGTCATGAAAATTTGTTTCTAGTTATATGAAATTATATGAAATGTGATTTAATCTGCTATTTCCTTAAAACATAGGTTCCCTTCAGTAGGTTTCGCAGGTTTTCTCACCCCCCACCATTCTTGTGGCTGTTTACCTGCTTTGATGTACTTTTTCCCGAGGGAAAACTTAGGTTTTTAAACACACAAAATAGTTTTCTACAGTGCACTTACTTCAAGCAAAATCTTTAAATTTCATATGACGAAGGATTAGATGTAGGAGGAGACTTGATAGTCTCAATCTCGCCCGAATATAGTGATAATAACAATAATTACAATTATTATATAACGAAACAATACTCATAGTAAAATACAACGAAACTGTCATACAAAATAAACTTAGTATTACGTCATACATGTAGCCTTATTCTCACACATGTGTTCAGTACTTCATTCTTGCGTGCAGCGAGTAATTTCAAATTAGTCGTTTGAACAACAAATTGTACCAACCGTAACGTTTTTCAAACTGCTCAGCATTGGCACCTCATTTCTTATTTAGCACTTAACTGAGATAGTTATATCTGCGTACGTAAAGGAGATAGTTTCGGAGGAAACTTTAAAACAGCAGGAGCAAAAACGTCATAAGCCGGATACCACTGCCGCCATTTGAGAACGAGATGGAACAAGATATCGACTCGTCTGTCGTCGAAATTGATCGAGGCAAAGAGAGGGCAGAAGGAGGGGTCAGAGGTGGAGGGAGAAGAATGGAGATGAGAGAGGGAAATTGTGGATTAATAACGGTTGGTAAAATTACGTGAGTGGCATAGAAGAGGCGTCTCCCCGACGCCATTTCCTCTCCTCCGGCCACACCTCCCAATGGGCAAAGTTGACGAGGCAACAAAGGAAAGGGAAGAAAGTTGAGAGCGATGGGAGAAAGTTTTGTAGCTGGGGAGCGAGAAAAATGGCATTTATTATGGTAGTTTGAACGTTTCGACTACAGGCGTTTTGGGGTCGAGTGAAGGCGATGGTTACTTTGACTACCGTACAATTGGCCATGGACGTTTTGGTCACAAACCGACCTATGAATCGCTCGTGGTGATTTTGAAAAGACGTCCACTGGGTGATTCATGAAGGAAATAAAGGTATACATCAACATTTGAGAAATGCGTGATAAAATCTTCTGATGTATTACTTATTTGTCAGATCTTCCTCCAAATACGAAGTGGCATTTCGGCCGATTTTGTTTCATTTTCGGGCAATACCATTGAATCATCTCTACCCGAATTGTGACACCAAGATAACGCTTCAAGCGTAATTTTCAACATACTTCCGCAAAAATAAGAATGTGAAAACGTATAATAGATTTATTTATTATTAAAGTTACAATTATTATTATTATTACAATTACAACCATTATTATTAAAATTACAAGATTGATTGTACGAGAATCAATGGACATCATGCATACAAAAAGAAAATCACCAAATCGTCAATAACATTCAATTCAATAGATAAGTGTATACAATGAGCATTATATGTAACATAAAATATCATAATAAAAATAACTGGGTGTGAGGTACCTTTCAAACAAATATTGAATAAATTTTCATAAATAAAAATAATCAGAAATATTATGAATACAAATAATGGTGGGTTTCAATTACCATTCTGATCCTCCTGAGTCACAATTGCCAATGATAAAAGGTTCCTTGCTCATAGTTGATAATGAGAAAAGGTTCCCCGCTCTGCTCTGCACTCGTAATTTCACTTTTACATTTACATTTAAACCCTGTAAGTGGCGCGTGGTTGGGGGTAAATTTCCTTTTATCATATGGAATAGCAGGTGTAAAATATAGCGACAAGACTGGAACTCGAACACAGGTCTATCACTTTCCGGGAAGGTATTTGTGGAAACTGGGAGACCTGGGTTCGACCCCAAGTCATGTCGCTGTGCTACACACCTATTATTCCTTCGGGGTTTACCCGAACGGCTTTTCCGAGCTGAGTCTTCACCTTCCTTGACTGTTTGTTTATTTCATATTATTACATGAAAAGCGATCGCGGAAGGAGAGACTAGGTGAAAAGACATCATTAGACACAATGAAACTTCGTATTTTTCCGGTCGTTTATTAAATATCCTGTGGAAGAATACGAAGTTTCATTTGATTATACTTTAATTTACCTTTGATTCCAGTAAAATGTTATAAAAAGATATAACTGGAAGAGCTGAATAGAAGAATTATAATATAATTTTTAGAATTGTGGAACATGAACTGATGTTTTGTGTGTACATCTAATATCTCATTAAATTAATATCTTATCAAATAGAGGATAATGTTACTTGTGCCGGTTCTTGAGAAGTCACTTCTCTCTTTATTGAGCATCTAATAATGGGGCCAGTCCATCTCTCCGTCATCAAGTGAAACACAAAGCTCCTCGGCAACGATTTATATCTTACGTAGCTATCTTCCTCGGGAGCAAGTCGACCTCGTAAAACCGAGGAATTAATACAAACGTCTCTCCTTTCCTATCTCATTGTTTATGGGCCCACGAGAAAAGAAAAAAATAATCCTTTTTTCCCTACATTCGGCACCAATTCAGTTAATGGGACTCGGCACTAATTCACAATTGAGGATAGCGTTTAATACGTTTCTGTGTCTCTTTCCTTTTTGGCTTATCACGCCTCTTTTCTCTCCTTTCATCGCACGCGCGTGTTACTGTTCTCGTGCGGTTGCCTCGAATTTATGCCGGATTGATTTGCGGATCGTTCCACTTTTGCAGCTATTTCCGTTTTTTGCCGATTGCTGCACTTCATAGGGTTTATCGGGCGTGGAAAAGAGTCAACGTAGCGGCGATATTTGTGTTGTTATAGAAACGTGAAGCATTATCCCCTCGTGAGGATAAATTTAAGTAAAACCCAAAGTGTTTTTACACACGCCGACAGTGTTGAGAACTGCGGTTAGCTCCCGTTTCAATAGAAGGATTTTTGCCAATGATTTGAAGCAAAGGGGAGTCTTCATTGTGTGTAGTAAACCTGTTAATTCCCAATGGGAGAGAATCAACAAGCATTGAGCAACAACAAGAGGATGACGTATTACCTTCGTACTGCTTGAATCCCTTACAAAGATAAAAATATAATGAACCAGTCATCAGATTCTTTTCCTCTGAGTTAATTGAATTCCACAGTTTGAATAGGCGTAAAGACATGTTAGATATCCTGAATACCTCTGTAAAAAGGGTGGATTTAATAAGTTTTCCAATTTCTAAATGCAATTTCAAATCGTCTATACATCCTTTTCTCTGAATTAATTTTGTGTCCTACCGCAACTGCCACCTGGTAAGTAGCGTCCCAAGCTCGCATTTTGAAATGGAATAAATTAAAGGTACGTTAAAAATCCTTAATAACGCACATTGGAAATTCATTACCGCAATTTAGTAACGTTCAGTGTAGAATTAACGTTATAAATCGAACATCGATCATATAACAAAGAGTCGCGACATAAAAAATAAACTTATTCCGATTCCAAACGTAACGGATAATTTAATTATCATTTCCATTACGCGACACGGCCCCTCCATCATCTAACTTTAATAACCTCGTTGGAATAATTATGGTTGGGTTTTTATGTAGGTGGTGGAACCATAAACTTCTTTAATTTCCCGCTCGGAGAACGCCCGCATTAAAACTAGGCCAAAACCATTTCTGAGAATTATATTACTCCGGTGATGAAGTTTGCACCTAAAAGCCAAATTGTGACTCCGGACCGTAAAATAAACATCCCAATTGGAAACAAACATTTCCTCGAATAAACGCATGTCGTTTTGTTCAAACATAAACCGGCGCTGAATAAACTCATTTCGCAGCGCGGAAAACAAAATCGAAACTGTTCCGATGAATGCTGGAATGAAACCGTTCCCACGCGCCTCGCTGCGCCCGCGACACATACACAAGCTCTCCTATTCTATTTGTCCTGCAAACATTTTTTCGTCTCCTCGGCGATGCTCTGCGCGCCACTCGCCGCAGCTTTTTCGTAGGCATTATATGAAATGCAACCGGATTATTCTCTATTCGCGCTAAACGCGTTGCTACGATTGAATGATTCCTCGCGACGAAAAACGAGGACGTATGGCGGGATTAAGTCGATTGTCACCGACTGAAATTACGCGCGATACGCTTAATTTTATTAAATCGGGATCGGAATCTACGAACACGACTGCGTGATTAACGAAGATAAGTTAATTGTGCGGGCTCGAGGAGAGCGAGGGATTCGCAGGCAGACTTCGATATTTTTATGATCGTGGAAAACGGACTCATCGACGGATTTCCAAAGCGCGGCGATTAATTTACGAAAGTGGGCGGGGAAAAGCTTCGATAGCAAACCCAACAGTCCATCTAACCTCTCCATAGTATGGGTTTCAACATTTGCACACGTTAATGCGCTTCCGATATCATTCCGTTCTTCCCACTCATAGGTAAGTATGATTTACTGCTGCTGAATTTTGAATTCTGAATTTTGTGCACACTTCCACTTCCGCAGAAGACATTGTCCGTTAATTTTGTATCTATTATGCCTCGTGATTTGGATAAGGAAATCGATAAGAGATTATTTCACCCTCCCATTAGTTCTGAATGCACCTAAGAATGTTTGAATAAAATTTGCGTAGCTTAACCGTGCGGCAACGAATAGTTAGAGGTGAAGTAAAATATTAGTAGTAGCGTTATTAAAAGTACTTCGATAGCTGAGATCATTTCGCATTCATGGGCCCCCACTGAGATTCTAACCCGGGACCGTTTTCTCCTAAGGGGAACGCGCTACCCACTTGACTCTCCGGGTATCGCGTAAAGCGAAATAATAAGTTTATAAAGAAAGCCGAAATATACATCCATACTTATGTGTGTGCACACATACTCGTACAAATGCCTAAATACCTGCAACTTTATAAAAAATACAAAGTAATAATACGAGGATAATAATTGGTTGCAGATAATTGTCATTTTAAATCGTATTCGTTAAAAATGTCTTTCAATAGTTTAGTTTCCTTTACAAAATACGAACTGCTTGGACATTAGTCTTTCATCCTGGTTTAATGGCATGGTTTTCCATTCGTGTATTTTATGAAGAAGAAGATAATATAACTAATTTATAAGGAAGGTCAGCCGTTTAAATGTAAGATGCTGGAGAAATTTAGGAATGACATAAGCCGGCAATTTAAGTGGTCTTTAAAGCCATCTATTGTCCTTAAACTCTTACATCCATTTATTGGTGAAAATGTAGATGTTTCTGCAAATCCTTTTACTGCATTCAAACTTTAACGTTCATACATTTTTATCATCTTCCAGTCCGTTCCCATATGAGGTACAGTTTTCCCATAACGTTTACTCGTCAAAAATGTTATCATCGACTGTCTACACTCTTTCTGGAGTTACCAATGATCTTAGTAGATACAAAGTTTGAATAGAGATTTTCTTACGACCAAATTTATCTGTATATCTTTCCTCAATGGAGAAAGACTGTTACACGAACATGATTTAACGTTCCTTTATTGTTTCCCTTAAGGGATATGGATAATGAAGATGGATTATGCATAGCCGAGAATCTACTGTTCGGGACAGAATCTTAAAGAATTCCTCGCCGGTCGAGGATAACATGCCAAGGATACTACGAACGGAAATTATCGAGCCAGCAATTTGTTGGAGCCCGTAACGGCGGATTATTCCCCCGCAGAAACTATAAATTATTGGCTGTGTTAAAAATTCTGTCAATTTAACGTCATTGCAAAGCTCTGCTTATTCTTTTTCAACTTAAAGGAATCGATCATATCTCATCCAAGTTGAGACTTAACGAGAAGCAGCTCTCTCAAGTACCTTCAGCGGCTAAAGAAAATTAAAGAGAATAATCGAGGAAGCGTTGCCGTTGGTGATAAGCGACCAAAGAAACGTGATTTTTCTTTTGATTTCGTGTTCTTTTTGAGCTAACTGTTATCTTCATCTGCCCTTCAATTCGTCATTAGCTTAACGAAAATTTCTTAGTAAAATAGACTTATTAAATAGAGGCGGTTCTTGCCTTATGACCAATGTGACTCACGACCACTCCCACTGAATGTTATTCGTGTACATTTTCCTAAAACACGGGAACAACAACTTTCGATATTTCTTATACAATTTCATTTTTCTAATACCTGTAAAATAGGGAAATGAACCAAGCAATAATGAGTACTTATCATAGTTTAATAGTTTATTTTTATCCACCTTACGGCTGATCATTCAGAACGTAACCCGAAATTCAGATGCACTAAATTGCTTTAATGGTTTGTTTATTATTTATTAATTTACATCTCGTTATACATTAATTTATTATGGCGATTCAAATCACATAATGAACTATCACAAGTTCAATTTATCCCAGTTCTATATGACTTTATATTTTTTTCGTGCTATTTTTTTAATCAAAGTTTAAGATTGTGGCTCTATTCACTGGGATTACGAAAACTTCATTCGTAGCGAAATAATACCATTTGAATATTTTTTATTTGAAGTAATTGGCTCTTACTATGCGACGTTTTTAGGAATTTTCCTTCAAATCAATAAAAAATACATGAATATCCTGAGTTGAAATACGTATTCTATATTATGCTAATAAATTACCATTAAACAGCAGCGTCCACCAACTTTTAGTAGTAAACTACTACTATTGGTTGCAGTAAATTGGATCATAATCTTGAGTATCATAATTTGAGTGAATTCGGTATTGACCCTTAACACAAATGCTGCCTAATTTACAATGCCTTTTGGTTGAATATAAAATTATGTTCATCATTACAAATGTTTAAAACAAAAGTAAACTTTAATCTGTTAAATCAAGTTAAAGCATTTTAATGATTTTATTTCATTTTAAATTTTTATTTCCATATTCTTGAGTGCATATGTATACTTTGAAATGCCCACACGATTCAAAGACCGAATAAATTAAATGTCATTCTGAAAGTTAGGATATTTATTTAATTAATAACACAACGGTAAACGTATACTCCGAAATTGTCTGCGTAGCGTAAGGTTGTTGTCAGCATAAGTGAACCTTCCACTTAACACTATTCCGGTCCACGTCATTGCAAACAATATCAATTTTTCTGTGAATTAGATTCATCGCTATTTCATGAAATTGTCAGTGATTCAAATATTGACATGTTACGGGATTTTATTTACTCTCACAATCGCCAACGGACTGAAGTAAAAGCGTCCGGTAGTTTTAAGTTCAGCTAAAGACATTTTAGCTTGCTGAATTCAAATAATCACGTCTAGACTGAGACAAAGCGGGAGATATTTTTTCTACTTCATGAATCCATATATACACTTTTTACTTCTATTAATATTTGAATGATCTCTCATGTTCGAACGTAACGCAACGCGCTCCATATCTTCCCTGTTGTGATAAGCTTAATGAAATATACATTTGAAGAATCAGGCGACTTTTCCTCAACGTGAATTCTTCGTTGAAATAGGGGTACAAAACTATTATCGGGAATACATTTTCTGCCTACATTTCTTTCGCAAGTCGTTAATGCTTATTTGTAATTGTTGGGCAAGTTTTGAAAAGATTAAATTCCTGACATGTTGCATTCAAGTTGAAATATACAAATGAAAAGTTTCCGATGAGGATTACAAGCCGGTTATGGTGCAGAGAGTGGGGCTTAAAAGCGGAATATCTGCTTAGAAAGCGTGGTAATCTCCGCTATCATGGTCATCATTATCTCATCAGCTAGCGGTAGCTTTAACAGTAACTTTAATTCTTGGGCAAAAAGCGATCGAAATTAATTTGCATTTAGTCTGGAAATAATCCTGGAGGCACAATGCTTAATCTATAGCACTATCTGCCGGATTATGAACCCTAATCTCTACGCGGTTTCCCCCAGAATACGGGATACATCCGTGAATGGGCACAACGTTCATATAAAACTCATATATACCAAGGACACACTAAGAGATATTTCTGATGATTTCTCCGTGGTACGTGAAATATTTGCGTTTCTATGTTTACCTTCGCATTCTGCAACTTCATTGAAGGCATTCGGCCCTCATCCAGGACTCAGTAGCTTAGTCCAGGACCCTGTTTGCCTATGAAGGAGACAATTTACATAGAGTGTTAGTTAACCGAACAAGGAGGAGACAATAAATGTGTGCTGGTAGCAGTCAAAGTATATCAACGACTAGCAGATTTCTTTTCATGGTCTCAGGTTCGATGATATTTAATGTGCCCCATAAGATATAAATGTGAACTTTATTTGAAGCGTTTGTGGGCTTTATTTATATTGTAAAACGAAAAGAATCATTGTACAAGTTTGTCAACAAGGTCAAAATATCCCAGTCTTATATGATTTTAGATTTTTTCATGCTATTTGTTTCATCAAAGCCAAAGAGGTTGCGTTTTTATTTAAGAGGATTACAAAATTGGATTCGCAACGGAATAATTCCGTTTGAATAAATCTATTGAAAATCATTGTGTCAACGAATCCCAAAATTTGTATACGTAAGTCAACTTTGGGGCGAAGATTGGACAAATCTGGTGTATTGGAAATTATTATAATTAACATTCATACGTACCTCCTAATAGTTATTGTTAAAATTCTTGATAATTTGTTTAACGAGTATTTTGACAATGAGCGGCTTAGGATATATAACTAAGAATTGACGTACTATAGGAATGATACAGCTGTTTCTTGGCATGAACACATTGCGAATAATTGAAAAACAAAAGATAGAAAAACGTTTCCAATGTTATTCGATATTTCTGAATGTAAGTAATTTAAAGCCCGTCTAAACTGCTATTCTTACTTGCACCATTCGTAGGGCAAATTCCTGACCCGTCCAAGTTTCCTTGTTATCAAATGCCACACGGGTCCACTACTCATAGCACGAAAATAAATATAGAGACGATAAAATGGTTAAATATAGCGTTTTTTTCTAGGATGTGGCTAATAATATGTGATAATATAAGGTAGAAATTAATATTTAACGAATGGTTAAGTTCTATCCTCCCCTCACATCTGCCTAACTCTTGGAGAATCGGATGAGAAGGAAGCTTAACGGGGACGGGACTCTCATTAGTGTAACTTCGCGGGAGCTTATCTCGGTACTTGTTTTAATGAGAGTTTCAGAAATCCAGTCATTCAGACGAGTAAAAAGGTCTTCCTTAAACCCCCCCCGACCTGAATCCTCTCCATATTTCATTCACGAAAAAATGACTCTGAGATTGAAACGATGACATTTTGAAGGGAATCAATGCATGGGAAATGAAGTGTTCTTTCAGAGTATGAGTAGGAAATAATAAAATTTGGGAAGGATTCGGAAATAATTCCGGATGGAAATATCTTTTTCCTCGTTGTGTAGGAGGGAGGATTGGGGAATCGAGAAATGCTGCTTGATGGACCAATGGTATTCCAAACAAAAGGAATTTATTTTGATTATTGATGTAACTCCGACATGAGAGGCGGGATCCTCTGTTCAATCCTCCGTTTGAGATAATCTAATGGACGTGAATCCAAATGCCAAGACGACGGTGCTTCCAAACAAATTGACATCATTCTATAATTGTTGCTTTCAAGCACCGGAGTCGGTCCTTTGTGAGAAAGATTTTAGAATAGGAGAAGAATAGCTCTGCATCTTCAAATCTCTCTTCTTTTTCCTTAAATTTATTTTTCCTTTGGTTAAATGTTACGATCAAAATGAAAGAGATCCCTCCACAAATGTTTATATCATCTGGAAACACAAAGGTAGTCAAACATCTGCAAATATTAATTTTAGAAAGACACCAACAATTTTTTTATCTTCCGTGGGATCATTCATACAATACTTATCCTGGTTTGGTCCCTTAAATTTTAAACACCATACGATACCTTCTAATTTAATCCATAATTATTATCCATAGGTACATTTTTGATTCCATTTATTTAACCTTTATGATGAGCAAATAACCTTTCATATTAGAAAGATCTGATGATTTTTGGTCGATAATGCTCAGAACTATTCTCGGGTAAACGTTACAGTATCAGATGTTACTTTTTAGCGCTTAATAATACAAAATAATCCATGAGAATAACCTTTTACTGCGAATGATCGCCGAAACTAGACGTGAGTTTCTATTGTTTGTTTTTAATAATAAATATATTGTGGAAAAAGTACTACTATTCTCATTCTCTTCTTATTGGATTTCTGTTGGTTCCTGTTGTATGAATATTTGCCTTTGTTTCCGTGACTTGTTACCTGATGATGTAGATACGCTCCGAAACCATGATCGATCTCGTAGTATTCCTGTGGTTTAGTAAACGGTCATTCTTATGACGTTATTTTATTTTGAATCTCGGGTGTTCGATCGGGAAAGGGTGCTGGATGATTCCGGCGTTTTGGCAACAGCTTCTGCTACCATTTTGTCGAGCGTGTTGTCTCGTCAGGGTAGGTATTTACACAGTCCGAGGATCCTCGTTTTGATTGGTCACTCTTATTCGGTGCATTTTGAGTATTCCAGATTTTACTCAGGAAAATTCCCTAGTCTCGATTCTTATTATTTTTGAAGTGTAGCATCTCAATCGCCTCAGGACGTCGGTACCGAAACGTGTCAATTACCCGGCTGAACATCTGAAAAGAGTTCTTGAGCAACATCTAACATTTAAGATTAGGATTAGGGTGTTGAGATCTCTTATGCTATTCCTTGCGATCTTGCGTTGAGGTATCAGGTGGATTTAAAGGTTTAAAAGCAGTCGCTTTTGAAAATACATTATTATTTCTTAAATGGAGACAGAAGCCCTGATTCTATCCCTAATAACTCTTATTATTTAATAATTTTGACGATCCCAGACGAAAAGACGGACACAACCATCCATGCCCAGTCCGAAATTAACTCGGTTATCTGGGACTCGGACCCAGGAACTTAGTGTTAGAAACCAAGCAGAATAACCTCCAAGCAAGAATAACCAGAATAACGAGGTGTTATTCTGGCTAGCTGAGTTATTTTAGCTTTATCATTAACATCCCCTCGAGAATTCCTATCCAGTTATTCCTTCATGTATATTTAAAAGCAACAAAATCATTGGAAGGCAAAAATAGTAGTAGTAATATTGTTATTCTTCGACAGCTTTGTTCATTTCGTAAGTCGGCCCTCATCGGGAATCGACTCCGGGACCGCTTTCACTGAATTCCACCGTTTTGCCAGCTTGGCTATGTCTATGTGTATACCCTGCTAGCCACCTTTCGGCGTGTGGCAGGGCTATTCGTCAACCCAGGCATAATTTCTTAGAAAGGCATGGTGCGGAGATGAAAACTGACTTCGCAAATTTCTTTAACTGATGCAGACTGTTCAACCTGTATTAATCTACCATATTTAAGAAACAAAATTACGTTCTTGTGCATGAATACCTCACTCTTTCCTTATCTGGAATTGCAAGTACGTTGAAAAACCCATCAAAGCAATTAATATTGCTTCTGGGAAATAGCAAAGTTGGGTCTATTGTCATGAATAGGAAAAGGACATTACATTTGGAAACGTTGGAAATTTTCAGAAAAAAATGCTCTGAATGATAGATAATTCGCAAAAACTGCTAATTTTTAGGCCGCAATAACAATACCGCTACATCAGTTCCGTCTCGTCGCCTTTTTGGCGCATTACCCGTGAATGATGGAGAGTTCGGTTTCGGCGTGAAAAAAATGTCAATAAACGTCGGCAAAAACAATCTCTGTTGATCGTTCCCAATGCCCACAAAACATGTGTATATCTAATCCTAGGGAAGTAATTAGGAGTTAAATATGTACGCATTTACTTTCAACGATGGGTGTATGTTGATTCCGCAGCCAATAAATATCCTGTTTGGCGATGGACGCCCGAACAAAACACTAATGAAGCGGACGTTTGGAATTTTTAACGGAATTTCTCTAATTGCCGCCCGATAAGGATAAATTATGCAAATCCCAATTGAATTCCGGTTTTCATTTGTATGACCGGACACTTTGTAGTTTCGGGCGTGAGTGGAAACCGATAGCTAATAATTACTCTGACATATAAATTCAATGAATAGCGCTCCGCTAAGCCATTAATAATGATCACCTGTTTAAAGTGAAGGACTCGGGAATTTGGCGACATAGACAGTCTCGTCCATTGCCAAGTTAAACACGCAAACACTTCTCCTTTAAAAAAAGAGAGGGATCCTGGGCTGTTTAACGCTCAATATTCCGGACGTTGCACCTCTTTAGTCGCGGTTTGCTTTTTTCCTCCTCTTCAATCCTTTCGAAAACTGCCCCACATGCTCCTCTCCTTACTTTATAGGAGTCACACGGAAGCCATCTTTCATCACTTCACAAGAGAATTTTCTCTATCTGCCATCCCTCCAAAATAACGCGGTAGTCGGCCGGTAGGAGGCAGCAGAGTTGTCCTATCCAAAGAAGAGCGACACCTCCGTAGATAGTCATTGCTATTTCACTCTCTTTATATAAAATATTTTGTTTATTTTTCGTATTGAAATCTGCCTGTGGACGTTACTTATAGAAATTCCGATGATCATGGCGTCTGAACGCAGCAACACTACCCATTATCAGCATCAAAATGTTCAAAGAGCAAGTTGTGGAGTAATTCTCCAAGAGTCGCGATCATCTGATTTTTTCCAGCTATTTTCCCCTGGTATTTACTGTAGGAACTGGAGACATGCTTGTAACACCCACATCCAACTATGCACCTCTTCTTACCCGGCCGATCTTCCTCGATTTTTTCAGAAATACTTTTTAAAATCAGTCGACAGAGATTCTTATGTAAATACGCTTTCGAATAAAAGTATTTTTAGTGCCTTAGGATGTGTATCGTGGATGGGGATGTTTTGACCTTATGATTTCCATGATAAATCTTATGAATAATGATTTCATACATAAATCACGTGACTTAAAAATAACAATAAAAAGTTTGTGTGACGTGTAGCTGACACAGAAAAGTATACATATGTATAGTTGTAAATAGAAATGCGTAAAAAATCTTGTGGATGAGTATTTAAAGTAAAACACATGCAAGCATCGGAAATAACGGAGGAACCCTAAGGAAATTGCATGCTTGATATATTTCCATATATGTCACAGTCTACACATGAACATCCCTGCATAAAACTGTTGCAGTGGTGATGTAGCAAAGCATGAACAATTACGACCATTGATTATCCCCAAAAAACCTTGTTAGTCAAGGTTTGAACCCAGTGTCTTCGAGTTGGCCGGCTGTCACGCCAAAAATCCCACCAACTCGTACATCTAGGAATGTATATTTATCTAACTCGTTATTTCCGATAGCCCCAACGATAACCTCTTATAGACAAGTCGTAATAAGGACGTAAATATAAACAAATTCCACTCTTCTGGACTATTTCTCTTCTAAACTTACCTAATCACCATCACGGCCAATGAGAGTACACTTTTCTCCATGTTTGCCAACAGAATAGCATTCTTTTCTGGCGTAATCTTCGACTTCGTGCGATTCTGGTGAGCGACGAATTCTCATTGCGGAAGCAATTCACGCGACCACCACTTGTCTGTCACCAATGGCGACGGCGGAGGAAGGCCAATGGAAGAGTCTTCCGTAGCACACGTAACAGCCTTTCCTCTTCATTTTTATTTAAAGCGGTTTTCGCCCTTTTTTTGTCCAATCCCTCCGGCACACACACGCCCGCTCCCTCTGCGTTGGTTCATGGTGACCGTACTTTCACCCACGTACCAGTTCCGCAAGGCCGGAGTTATTTGTGGTATGTATCATTCCCTCGCTTTTTCTCTCGCACCTGAACAAAGAGAAGCAAACTCGGAGTTCTCTACCCCCAGCCTCCACCATTTACCCGTTGCGGCTTCCGGAAATGTATTTTTTTGCTTATGGACGCCATGCGTGAAGTAGCAAGAGTCCCAGATGGCTATGGAAAGATAGAACCACACCTGAATGGGGTAGTAATAATTTCCTTAATTATATACTGTATAATTGGCATCCGATTCTTTATTTGGGTCTTTTTTAAATCCTTAAACACTTACTTGAACATGTTTACGTTAGAATGTAGTTTGTTCCACAGCATCTCTCAAATATTTTTCCTCCGCAACACATGATTCTCTACTGTTTGCGTATACCCAGAGTGCTAAATAAATACCTCCACACGAACAAACAGTCCGCGAAATTAAGTAGGCTCCGAACGATACCAGTATTTCTTTGGGCAAAGCTTTCTTTTACCTTGGCTTTTATCTTCGCATATATCATACAATCAAATGTAATCGGCTTAAGAAAGGGAAGACGAGGGTAAGAGGATTCCTAGAATCTTGAATTTTCGATCAATAGAGCGGTAAATAAATCAATAAATCAGTGGTTTAAATTATTCATCAAAATTTCTCACAGTAGTATAGCCACGGCTTTAAGTGGAAACATAATCCATGTATGTAAAAGAGCAACACTGCGAATTGAATCATTAATAGCATAAAAATAATAAATTGAGAGTTGAGGCCATGTAAAATACGTGGTAGGAAAGAGAAAGAATTTCTGCGAAATTTAGCCTTTCCGAATTATTTACGAATGATTTGCATTGACGAATCGCAGGGAGTCACTTACATTGAGGAGTGTTTTATTTATCGGCTAATTTTCGTCAACGGAATTTCAAAGTGATGAAGCTTATAAATATTTTTTTCAAGGATTAAGGCCCGGAAAGTGGATGACCTGGGTTCGAGTCCCAGTCATGCCGCTATTTTTCACACTTTTTATCCCTTTAACATTCTTTTCGTTGGGTAAATTTACATCTAGGTTTATACTCTGCAAGCCGTCTTTTGGAAAATGGCAGGAGGTGCATGAAATTTCATTTGTCATTTGTTATATTGGCTACCTATTTCATTACCTTCGAGTGAATCGCGGTTAGTATGACACTTATCAATTTACTTCCCATCGTTTCTTAAAGGTTCTGCTATTCTGAGTGTGGTTGTGTATGCGTGAATTTCCGCCTAAAATTAACAACTAGTAGTTTTAAAGCAATCTAACTTCCACATTTTTAAAATACCGTCGACAGGCAAAATTATTTTCGTTTATCTATTGGTTTTAGGTTTAATCCCCGACGAGTAAATGGGTCCCAATAAGATATGCATATAAACTTCATTTTAATCTTCAGTGGGGTCTTTTCTATTACAAAATGAAAAAAGAATCATCGTACAAACTTGAGGCAATTATCATAAGGAATATACTCTATTGATTTATAGTCTTATGGTCTATTAAGGATTTTTCTCCAAATTATGAGAACCTTGGTAAGATATTGAGGTTTTCATTTTCGTTTTTCATATCCTGTCCCATTGCACTCACTTAAGAAGAGAGATTCTAGTTTCTTTTTTGTGCAAATAAGACTACTATAGTTGTTCCTACTAGTTTCTCCATTGAGAGTCAAAGGGCACTTAAGCGAGTATTCAATGAATGTACGAATAATTCAGTATGTACGTGAAGTGGACAATAAACTGCTTCTTATAACTTAAATTTCGAAACAAAAAACCACATTGCAAATACGAGCGTACAAAATATCTGGAATGTTCGACATAGCATAGTGATGGAATTATCAGATAATTGTCGGTGTTATCTAAAGTGATATCAGTATGAAAGCCAATTATCACACCATTTCTGACATGTTCTGCCCCTAACGGTTGAATACGTTGAAACGATTTAGTTTCTTCCAAGTACCAAGGAAAAATGTTTAGTGTGATACCAATTACTTGTTAATGATATTCACTCTGAAGAAATTCAATGACAATGAATTCAATACTTTAATGAGGTTTACGAAACACTTAAATCGTGTGGTCGGAAAAGGTTGGTATCATTTGAATTCAATTTCGTCCATAGGCATCTTACGCACAGGTTTTGTATGAAATATTCTAAATGAGTATAGCAACAAATTTCATGAGATATCCTGTGTATTTTGAATACATTTAAAATAATATTGTAACTTTTTACTTTTACATGCCTGCAAATAAAATTATTTTGCGTATGCAAAGCATTACGAATCGATGCATTCATCCTGGCACATGCATTGCATAACATATCTTTGTACTATCGAGATATTGTCGTTCAATCACGTTTGAGGCAAATAACTTGCACATATTCGCCAAAATAAGGCCAATCCGCATTCTTACATCGGAAGAAGCCGAGTTTCCTCTAAACTAAGCCGGAGGAACTTCTAATTTATTCAACCGAAAACCTCCTCTTCAATCAGCCGAACATGTCTCAAGGAACTCTCCCGATGCCACTCGACCTTCTGTAATCAGCGCATGGACATATGCATAGAATGTGAACGAACGTGGCGTATAGGACTGGCAGATGGGGCGAACTACAGAGTGCAGAGTCATCTGCCGGCCGACTCCAGAGACGCGCCTTCCCATAATTCCTCAACCGCCCATTTACTCATTCTTCAACCCCCTTTCCTCCGCTCCCCGTCCAACTTTTGAAGGGACCCCGCACTTTTATTTGGACATTTCCGCACGGTATAGGAGCGGGTACACAAGTAAGGCGCGGTGAAATTCGGGAAGAAGTTGAGCCACACTCTGTCCTCTTGTTCCAAGTCGCTAGCCAAACTCGAGCTGTGTCCCCGCTGTTTGTGTGTAGACGTTTTTGTCGTAGGCGTGACCAACCCTGCGGAACAAGCGGTCCTTCTGACGCCTCCTCCCACTCCGCAAACATTTTCCTTTTAATTCCCCCCTCCGCCTTCAAGTTACACATCCGCGCACACATGCTAGGCTGCTAATCCACCAGGAATAAGAACTTTTCTCTTTCATTTCCACCGTCAACGCCACTGGATACGTGGCTGCTTTGCGAACAAAAAATATCTCTTTTCACGAGGCAATGACGCTCCGCGTTGAATAAGCAAGATGAAACGACAGTTCAAAAGGGGCTGAAAGCTGTGTAAGAAGAAAGAGCATGAATAACATTCACGGGCGCAAATGAATAAGCATAGGTCGACTCTATCACGCATTTGAATTAAATCTCGGACTCCAACTCTTTCAACTATTTTTACTGGTATCTGAATTAATAAGTATTTGTTTCTATGTCATCCTACTATAACGTCCTACTATGTTCTCCCAGTAAGTTTAGATCTAACTTTAAAGAAAG
This sequence comes from Ladona fulva, assembly GCA_000376725.2. NCBI lineage: Eukaryota > Metazoa > Arthropoda > Insecta > Odonata > Libellulidae > Ladona > Ladona fulva. Next base: position 669,770 of record KZ308522.1, on the reverse strand, counting down.
AATCATCTTACTTTTTAATCCTCTAATCTATATAATCTCTTTTCATCTCAACCTACACCTTTTTGTAATAGAAACACTTGCCTGACATATTCTTTCTTCAGAGATTTATCATCAAGGTTTGATTCACAAACATCATCGCGGGCATTAATCGCTTCACAAGCTGCGAGGTAAATTATGTTTCCACGTTTAAATAAGAGTTGATTATTCTTCTTCAAAGAGTACACATGCAGGGAGCCAGTTTCGATAAAACCAAAGTATAATCCTTAGAATCGAAATATTTCATATAGACTAAAATTAAGGTTAAGTACTCCATGGTAATACTTTTATGAAGCATTTGAAATATTACTTGCGATAATGATTTTGTTCAAAGAGATAGAGTAGCAACAACTTCAGTAATTTACGAACCAGTTAATCGTATTTTAAAATACTTTCTATATTTTGAATTAGAAAAATTAACTTAAGACAAAAATTTGCACCAATAAATACTTCAACCAGTTTTGACTAGGAAATCATTAAGGTGTCTTTGCACGTAAAGGCGTGCACCTATAGTAGGTATAATTCTCAAGGAGAAACTGACATGAAAAATGTCTGACGGACCGGGATTAGAAATCAGATGTTACAATCGCCAGTATCGAGTTTTCTCTTCGGCTTTAGCCAGGTAGCTTTATGGATAGAACAACCAACAGGCAATTAGAAGATCCAGGTTCAATTCTCAGTTCCGCCAGACATTATTAATATCCGTTTCTCCTTGTGTACCAATTTGAAAAGTGAACATCTAATGGTTGCTTGTAAATAATTGATAAGGAGGAAACTTGAGGAGATAACATTTTTAAAGGAAAATATCACCCTATAGGTTTCGTATTTGTTAAATTTTTGCACTAAAAGGCGTGTATGCGGGAATATTGTGAGCGGAGAGCAGTCAAAATCACACGCTCAAACAAACACTAGCAGGATTCGAAGATGCCCCACATGTGTCCAGCGCTAACCCAAATATGCAAATCATGTGAACTCTCCGATTCGATCCTTCTCCACAGACGTTGATGACATCCACGGAACCAATAAGCGGAATAAAGGCCTTCACCCTAATTGGACATAGCGGCACGAGATTTTTCAAAATAATAAAAGACTGCTTTCAGAAGCACAAAAATATTTCTTCAAAAAATCAGTCAGGAATGCTTTATTAAAAGAATTTCCCCGCACCCGTAATCCAAGATGTCATCCTTCATAAAAAAAGAGACACCGTGTATAAAAAAGGGGAAATCTTTCAGAGGGAAGAGAACGCTCATTTTTAAGGCACGACGGCTGCCGCGTCCTTCATCACTGCAGGACTCTCGCCGCCGATGGATGGAAGACTTTTCTTTTTCCCTCTCTCAAAACGTACATTCCACCGCCTTTATTTCTCTCCGTACCATTTTTCTCTTTTCTCTCTGATGTAAGCGAAGTAAAACTTGAAAAAGCAATCGAATAAATCTTCACAAAGCTGAATGTATTCTATGGTTGGGGTGTTCTATATCTCTCGCTCTTATTATAAATGGCGAATAGATAAATAATTACGGAACATAAAGTGGTGAATGCAATGAGTACATTTATGACAAAAATCGATTATTCAAACTAAACACGTTCCATGACTTATCAAGCGAGATGGAATTTTAATTAAACAATTTTTGTCTCTCTTTTATGTGTTTAATTAATGAATACGCAGCATTATTATCTGTATCATTACACGTGCAACTTGGAACTTATCTTTACATTAATAGGATGAGTGTTATGATGTACTCAATCATTCGTAAATCATAGTCCAACTGCCATCTTCAATTTTTTAACTTTCGTTTCGTAATGATTTATATACAATTTAACAACAGTCAAATCGATTGTGGAAGACTTTACCACATGAGATTATGTGGAACGGATCCTAAGTATGATTAACACAAAGTATTTCATTTCTACTTTGGATCAATTACTAAAGCATGCCTAGGGGTCTCATGGTTTTGCGGTAGTCCTTACGCCGTTCTATAAAGATAATAAATAAATACATACCGTACACATACAAACAATATTCCGTCTCAGTTAAAAGTCCAATGTGTAGCCGGAAAATCCAGAATTTTCCACGATAATCCAATAAAAGTCGATCTAGATTTTTGTGTCTTAACGTATGCGCAGCCAAGTATACCGTATCATTACATGTGCAACTTGACTTACATTAATAGGACGAGTATTTCGATGCACTCAATCATTCGTAAATCACAGTCCAAGTGCCATCTTCAATTTCCTTATTCTCGTTTTGTCATTATTTATATGCAAATTTGACTTTTACTAATTAAAAATTCGGCCCAGATTAGAATTACGCCCATTAATTTTTTTCCTGAAAAAAAGCATCCATATAAAAGTCGACATTATAATGTCAGCCTTAAAAAGTACACCGAAAAACTCGATTATTATTTGGGTGTGTACGGCAAGTAAATGAATTAAATAATATTATGTACTACCGTTTCAGTTTGTTTTATGAACGTTGCCGGATGCCGATATGAAATTCCGAACGAACGATCTTAAATATAATCAGGATTTTTGTGAGAGAAATCCCGGAAGAAATTTACTTGAGAGCAATATCTTGAGGAAAATGAGCTTTAAAACGACTTTGTTTTCCAAATATATTTAAGAGATATATAGGAATCTCTCGCAAATCAGGTGGCCATCACTCCACTCAAAAATGAGACATTTTTGGGGACGTCGACCGCATTTATCGAAAATAGGATTGAATGAAATACTTCCAGGCTTTTCTGAGAAAAAAAGTGGTCGGATGAAGCAACATTTGGCTCTGCTCATTGTATTTTAATCATTCAGATTTTTAAGGAAACAGCTGGGTCCGAAGTCAATAGTAGCGGCTTCCTGTATTACTCTCCCATTCATTTTCTTGTTGTCCAACTGTCATCTTAAAACTTCTACTCTTCTATTCTCTTTCATTTCCATTCCCCTCATTTTCCACTGATTTCCAGTGGGCTCCCATTTCCCATGGGTTAGATGGAAGGGGAGATGTTTGGTTCCAATCTCGCCCAAATAAAGGCGCTTTATTGCTGATGTTATTATTATTAATATACTAATAATGCAAAAATATCAATTTATGTAAGACATTTTTCAAATATAAAGGTATTAATTACATTCATAGGTACCCCAATTAACCGTTTTATAAGATTTATTCCTTCAGTTTATGTTTTACTGCTCTAATTGAGTTTGAGTGTTTAACATATGTAAGTATAAATTGAGCAATATTGTTACTTTGAATTGAAATCTATTCTTTTCACGTTCGTTCGTGGATTTTGGTACAAACTAATCTGACTTATTTCTCTTTGCCATTAAATGGTTCAATTTAGCGTACTGAATTTCAAACTGTTGTTGTGTAACAGTGGATAGATTGAGATAATAAATGTATCATTATCGAAAAATATTTATAATTATTATTTTCTAATCTCAACTCATCGTTCCTCCTTTGGTATGACAACCATTTGAACCAGTCTTTCCCACTTCTCTTGTTCCATTTCTCTATCCGATACATTCAGTCGATTCATACTGGTAATCTCCATGGATAATTTAATGAGAAAATGATGGATGATGTTCCACTGTGAGCATATAACGAGAAAATAGTTTCGCATTGGCTACCAATGAAATACCGATTTAACATTTCCATAGTGAAAGAGTTCTTGAATGTAATACATTACAATCCAAGAAATATAAACAGTTGGTTTCAGGAAAGTGGAATATTCGGGTTCGAGTCCCGGTCCAGTCAGTATTTTTATGTCCGTTACTCCTGAGTAATATTCCTAGGTCCACATCTTATTGTACAAAGTTAATTTTCACCCTTTTCCAAAAATGGTATACCTAATGGAATCATTAGCTAATACACTTTGGCCAACCCTGATGCCATTATTTAACATAATTTTTTCCTCTTTCACTTTATAAAATTCATGACAGAAATAAACGAAAGATGTATTATTCTTCATCCTGTACCGATACACGTACTAAAATATTCCACTCGTCAAGACAATACCCCAGAAACTCAATGGACCTATTGGCTCAATTTCTTAATCCAACCAGCCAGTCCATCGGAACGGCCTTTTCAGTAATATTTGCAGACTCGGGTAGTTAAGATTTAGCATCTAAATCTTCTTCCACTTATCCCTAAGGATTTACCCTCTCGCTTTCTCTCCTTATCCTCCTCCTGTATCCATTTCCTAATCCTAAATCATTCTCCGCCTTCCATCCCGCTGCGAAGCATCCCAAGGAATGGCGATATATCCTCAGGAGGGACGGGAGGAAGGATTTCTTTTTATTTTTGATAGATTTGGACGATTCCCTCCGCGATATAACCGCGTGTCAACCACACGTGGTGTAGGAGCGGTTCCTGCAGGTGTCCTGCTGATGGATCGAGCGAAGAGGGAGGCGCAAGAAGAGAAATGGGGAATAAGAAGGCTGCGTAGAGAGAGAGGCATGTAAACTAGGGAAATAGTTTTCCTTTGAGGAAAAGGGAGAATGAGTTATGGACCCAAAAGGATGAAAGGGGGGGGGGAATTAAAGTAAGATCGGTTAAAAGAGGAGTGGGGAAGTAGGAGGGAGGGAATGAGTTTTAGATAAATGGAGGGCCACGGTAATGGATAGGGCGTGGGACACTAGGAGCTGGAGGGCATTTTGGGAAAGTGCGAAAGGAATATGTGTCTGGATAAATGAAAAGAATTCACTGGAAACAATCGGAATGTTTCTCGTGGAAAGTTACACCCGTACCGAATTGTTCTTATACAAACAGAAGGAGAAGGAAATTCGGCTGAATGGCTAAACGTCGGGTTCGAAACTGAAAGAAACATCCAATGAATTGAAGTTTGTTTTGCGGTTCCATCTAATATATAAATAAGATATACCTAATATATATGTCCTTCTGAGCGATGTGGAAAAATACATTTCAATCATATTAAGGAGAACGATTTCATCTTTTCGTTGACTATAAATGATTAATATTTGATAGTGGCATTTCTGATTACTTATGCTTCCTTAATTATTTCGAATAAAACTTATAAAAACATAAATTTTAGTAAGTTTTTAGACATAAAATACTTTCTTTTGATCGATAAATTTAAGGAAAATGTCTTGTTGTAGTTTAAGGTATTAGTTATGAGATCATTAAAATACAAGCACTCTAATCTTCCTTACCTTTGCAGTACAAAACCTAGGTGTTAATTCTTTTTATCGACTATACGCTGTGTGATAAAAAGCGGAATTTTTAAATTTCCCTGGCTGTATAATTCCAATTGTCAAACATATTTTTCTGTGTAGTGGTACCCATGTCCCTAACGTGCATTGTTAAGGGCAGCCATTTTGAAAGCTTAGTCCATTGTTGTCAGTCAAAAAGGTTACACGCGCTCAACTATGATCAACGATTTTACAATACACAGGAAAAAAATTGACGATTGGAATTATACAGCCAGGGAATTGTAAACATTCCGTTTTTTATCACGCCTTGTATATCTTGACATTGTTCCTGCTGCTTTCCTAATCAATATACTCTCAATTTTGTGTATAAATTAAGCTCAGACGATGAAAAAGTTTAGATCAGGTCGCACCACTGGAAGATTTCCAGGAATTTCTTCTCAGAAGGATAAATAAAGAATACCTGCAGAGTTGAGCGATGAAATGCCATTTCTCACCTAAGGGATGAGAAAACGTGATGCATAGAGACACAAAAGAAAGGTTAAATGTGTGATAGAGTACTTCTGACAACAATCCACGTTGTCACAAAAGGTGAGACTAATAGGCACTGAGACGGCTTGGAGTTGATTAAAGCTGGAAGGAAAACATGCATATCTTCTAGATTTTTCTATGGAAAGGACTCCTTCACCTACGCCAAAAGAACAAAGATTCTTTAGATATACAAATATCTAAAGAACTTTTTGCCGCCGTAAAATAGAAACTAGGACGTACCTTATCTAAAAAGTAAGCGGGAATAGATCTTTTTAAAGTTTTAAAACGGAAATAAATGGGACAGAATGGCGATAAAGCCGTAATTACAAGATAGATCTGATTACCAGGGAGAAACGGGAATTTAAAGAACCCTGACGGAGCCAGGACTCAAACTTGGATCTCCCAATATCCAGTTGATTGGGCCATTGAGCTATCTTGCCAGAGGATATAAAAATGCAGACTTTGCCGACGAGAAATGGGAGACTTGGTAGCAGAAACTAACGGGGTGGTTTTGGGGGTTTACCCCCCCCCCCCCCCCCAAATTATAGCAGAGCCGACAAGAAAAGAAAAGAAGGCATGCGAGAGGATGGCCTCTCGTAGTTATGCCAAAACCACTGGAGATTCGGAGGGTATAGAATAAATCAGTGTATATTTTTGTTATACTTTGAGGGGAAGTATTCCTATCCCTAGATTATAGACAATGCAGTGTTTACCCTATTGGCTCGAAAGCCTCCTATGGACAAATACTGGCTACGCCCCTGTTCTGTAAGCAAAACTTCCATGCCTGTTTCTCCTTCGGAATTCACCTAGATGCACGTCTTTACATGTAATGCCACCTCTAACGCTTTCCCTTTTAAGAGATATCTGATAAAGGCGATGGGGTGAAAAAATGAAAGGGTACATTTGGAAGTTTCTTCACATGGGAATCGAAATTTTCTCATAACAAAATGGAAACACACAAATTAGTGAGAGGAAATGGAGTTAAGAAGGGTGGGGAATGGGATGCGGGCGAGTATGGCGGGATGGGTGGGAGGAGAGGGTGGGAGAGCCTGAAAGGAATGAGAAAAAGCGATCGAAGGGCCGAGAATTAGAGAGATGAAGCAGATGTACTAAAGGGACGGAGAACCGGGAAGATAGATGAAGAAGATTTGAAGACGTAAGTGGAGAAGTTAGGAACGAAGACGTTGAAGAAGTGAGGGCATGAATGCAAGAAGGGGGAATGGTAAAGGAGGAAGGAATGGCAATAATAGGCAAAAGAAAATCTGAATTGATGAGCATTAGGAGTACATTTCCCATAAGGAATGATAGTACTTGTAGAACTTCTAATAAGGCGACAACTCTATATACAATGCTTATAAGAAATGAATCGTGTACCCTTGCACTGAATTAAAATCGGTTGAATCGTTTGCATATATACGACGAAAAGAGAATGGATGAAATGATTTTCAGAAGTTTTACTTAAGATTTCAAAATAATTCATTTTAACATAGAAAATCAACATAGTCTCTCGCATTTATAAAATGGAAATGGTTTCATGAATATCTTAATGGCAATTAATGGACACACGTTTGTATTCAGTCATATTTCGGTGCCCTCTAGAAAACCAATGTTTAAAAAGAAAATTATTTCATAAAAATCATATAAAATAAAGATAATTGGCCAAAACTACCATGCGTCTATTCCACACTGTTAAAGGAATGCTTTTGTCAAAGTGTGTGGAAGAGACGTGGCATGGTAATTTAGTGGTTAGAATGCCTGCCCGGAAAGTGGGACACCTGGGTTCGAGTTCAAGTCATGTCGCTATTTTTCACACTTGTTATTCCTTGGGATTTTGCCGCACAACTTCAATGTGAAAAGTTAACACCTTTACCTCAATCCAAACCAGTCTTTTCCGAGCCATTCTAGTCCGAGATTCATCATAATCTGGTTAAATAATTTCAATTTATATTTAGGTGATTTAATTAAATTTAAATGATACTTATAACCTATACTCAGCGCAAACTTTTTACTTTTCTAAGCTGTCAGTGTTACACAGTTAGTACCCAATTATTCCTAGATAGACACCAGTTTAACTCATGGTGTATAATCTGTGATCTACAGTCACTATTTATATTGTAAGACTTGGCTGCCATAGAAGTTTTGAATCGAATAAGCTTCTCACGAAACTTTAATATGTATCGGATGTATTACCATTCTAGCCATTTATCATTACGAACAACCTGTAGAGAAACATAACACACATTAAACCAATGAAGCAAAGACGGATGATAATACGACGAACAGTTGGAAATTGATGTTTATACCTTTATTCTTCCTGCAGAGATGTTATAACAAAGATTGAATGTATAAAGGAGATGAATAAAGTATGGCTGGTAACACCAAAAAATATTCCAATAAACCAAATTCCAATTGTTAAACTGTGGAGAAGTAAATATGTAAATTGGACCATTCCATTAGATCCGAAATAGTGAAATAAATTATATTGAGACAACAAATCGAGAAGTGATTTTCATTTAGGAAGTCATTGGATACTGTTTAACGATCAAATTCTGACTCTATGCATATACGCCATAATTTTACCTGAATTTTTATCTAATTATTGTTGTAAAAGGTCGATCCAAAATCTCTGCAAATATCATGTGCTGGTTTCCGATTTGTATATTCTTCTTCATAAATTTGTGAAAGCAACTTTAACTGAGAGGAATTTGAAGAGACAGAAATTTGCCAACATGAGATAACTTGGAAGGTGGAAAAGTCGGTGGAGGAAGGAAAGAAGGAACGGTTTCGATTATAAAAAGAATTACAACCGATTATAGGGTAGGGGAACCGAAATTTTGGGATTGAGAGAAGAAGCAAAACGTCAGCACAAAAGAGAAATAATAGGAAAATCGAGACGAATAACGGAAGATTTAAAAACGAGAAATCAGAAATCTCGGAAAGTGACTTGCGAAGGAAAGAAGAAAATGAAGGAGAGTATATAATACAGTAAACATCCAGAACTAAAATTAAGATATTCTTACCGAATTGCGTGCGAGAATTGTATTGTAGGAGAGTATTTCACTCGGAAAGTAAGGAGAATTAAGAAAAGAGATTACCGATAATCTGAAAAGAAAATAAATTGAGAATTGTTATTTTTATTACAAAATTTCCTCATCTTTCGCACTAAAAAAGTTGTGGAAAAATATACAAGCCTTAATTGCTATGAAAAAATATATACGTTTTGGAAATTGTACCAATTAACGTGAAATAAAATTCCGTTTGATCTTCCATTTCTTAACCAAGAAGTAACATCTTTTAGCCACTTATCCATTATCAGCCAAGCCGTAACCTTCATTTCACTAGTCATTTTAAACGGTTAAGTAATCACTATTTATAGAGATAGTCCTCTCTAATTTATTCAACATCTCGCAGAAAGGTTATTATTGCTAAAAGCTGCGCTACTAATGTCAAGAAAGTGTTTTAAATCCCGAATTTTCTTTCTTACTTTAAATAACGAATTGAACCATACATCCGTAATATAGCACTTGAGAAACTCTGAATCGTGAAGAGAATAATCGGTAGGAGCGTCCGTAGGTAAGTCCGTGACCGACGGTTGCGTTGGTCAGTCCTCACCTGGAATATGCGTGGAAAGTATGGGATCCTTCAAAAAAGTGTTGTATTCAAGAATTAGAAGAAGTACGGCGAAAGGCGATACGTTTCCTAAAAATATTTACGACATGTATGAATTAATATTACTCAAATGCTTTAAGGCGTAGGATGGGAAGATAGAATATTTAAATAAAACCAATATTTTAGTAAGCTCATAGAAGGTGTATTCTTAGAAGATATAGCTGTTAAAATACGTCCTCCCTGTTACATTGGCCATCTTGTCACTGAGAGCAAAATCAGAGAAATAGATGCTAGAACTAGCCGTTTTAAAAATTCATTTTTTCCGCAAGCGATACGCGAAAGTAACCGATTTGGGAAGTAGAGTGATAGTGCACGCACCCCCTGCCACAGGCCGAAGGGCTGCTTGCAGGATATATATTTAGATGTAGATTTAGTCCCACTAAAAAAATTCCTAACTTGCAAACTTATTAATTCATTTATAATAACGGAAGGTATAATCTTTCAAATTCTTCGGTAAATGGACGAGGATTTTTTAAAGTATTCTTTTTTTTGCATTTCTTCCATTAATTTACAGGAATACACCTTTAATTTATAGTTCAAAGTGAGATATTTCAAGACAAGCAACCATTCACTCATATACTTTTTCTCATTCACGTTCTTATTATTTAAAATTTCAATGACTACCGACAAGTGCAAAATGACCTTAGCTGTAGAGACACCTCCACAAATACATTACTATCACTGCTGCTTAAAATTTCAATAACAATTACTGAAAATAAAGAAAGACTTTTCAATTAGTATAAAATGTGGCATAATCTAATTCAGTTCTTGAAGACGGAAGTTTCTGCCGTATGCAAATAATAATCAAATATTCATTAAATTCCAAAAAAAACTTCTTTTGGGACATTGGAAACTTTTGAGTTAAGGCCATGAATGAAACCGAGGCACAAACAGCCATAAAATTTTATACTCTAACTTTTCTCATTTCATTCGTCTAAGTAATCCCTTGAGCCATAAACAGTAGAGTAAACCAGGTGCTCCATTTAGCCAAGGCGTAGACGTTCCGCGAGGTAATTTACTCGCTTTTGATTATTTTTTATTGAATTTAATAATTCATCTAGCTAGCTGTGATCGCTCATGGAATACCCTTTAGCGAAGATTTTAACGCTGTTAAAATGTTTTCCAACGGTTTATATCGCCCATAAAAGCACAACCGTAACTTTCGCGCAGTTTCTTATATCAGAAATTTATGCGTTAGCTTTTTTTCCGAGGTAAGATAATTTACCATCGAAGTGGTACATTTCAATCAAGACCCATCTTTGACGTTTTCCATAAAGTATTAACCTGGAGAACTAAATGGAAATTTAAAAGGAATACACTGTAGGAGTAGTAGTAGTATTGTTGAAAGTGTTTCGACGCTAAGGTCATTTTGCACGTAGACGCCCTCCGGGAATCGAACCAGGGGCCTCTTTCATCGAAGTCGAACGCGTTGCCCACTTGGCTATCAGGGAGCCAATTTACTATAATTTGGAGAAATTATGATTTAATCAGCTCCTTTATTTGGATACCTAAAGATGATCAGTGGTGTTTTAGCAGGTTATAAAAATAGATGAATGACAATACATCCTAAAGTGCTTGGAACAATTCCTTAACAGTGCAAATCAATTAAGACGACGACGAATAAATTTACTTCCTGCCGAAAACTTTTATTCGTGGTTCATTACTCAAGTTTTTATCCTGGCTTTCTATAAAGGAGTTTTGAATTCCCTTTTTTATTGAAGATCACGGGTTAGGGGAGAGTATTTGGCTAGCATTTCCTTAGGTAGTTGGTTAGGTCAAGGGTTTTTTCATTCTGAGTAGTGTTTAATGATTGCTATTTTAGGGTCGCAATCCCTAATAGTGGAAATTAAGGTTTCTTAATATGTTTTATGTTTCAGTAGAATCCTTTTGTTACCTTATATAAGGATGTAGAGAATAGGATTATTTTATGGCACTTGCATATGTTGAAGATAATACGGAACTTTCTAAATCCTTTTGATGAATTTTCTTTCAGAGCCTCTGTAGGTAGTATTTGTACATACGTATAATGTCATACGGGCGATGTATAATTGGATGGTTAGATAATGGAGAAGTATGGTAGTATGGCTCAATTTAGAGTTTAAAATAATTGTACATTCCACTTTAAAAAAGCATAAGATGTTTATAAATGAATTTCTACATAAACCCAAAATATATTTGCATGGAATTAATACTCCACGGCTGTTTCCGATACCGCCATTTTCAGCCAGAATGTTTTCGTCTTGAGTGAAAGTGTCATATTTTATGAATTTCATCTTCCTACCTCCGATTTATATATCTACAACCGTTTACGGTGTAACTATCTATAAGAAGTGAGAATGAAACGTTGCATCAATGTCACGTAACTTGCCGAGTCGACGCTAAATTTATCGCAGCATTGCAAGGTGCGTTTAAGTAGGTTTTCCTCCCAATTTTCACGCAGCTATAGAACTTGTCACGTATCCTCGAAAGATAAAATCTCGGTATAGGTAGAAACAATGCAACTCGTAAATTTTGCAGACATTCCGAGGAATATATGCATGCATAAGCAACCGGCGGGAAAAAGGGTGAGGTGGCCGACGAACCAAAACGTGCCTCTTTCGCAGAAAACCTTGAGCAAAAATAAAGAAAAATAAACGTAGCGAGGAATGAAAAAAGGGGACGAGAGAGAGGGAGAGATTGAGATGGACAGGAGATGGAAAGGGGGGAGGCGATTCGGGGATAAATTGAGGAATAAATTGAAGAGGACTGCAGGAAGTGGAGGAGATAGCCGGAAAGGGAAGAAAATATATGTGTTGCATGAAGGGCTAAGAGAAATATTTATCAAAGGGATTTCGCCGGAGGTATGCTCAGAAGAACAGGATTGAGATCGTTAAATAAGGTGTGAATGAGGATAGTGCGATAAAGAAGGGTGGGTCTTCTAAAAATATACAATGCGATTAAATTGTAAATGTTAAAGTGATAGGATATGCTCGGACGCCTGAGATTTGCGAAATAGTTTGCATTTAGATCTTAAACTACGGATTTTCCTCAATCAAAGTTTTTCGAAGTACATATCCTCAACTAGCACTTACTTTAAATGAGAAAAAAATAGTGGATATATTCCCTCAAATTTAAGATTTTTTTAATATCTGGTGAGAGTTTTTACCAAACCCCAAACTTTCTCTCTTTCTTGCTATATCTATTTTATTTGACTTATTGTATTTTTGTGTCTAATTTTGTAAACTGTTGTACTTTTGTAATTTGCAGTACCGTTTGTCTATTAAAAAATTGCAGAAGAAATAGGCTCACATGGCCCTAACCTCGCCCAATAAAGAGTAAAATTGAACTATATAGCAGACACTAGTCTAAGTAATGTCAAATGCAATGAATTGGACTAACAATTTTGAAATGTAACAAAGTTAGTATAAAATAGCCACAGTAATATCTTTTTCAATCATGCAGTACGGCGTAAGAAGATTAATCGATTACGTATGGTTTCTTTGCTTCTTTTGTGCCTTAAATTACGAGAGGATCCATAAGAAAGATCAGGAATGATGTGAGTGAATTGCGGAGGACAATGCAGTGGTAATCCATGTGAATGAAGAAACAAAGATTTATTTACCTCAACGCCACAACAGATATCTATTGTGAGATAGCTAAAAGCTCTCTTTCTTCAAAAATCAAGTAATTGCCTTTTTATAGAACCAATTATTTCTCGTAATTTAGACAGTAGTTACAACATTTCTCGAGTGAAAGGTGTAAATATCTTCTTCAGAGATGAGTATTCCCATTGTATTTCTCCCCTTGATGTTCCTATAGATGTCTGTTCGCCTGTCAGTTCGAATTTTCCTTCAAAACTCGGGAATATTACGTCTCCATGTCACCAAGGGTTGTGTTTCTTCTAATGCTTTCGGACAGGTAAATGATAGAGTTGTCCCAAGTCATTCTTGATTGCATCCAAAGTAACAAAAATCGAAAAAGTAAGTAAGAGGAAATGAGAAATTTGGAGAAACTCTGATCTCGGCTCTGACCTCAGTTTCTGTCAGAGATGGCTGCCGGAAGTAAGTCGGAGTTTAATGAAATATTCATACTGCTAATTTGAAGAGTCGAAATATAATCATTCTAACAGGAAAACAACACAGAATGAGAATAATCATTTGCTTCAAGCTGGTAAAGAATAAAACGCTGCGAACAATCGAGTTGATGCATAATAAAACTGAGGCATTCATGGATAAGTGAAATAAATGAGTGGAGATAAGAATAATAAGAAAGAATTCGTGCAAAGAAAACTGAATAACGTAAACATAATTATCTACAGTGTAATTGTTACACTGTGTACTATGATAAATTAGTAAATAAAATTTTAAATAAACAGATACAGTGATACCTGCTAACGACTAACCCTGCTAACTATTATTCCGGCTAATGAAAACCTTTTCTGTATTTTTTGAACTCATGTAACGAATATGGAATCGGCTAACGAACGTCTTAAAGGATGCGCGCGCTATCATAAAGGAGTAAACATGAATGGTTGGGTAATTCCAGTATGTTATCTTTTCCATATATGCATCTGAATAAGAAATGAGCTGACCACACCACATGCATGACATCCTCCAATCCAAATAGGCTGCTTATCTTTATATAGTAATAAGTTAGACACCTGATAACATCAAGTTTCAGCTAACAAAGATTTCTGATAACGAATATGATTCCGGAACAAATTATCTTCGTTAGCCAAGGTATCACTATATAAAGCTCTATAGATACTAAAATTCTCCAACGTGCGTTGCAATCATCGACATATATAGTCATGTATCAGTCATTTATCAGCCATTTTAAATCCTGCGTCGACTGTAGGACTCCCCTGGTGTTTTCATTCTATTCAGTGAAATTGAAACTTGAATGAAATTGAATTGACTTGAAATTTGAACTTGACTTGACACTTGAAATTTCCCTATCTTTTAGAAAAACCCTACTTTTTGGTTCCTTTTGAGTACATTTGATATTAATTGGTGTTTTAATGGCTGAAGTTTGAAAGAATAGTTCGAAACCGGTCGCGCGTGACAGCGTTTTGAGTGGAATTTTCAGATTGTGATTTCCGTTCTTGCCCGTTATGAAGTTCCGCAAAACAAAAGCCTCAATCTAAATTCTAAATTCATACTTCTTTCCCGGTCACAGAATCCGAATAATAAAACCCAAATTAATAACAAGATAAACCACAGAAAGGTTTGATGCGGGCAATCGTGGATTTCCATTCTTTTGATTTCGAAGCATTTTTCAATTTTCTACATAACGAGACCATCATACCCATATCGTAGGGAGCGTGAAGCAACAGGAGTAGACGATGTGTATTGACGGAAGGAAAGAGCGAGACGTTCTCGGATGGAAATACTCTCTGAAACGAAGGAAGACGAGGGAAAGGGCGGGGTTAATTCGGAGACGAAGGTCATAGTACGATTAATCAATCATCGAGATAAGTTCCAGAGATTTCTCCAAGGGACGCTTTATGTGTGGCAGAATATCTGAAGGTCAGTAGTTTTCCGAGGATGAAAGGAGACTGTTTAGATAAGTGATTGGCTCTACCTTCGGGTAATCCGCATGGACTTAATCTCAAAACTTCGTATCATATCGCGCCGTCCTTTCTCTCAGCCTTCAGAACGTGATAGAGGAGAAAACTATGATTTTTATTGCACGATAAAAATTCAATCATATCCGAAATTAGATACCGAGAGTGTAGTAAAATAGAGTTAATAAATAACCATAAACGGCCATTTCGTAATGAGGAGCGAGTGGCTGCTGCTATCGGGATCGATCTTGCGCCAGGAATCGTTTTATCTTCCGGCCTGCCCATATAATAATATCAATTTTCAAGTAATGAAGGCCGTGTTTATCTTTTCATCTTTCGGTAATCCTCCGTAATTTTCGGTATTCTACGGCTTATCTTATCTTTTAGCATGGGTTTTTCTCTAACTTCCGATCGATATTGCTTTTCACTTTCTTTCGTAAATATTCAGTTAAAGGGGGCCTAAACGGATCGAAAAGTATATATTTTTAAGTTTCGACCAACTTCGGCCTCTTTGGTGTTAATGTACTCAACACTTACTGTTTACTTACCACTGCTATAAACTATCTATAACGTCAATTATGCTTCTATTACATTAAATAGCACATGTAAATAATATTAAATTAGAGGTATAATGGACCCTTGATTTACGTCAGATTAATTCCTTTGAGTACATGTTACCCATCGGTAGCCACTCAGCAGGTCACATCATTAAGATGGTATGATATATATTGCACATATTCTATGATGGTTACTTAAAGAATCTTAATCCGCGTATAGCTTGCGAGAGCATCCGGATTGCCATGTTGGTAACGCGACTTGCGTGAAAGCGATCCTGGGTTCGAATCCCGGTGGGGCCTACGGGCGGAACTACAGTAGCCGTTTAAGCACTTGATAAAAAAATACTCTAAATACTGCAGCTGATGAGGTTATGAACAAAAGGGACGGTCTACCTGCGAGATCACAAAAATTTAGAACAATATGGAAGTTCATTCACAATCATATTTTACACATTCGACTGCAATGAATAGAAGTACATACTTTTTTATGGTGAAAAGCATCATGATGGAATAACTCGAGAAGAAAATCAGTAACTCTCAGTATTCATTCCGCGAAAACAAGAAGCGAAAGAATAATGGAAAAGTGAAAATGTGTTGAAAGTTGTACACCCACCCAGACTCTCGCCTCTGGAAATGTCGGAAGATTTAGGAGTAGATTAATGTTGGCAGTCAGCGTTTTGATGTTGATGCTAAGCTAGAGAAACAAGATGTCGAATTGTAACATTCGTCACCCGAAGGAGTTTTCAGGGCATAACCATAAACTCCGGGAATCAAAATGTCCCTCCTAAGGACCACCGGTTATTGTCTCCTAGAGTCAGCAGATAGAGAGAGCGATAGAGAAAGCGATAGGGAAAGGCGCTGCAGGAGAGCGATATGGGTGAGGGATTGGGAGAGGATAGTGAAGAATGGGCAGGGAATATAAGCGGATGGTTTTATCCTTTGAGAGTGAGCAGGTAGAGGCGAATGATTGCCTCTTGGAGAGAAAAGGAGTGGAAATGGAGGGAAAAGAAGAAGGGATGGATAATGGGCTGCAGGAGGGGATCGAGAATGGATGAGATAGGTGAGAGATGGTCTCCAGGAGCTCCATTGATCGCCAAATGTGAAGAAGTGGCGAGGGAAAGAGGGATTGGAAACGGTTACTCCCCCTCCGCCTCCGCATCCCCACCTTGGATTGGATGGGGTTTTATGTAAAAATGGAAATGAGTGAGAAGAGAACGTCCAGGTGCGAAAGGATACGGTCACACTCCGGAGTCCATCCCTGCGATGAAAAAACCTTCTAAAAATAACTCCCGGGGCAGAGCCTTTATTTTCTTCTCTTCCTGTTCTCGCGCGAGCCCTTCTCTCCACCCCCCTCGTGAAACAACTCATCCCGTGCTCAAATCTCTCCCGGACTCGGCTACACATGTAAAAATCCCGCGCCGAATCACTCTTTTATTCGCATTACCCCGAAAGAGTTTGCTTTACGCATCGCCTTCCCTGCCCCAACCTTCCTCACCAAAGCAGCCTTCCAATCAATTTCCGATACTCCTTTTTTATTCCTGAGCGGCGTCTTCGGCGAATTTTTCCGGAGCGAAATTCATTCATTTATCTCCCTTCGCTCTTTCGCAGACTTATCACTTGTATTAATTGGCAATTAAAGAGAATAGGAGGAAATCCTCATCTCGGCTCCTCCCCTCTTAAATCAGAAACTGAATATTTTCGAGGAGAGCTTTTTATGCTCCATTCTATTCCTTTTTGAAGTTTTTGTAAAACCTTGTTCCTTTTCATAATCTCCTCCGCGGTGCCATTTCCTCGCTTCCTCTTCCCTTTCATCTCTTTTCTTCTCGCGCTTCGGATTTTATAGCGACATTTTTTTCGATTGTTTCTCCCGAATATTTTATGCATCCCCTTTTTTATTGCCTTCTTTACATCTATATCTCTCTCTATCGGGTACTTTTTATCTTCCCTTCGTCTCCTGCCTTTATATAAATCTTCCGCATTCCCGGTAAGTAGAATCCATTCCCAAAGAATACTTCTTCTGGCCAACGGCGTACTTGTTTCAGCTGAACGCTGAGGCTCCGAACATCTCATAGTACACAGCTCTAGAGTAACTGGGCATATCAATGCAAGGAGTGAACCTCGAATTTATTCTTCCCTCAATATTATGCACCACGCATTACACCGTTCGATTTTTATGGAAGGAACTGTACTCAGATAACGGTCGTTCTCTTTATACCGTTTTTTTATCTTCGAAATAATCTCTTTTTCTTGTTTTTAGGGGCTTCCGGACATCCAACAGGGCTGAGCGTTTGCCTTTGGTGGAAGCGTTCCCGGGTTCGACATGACTTTAGTTGTCGAAGCACTTTTAACAATACTACTGCTGCTTCTTGTTCCTTAAAGAGGATATATATCTGAGCATAGATTGTTAGCGCGATGAGTGAGGTAAAGATGGAGATATAAGTGAGATTAGGCAGTTGAAAATATGTCTTTTCATTACATGTTAGACCATAAACATGTGCATTTTTCATAATGACAGTAGTCTAATAACCAAGCTTGATGATGAGCAATGTCCATTCCCATTTTAGTTCTTGAAATCTTGATGTGCTTACTAACACGACTAGAACAAATATTTCATTACATGGAATTATGCATTCCAGATTCACTCTATAGTAATATAATTCTTACCGAGAAAGATTATCATTCTGCATATCACTGTGTTTTTTAAATCAGATGGTTTGGATAAACGTAGTTTAAGGAAAATGTTTTGCTCGGGATGTGAAATGCGAAATTTTACAACTCGTCTAATACTACAAAGCGTCAACATGCATCGCATGATTTTGATATACATATAATTAAAATTTCCACATGCTCATTCGTCAATGATTATGCGTCAATTTACTTAAGGAATATTTCAGTTTAATATTTAAATTCAATATATAAAACGAGTATAAAAACTATCACGATTATATGACACAACAGAAAATTGTCAGTGGATATAATTTGATAATTATCTCCCAGAAAGCTCCCAAGAAATGATTTACTTTGACATTCGGAATACATTCACTATATCAATTGTTCATGCAAAATGAGTGATCACGCTGTATAAGTTGTGCAGCGGAACTGGTGAGAATATGTACTCTCGGGTCAATATCATTATTTTTACCAAAATACGCTGGTATATCTGATGAGGCTTTAAAAATTAAATATTATAATTGCTACGATGTTTCACTTCAACGCAACATTGTAGCTTCTCTTAATAATTCTCGCGATGACCTTTTTGTAACGATGAACTGCACAAAATTACATTTCAATTACTACTTCATGAAATGGAATCGAATTTACGCATTCATTCCGTAATACAATTTTGCAATTTCTTGTTCGTTGTAATGAGAATAAATAATTACTATTCCCCGAATGAGCCGGAAGAGTTAATATCGCTCTTCACCCGAGACTGATGGAAAGTTTACCTTTATTTCCAGCACCATCCCCTTCCAATATTTCCTATATAATTTACTCAGCGCCTCATTATTGTCAGAAGACTGATTTGCGCGATCAAATAAAGCTCCTCCGAAACGAAACTTTAATAATTCGCGCTTCGTGAATGCTTCATCGAGCGATTTAATTACGCTGCTCCTTTTCTTTATTCTGAATAATTGACCGCGAAAATTAGGTTTGAAGAATGGATTACGAATCGAACCCCATTCAGGGCCGTAGCTTCCAACATAATTCGCCTCGAAAATTAAACGTTGGCGTAAATTAAAGGAGTGAATACATGGGATGTGGATCAACAAGGAAACATCTCCTCAAACTGTGGTATTAACGAACAATTACTGGCCAACGCCAACGAGGAAAACTAGTAAATATTCCGCTTTTCCGCCATGAATATAAGCATCATTTTCTTTCGTCCGTAATCAAAGGTGCGGAAATGTGAATGCGTGATACTTTCAGACATAATATGTCCCCATCGTGGCTGCTTTATAGCGAAGTCGACCTTTAAACAAAATTATTCGCTCGGCTGAGGGTTTCCCCGTGGTGTAATTTGGGGCGTTGAGTCGAACGTGCAACCAAAATGTGGGATTTTTACCGCCCATGAAAAAGTTAATGACAGTTTGTGGGAGCTTGTACGTAAAATACCATAGCTAATGAATTCCCGGAAGTTTCATGAAAATCAGGTGTGGATAAAGCCCCACGATGAATGTTTAAATAAGACTGTGGTGACATTTTTTGCAAAAGCAACAGACCGATAAAGTTCACAAAAATGCGGCGACGATGAGATAAAAATAATAACGTCTTTATTTAGGCGAATTTTGGTCTGTTGAGACCACTCAAACAATTAATCTAGACGAACACAAACATCCATGCCCTAACCAGGATTTGAACCCGGGACCTCGTTGCTAGGCTAGAACGCTAACCACCACGCCACCGATGCCGGGAATGTGAATTGCGTCCACCCACAAGTCATCGTGTACTTTTGTAGAAAAAAAACATTTTTGTATTAAAAACTGAGCCATCCTCTCTCCCGATTAAATTTGTTCATATGTATAGATGGGTTAGATTCCCACAAAACAACCATTCTGGGAAGTGAAAGTGAATGTTAAAGTTTATTCTTCTTATTTGTGACCTGTGACCATCAGACCACTAAGTCTCCCAGGAAGTTAAATATAGGTTGGTTAAAGGTTATTCATAGATACATTTCTCGTGCCAATAGTACAGTATCAATAAATGTGTCCATGAAGACAATGAAGCATTATACTATCCATTAACCAACGAAATTTTATCACAGAAAGAGTAAATATATTTAAATCTTTTTGAATATGTTCCCCACACGAGACCAGTGACCTTAGAAACATATGTTACATTCCATATCGTTTGTAACAACCTATCTTTATAAGGTTCTCCCTCATTGGATTCAAACAGGATTTTTTATTTAAAACTTAATTTAGCTCTATTTTGTTCACCTTAGCAATATTCACGACCTTTCACGATCCTTTGCCTATTTGAGGATTAATTTGTTTTCAAAACTTTTGTCAAGCAACTTCAGGAATTGTCGAATGACAAAGTTGTGAAAGTAAGTCAGACTGCAATTGCAGTAGCAGAGTCTGAGGCATAAATAATTCGTTAATTCGGAACGAATTTGCAAATATCAGTCGATTCTTTTCTGTATATTAATGATTTCTTCATGTATTCACAATTGTGATAAAAATAAAATTAATTTTCACAGGTCGATAACAGCGGTTCTAAAGGTCCTACTTAAGATTTCTCCCATATATACCAATTAAATTTGTTGTTTTTTTCACTCAATTTTGACTACTAAACTGTAAAGCTTACCTCACTTGAGTTTTATAACCATCTTTCTTTAAAATTTTTATTTTTGATAAATCAGCACCTGTATTTTTTTATTTTACCTAAATGTAACATTACAATTGTTTGATCAGAAGATCAGTTAGAACATTGTCTCTATTTTTGGTTCAATATTTAAATATTTAAAAGAAAAAAAATCAATATATTATCTTTACACTTAACTTAACAAAAAGCTACATTTCAGGGTTCAAGTGTCCAACTTTCTACGGTACTTCCCTTATGAGAAATTATTTTCTTCTACAATTTCAGTAAAATGACCCATATAGTTTCTTTGATTATGGCCTCAAAAAAGTGAGGTTCCTGATCACGCATGATAATCGTGGTAAGGGCAAATATCTTGTTTATTTTTTTCGGAATACATTTACTATATGAAAGAAACTTTCAGTTAGTCTCTTCCTCCTTAAAATTACTCATCCGTTACCATATATTTGTTAATTGAAATATTCCATCTTCGTAGAGAGCTAGTTAAATATTCATTAGTTGGCAATGAATGAATGAATTTTTCATTAATTTCCCATTGTGGAACCCTTAAAATGGAGACAGTTTCCAAAATGCGTAAAGGGTAATTCCTAAAAATCGGTAATCCGGAACTTTGCCTCCAAAGGCGGGTTTCATCTGCCGAAATACGGCTTTATGAGTGTTTTTAATTCTAATTCATTAACAGCCGTGTTTCATTCTTTTTCATTAAGTAGCAAGGCAATTTAAAAAATCGTATTACTATCCATAAGGTAAGAAAAATATGGTCAACGTAAGGAATGAACAGGGATAGATATAAAGCTACATCCTAAAAGTGGTAGAGACACATCATCAAGAGTTTCACTTATTTTATTAAGGGATTATAATCTCTGATGCAGTTTCAGAGGAATAGAGAAAATTTAATGTTGTAAGGGTCGAATATGCTGAAGATAACTACTATTGAGTCCCATTCTCGGGGAAATGCAATCTCATTACTTCGGAAGCACCCTTTCCGCTACGCTTCCAAGGTGAAGTTATAATAGGGGCAGACGAAGCTGCTCGGGCCATGGCAAACTTGAGACATGTGAATAACTATTTGCGGACTGCTCAAAGAGATTATCTCTGAAGGTGCTCCGGCCTCACCTTTAGTACCAAAACGCTTGAAAGCAGTTGAATAAGACATGATTCTAGGAGAGAAACTGCTGCCGGGATGATACTCTAAAGATTGAGACGTTTTATGTATCAATGTGGAATATGATAAGGATAAAATTTTAGACGGTAATTAATAGTGCTTCTAAAAAAGATAGCATAAGAAGCTGAAGGTTTTGCATTAAAGATGAACCTTAAAGTTACAGCCTCATAGCTGATCCCCAAAAATTTAAATGCCATATTTGGCTCCTGTTTTCAATGTAAAAATTGAAGCTTACATTTATATGTTGGTCCCCGGATAGCCACTTGGGTAGCGCGTTCGCCTTCAGTGCGAGCAGTCCCGAGTTGGATTCCCTGTGGGGGACAACATCGTTGTTTATCCAGCATCTTGGTGAACATGGGTAGTTTCCTGAATTAAGAGATAGCGAGTCCGGTCCCGAAAAGCCAAACACGGCGTTGTGGGAGTCGATGCACTGATCACATGTCACCCTCTGCAAGTGCCGCCGGAATAGGCCCTATCCCTCAAAGAGATGTTGCACTAGGACTTAAGCTTACTTTTCACTTAAATAATTACATATTAGTTTATTCCGTGCCGATTTGAGTCCCATTCCATTATGAAATATTCCTACGTTGGACTAAAAGCGTCACTGTGATAGTAGATTGATGTTTACAATGGTCTCATTAGATGATAACACAATTTGTTTTACTAGGAATCTGGAGTAAGCAATTCGTATTTACGTGGGAAGGTTTGATTGTAATGTCAAATTCAGTTTCAGTCGTGAATTCTGTGTTAAACTGTGAAGCAGAAAGTAAAGATCTCTACAAAAAATAAAGTTTCTACTCGCTCCCTACATCTCAAAAAATCTCTTCATTTTCAACTCATGTGTTTTCCCATAGACCGGTCAAATACCGCGCATGACATCAAGGATCATAGGCACAGCTGATTTAAAAATCCATTCTTTCCGCAAACCATACGAGATAATACGAGTAATTTATTAGGTATCTAGGCAGAACGGTGCATGGACCCCATCATGTCTCCAGGGGGATCGCCGTGTATTTCGAAAAATATTGTCTGCGATACATACTCCTCCAAGTTATATTTTTAAATCTTATTTTCGCTTTCCGAAGGTCTGAATCTTGTGAGAGCTCCTTAAAGTAAACAACATTAATTCCTAGTCTTACTTACGGAATACTGCGATTCGACGTCTTTTTTTAAAGGTCTGTTGGTCTTCCTGAAAGTTTTCATCCATGAACGCAAGGAGGGTTATTTGTATATACCTTCACAGATTCGAAATATAGCGACCCTGGTATCGAAGCCTAGCTCCATCATCAGAACATAGAGCCATTTTTCAAGAGATCATTCTTTCTTATCATTAGCAAAACATGGATCGTGATGGTGACGAAATGAGGAAGATTTAAGTCTATAAACATGCTAAGGCATTCATATATATATATATGTGGGCCATTTAAGTTCCTCTTCACATCCTGTAACCGCTAAGCATTATTTTGCTCGAATTTCAAAATTCCGTGATTACCGTATGGTCTCCCTTTATCACATAAAGTGGGTCATTAAGAGAGGTAGCGATCAAAGGTGTCAAAGTAATGGAAAACCTTTTGAATGTGAACCCAGCGTAAGCGCACACATTAGAACTAGAAACATTGCCATCGCGTGGAGAATTCAAAGAGAAACTCCTAGACTTCCTCTTCAAATTGGCCATTGAAGGTGCGCCTAGAGCGGAGGCAATTGAACACGCTATTTAACCATAAAAGGAAACCTTAGGGTTAAATGTCCTCATATGCTCCCGAATCGTTGTTAAGGCATGAATAACGGATCATGGCAACGAAGTGCCCAACCATATGTTATGGGGTTGTTTGAAGTCATTCTAGCCAACAGCATGCTGCACTTTTTTCTCCGGGTGCAATGCTTCTCAAACTGCTTACTACACGTGCAAAGCGCGTATAGTTAAAGGGGCGATCATCATTCTCGTTTTCCATTTGAAAAAAGATAGACACTGCTATAGTGACTTGATGAATTAGGTAAGTACTGCAGGACTGTGAGGTGGGGTATTCAATACAAAACAGCTCAAAAACTTCTTATTACCGAAGTCAGAACTTTTCCACCATCCCTGACAATAAAAGAGATATTTCTGTTAATTTACCATAAGAACTTACTAGAACATCCATCGGGAAGTTACCCACATACATCCATCACAGGATAGAGAAATATGAACCATTCATTCCCTTTTATCTCAGTTTTGTTCGAGACTGTGATATTATGAAAGCTACTGAGGTATGAATGATACTTAATAATGGCATTAATTAAGGTTCCCCTTATGGAATGCTAAGAAAATTATTGCTCGTAGAGTCATTGTGCTTCACTAACGTGGGCTTCTTCTGCTTACGCATTCTGGATCAGTGAGGAAAGCTAGAGTGAACTACCTCACCCCTCCTTTTGCTTAATAAGCCTCATTTCTCTCTTCCTAGCTAGTCGATGCTAATGGTAGAGGGGGATGAGATCCCAACCGGCCTTCGGGCCGAATCCTCTACACAGAGACATACTTCCATGTTTATCCTATGCTGACCCTGAGCTTTACAATCAAGTCACGTGAACATTCGTGTAATAATTACAAATAAGACCGTAAATTACGGGAAATATTTCCTGGTTTTGTAAGCCTCTGCAGAACGGTATTTATATTTCTGTTACATATATTTAGATCAGGATTTTGTAGGTTTTAAATCTTCTTCCGTCATCTCAATACAGTATGCAAAACTGCTATCTCTTATAAAGATCTTAAGCTTTCCTGGTGGATACTGTGTAAAAAGGATTCTCGGGTTTCCAACCAGGGTAATTCTGGAGACATGTTTGTCGCCAACGTTTCGATGACTAACTCAGTGATCATCCTGCTATCTCTTTCTTGCCAACGAATAGAAAATATTCACCTATCGCGAAAATCAGAAAACCGTTTCTGGAGTGCGATGTCCAGCTCAATTAAGTCCTTGAATTTGTGTTGTAACTCACAGCAATGACCGGGTGGACCACTTTTCTAAAAAAATAATAATTACGCAGCTCATTCAAGGCGGAATAAAAGTTTAATTCACAGAAGGTCTCACTGAAACATAGACGCCGAGGCGCATATGAAAAAGCAGGCGTAGACGCAGACATATGTGAGGAAATGATCACCTTACCAGGACAATTTTCTCGGAGCGAGCCGTCTTAAGAATTAGCAAACTCTTTCTGCATCCCGAGTCGGAGCTTCGCTCAGCCGGAAATGCCCCTTCGGTTAATGTACCCCGAGGGACGGGCAGATGGAATTAAAATGGAGGATAAGTGGTCGGG
The DNA here is from genome assembly GCA_000376725.2 of Ladona fulva. NCBI lineage: Eukaryota > Metazoa > Arthropoda > Insecta > Odonata > Libellulidae > Ladona > Ladona fulva. The sequence continues at coordinate 644,494 of KZ308522.1, read as the reverse complement.
GAAATGGAGAAGACGAATCGGGGGGATGTCCAGGAAACAGGAGCGAGGCGCCTTGGAGGTCTGACAAATGCGTGGGTCTATGGCACTGGCTGAGGACTCGGAGATGACTGAGGTCGGCGGCCCTAATGTGAGCGCAGGGAGTCTCGCACGAACAAAAGGAAGCGCGGAGCTTAAAGTGACGACATCATCTTGTTTCCGACGTAAGGAATATGACATGGAATGACTACTACTACCGCTCGAGAGGCTGAGAAAGCTGGAGCACAATGGGCTGCTCCGATTGAATGGCTTACAGTCCATGAGTTTTATGCGCCGCGACGCCTTCTTCTCTCTCAGAGAGATCTTCCCGTCCGTATGACCCTCGACAGAGAGAATATTTACTCGTCCCCTTTGTTTTTTCCCTGCGAGACTCATCTCGGGCGCTTTCATTACATTTTTTTCCTCGTAAGATGCTCGGTTTAGCAAACCGGAGCACAGGAGCGGGAGATGTTTACTGGGGAAAATTTCCTCTCGATTATTACCGTGTTTAAGGCCTGTTTTTGGTGTGTCGTAAATGGTCGTCGTATGTTAGGGATAAATCTCGAGTATACATGTCATAAAAGGACGTAACAACTGGCTGAGTATTCGGTTTCAGGGGGAAATTAAGGTTTCCCCAGAAGGAAGGGATGTGAAGAGAAGATGAAAGTAGCCACAAATAATGAGTGTTCATGAAAAGATAACTGTGCGTTATTTTAAAACAATGAGTGAATTAAAACACATTACGAACTTTCCTGTGATGATAGCGAAGGAAATATTCCTCAAGAAATAGATGCTCCCTCAGTATCTCTATTTAGATCTAGGCTTTATTTTTCAGCTAGTATGAATTTGATTCAGAATCATTCTATGTTTGAAGATCAATTATGAAAGTATATTTATTTCTACAGTAGTATTTTTTCCTTTAACTTAAAACCATTAATCATACACTTAGTGTCAGATAACGAAATTCAAAGGATCATTTGAGTAATCAACAAAAAGTATCAGAAAATCTAAGAGATAGAAAAGAGTTCCAATTTATCCATATTTTAAGTGATAATAAATAAGGTTTAAAAGTTTTAATTTTATGGTTATTCCATATAATTAATTTAGCATATATTTTAACTATCAATTCTACCGTTAGAGGGTAGCAAAATATTTTAGAATTTCTATGCTCATAATATGATATTTAGTCGCAAATAAGATGCCACAACAAATTAAATTCAGCTCAATTTTGATAGCGCAATCTTTTATGCTTAATGAGGTCATCTAAACTACTGGTTTACACTTTACATACTCAGAAATTGATTTTACATAGAAAATAATCTGTTAAGAAGGGCTGAGAACTATTTTTATAAGAAAGCACCGATAAGATTACAAAATCTATTGTTATCGTTTTTGAAGTAAGAAACGCAGTATAAAGAAGACAAAGAATTTTCATTCAGTATGAACAAAAATAGCGCACGGTAATTCATAGTAACAAAGAATAATGAGGTATAGTTAGATCCAAAGGGATAGTTTGAACATTTTAGAAATGTTCGATTTTGTATAGTGCTAGTCTTGCCTTCAAGCCTTCGGCTGAATTCTTTAAGTTACGCTTCACCATCATGTGTGCTGCTAAAAACTAAGAGATAACTAACTGTAACAAGTTAGCATGTTATTCAACATTTATTAATAAATGGAAAGTAGTTAATGTGAGCTCATCTGTTTATGAGAGTATGTATTACAGTGACAAATAAACACCCCCAAAATTAATTCGTTTAACTTCTTAACATCGAAATCTGTCCAACTCTTATCGACCGCAGAAGTTTCAAATACTTAACTTTCATCAAGGATCCATCACTCTCGAGAATACTTAAAAAAGACTCGAAACCGTCCCTTACCACCGAGAAAATTAGATTTCGCTCGGCAAAGCAAACCCAGGGAGTCATGCGCCGAAGTTAAAAAATAGGAGGGAATGTGTTTTCTCTGCTGTTGAAAATAAGTATACCCATCAAGAGAAAATTCTCTCCGTAGGAGTAATTCCCTTTTTAAAAAACACTCGTCGAGGACTCGGACGGAGTTTCCAAAAATTTCAATCTCATCCGGAGGTAAAAGGGACATAAGAAAATATACGCCGAAAAACTTAAACCCATTACGGGAACCAATAATTTCAACGTAACCTGCAGATGGTGCCGTCATTTGGGCCCCTTCCTTCGGCTGTGGTGAGGGAAGATTGAGGTGAGATTTCGAGGAGGGTTTGGGGAGAGAAGAGGCGTTCGAGAGGTGAGGAAATGAGGATGAGGGGGCGGCAAGGAAGGAGAGCATAGGGTGGCGCTCGAGAGGTCCTCATACATCTCTTCCTTTCCTTGCCCATATCCCTTCTTCTTCTCCCTTAAGGAAAAAACTCAGTTCCAATAATCTTCATCTCCACCTTCCCATTATTCATACTCATCTTCATTTCCTCCCTTACGCCTTCCTTCGATCTTATCTCCCTCTTGGCCCCCTGTTTCGCTCCTCTTGTATTGACGATTTTCTCGTCTCACCCCACTTCATGTTTCCCTTTCCGCCCCCATACTGCGCCTCCCTGGTTACGGCGGCGGTTTCATTTTCGATCTTCCCTCTCGACTTACTCCTTGTTAACGATGAAATCTTATGAAGCTGATCGTATATTTTCATTTGACGGTACACGGTTGCCAGAATCAGGGCAATAGGCGCATGTGGCTCTTCCTTGAAGCATTAATCGAAGTCTCGGAGCAGACGGCGGATTGACAGATTCTAGTGATTAGACGTCCTATACAATTTAGACAGGTTTCTGTTTCGGTTTCGAATGAAACTACCCATCCTTCCTGAAGCAGTTGGTCAAGAAATGTTCATATTAAATGCTTTTCCGTTAATAATTGCATATATATTGATATTTAAAGCCTACAATATTCATTAATCAGTCCGTGATAATATACATGTTTTTTTTACTTCTATTCCCTTTTTTACTGCTTTATCCTGCTGCTTTTACCGCTGCGTGTATAATTTCCCTGTACCTATGTTTGACAGACTGTTTAGATGTATTGAATTATTTTTCTAGATTTAAGTTTATTGTAGTCAATTGATTCAGGATATTAGGGTAGTATTACTATCGCGTGGTCTGGAAGAGAGACCATTTTGGCGAAACCTCGCCGCGAGAGCAAAATAAATAAATATACTTTCCTTTTATTAAAATAAAATAGGTTAGATGTACAAGCGGAATTCTTAGTCTCAATCTCACCCGCAATAAATAAGTTTCTATTCTATTCTTTACAACAATCTCTATACAGATTCTATTTTACCGCCTTTATTATTTACACTCGCTCAACTTCGGTGAAATCGGTTTCGGGTTCGATTCCAGGTGGAGTCTCACCTGCGAAATGGTCTTAGATGTCGTACTTTTAAAATTACTACTGCCACTACTGTATTAGTCGTTTATCATATCTTAATTTTTCCTACTTAATGACTAACTTTATGAATTGGTATCAGTTCATGTTCCTGCTACATCACCATCAGTCTCTTGGCTTTCCCCCTTGTCCCGACTCATCTTTCTTCATTTGTCTCTATTTCTCACTTCGACGTCTCCTCCCAATATCTTCCGTTCGATCGATCCTTTTCATCTTTTCATCGCTTCTCGCCGCACCTTTTGTCCTGAGTAATATCTTGCACTTTGGTCTACACTTTTCGTATTTCATAATGCTTCCTATTAGCGCGAAATTAATTTTCCTAACGGAGATATCACATAAGACATGAATCACGAAATAAATTTTGATTGTCATGATTACCTTATCACTGTCTTTTAGTGTAACCACAACTGTTAATATGAAGAAGTCGGATTTTCAATCGGAATTTAGTTCTATAGATACATTATTTACCTTCGAGTATCGCTATTTCAATGATGTTAGAAAATACAGTATGTTGTGAGAAATAACTTATTCTCAACGATATGGGATACATAAAAACTACCTCACGAAAGGAAACTACAGTTAAACTTTTAGCAACATACCGAATTTAAGAAAAACATAATTATCATTAAGTAAATATATATCGCCATCATAGCATCGTTATTACTGATATTTAAGTAAGTAACGTGTCAAGGAAGATTCCGGATCGGTATCATAATGTTAAAATGAACTTCAGCCAATTCTTTTTAGAACCCGATATTATATTGTTTTGTTAGAGCTAAAGGGAATGTTATAGTTAATTCCCATGCTAATCCATCACATGTATAGGAGATTAACTGCAATTTTTGCTTTAACTCTAACAAAGCACTATTATATTTCACCCTAATATGAACATTAGTTAAGGTCCATTTTAACTATACATTGTAATACCAGGCCTAATATTATACTTATAAATCTTAAAAATTTTACGAATATCAAATTTCATAAATTCATCATAAATTTTGGCCTTATCAATTACAAGAACTAGAAATGTATCTGGGAAAGTACGGGCAGATTATAATGTTTGGAATTGCAACACTACCGCGATCGTAAATAGCATCTTGTTGATTTATTTATATACTGTTACATCTAGTACTAGTAGTGGTAGATGCATTGCGGTAGTAGTATTATTAAGCACCTAGTATAATTCTAATATGTAATTAAAAAGTAAAAACTGCTATTTAAATACTTGAATAAAACGTACGCCATTCTCTTGCCTCGTTGATTCTCTATCCTTGCTTACATTTCTTTATCCTTGCTTGCTTTCGCTTCGTACATCGATTATTTGAGTACATTTCGTTTCATTCTTAATGGTACACATGTAGCTTTTCAAAGATTCATTTACCACACTCAACGAGCTCTGAGATGCTGTAGAGATGCATAATTACATAGTAGTTATTACAAGTGGTTACTTATTAATAGCTATCCTTCCCTATGCTATTTCTGCTCTCGCTCGTTCAGCTCTCCGCACGCAGAATTCCCATCCTCTTTCGAGCGAGCTCATCTGTCTCCTTTCCCCATTCATATCGACCATTCCACAGGAATCGATTCCATCGCGAAATGGTCAGGATCCCGCTCTTCTTGAGAACCTCTCTTTCACCACAGCTCCCCTTCCCCGACATTTCCACGTCATTTTCGCTCCTACATCCATTTTTACGCCGAGCGAAATTCTAAATTTCCACTTTTCTCCCGTCAACGGCTCCCTTTTTCTTCCTCCATCTCTGTCATTCTTGCAAAAAAGAAGAACCCGCTCCCACATTCCCCCTCCAACTCCGTCTCTATCTCTCCCGTAGATATTTCTCCGTATTCTTTCACTCAGCCGCAGACTTTTTTGTCTCCTTTTATTATCTAGATTTCTCATTCTTTCAATCTCTTCTCCTTAGTGTCCCTCCATCTCACTTCTTCCTTTTCAAAGCTCTCCTCCCAATATCTCCTCCTCTCGTTTTTCTTACCTTTATCGCCTCCTTTTCTCTCCCTCCGCCATCTCTTTCGATCCGACCTCTCTTTTTTCTGTAGTACGAGGTAATGCTCCTCGATGTTACTCTGAATGCCCCACCAGATATTACCTCCAGAATACCCAAAGAATGGGTATTCTGGAGGAAACGAGAGAAGAGAGAAAAATAAACCATCCAAATCTTGTTAGTGCCATCGCCGTTTACGAGCGGAATTGCTCAACCTTAGGATGCGATACGTTGAGTTGGGTCTCCCATTCCTATTACGTTTTACGATTTGATAAATTAACATGGATTGTTTGGGCATTGGTGCACTGGTGCAGCTTTTCTGAGTTAACCCCCCCCCCTCCTCCCCAAAGAGGGTTGCATTCTTAAAGAAAGATATCACGATATAGCTCCCTAATCTCTGAAAGATCAATTACGTCACCACATAACTGTGTAAATCTCCTCGTTTTCTATCCAGTTAATTCTTTCGAAGGGAATTTTTTAACATCTCTTGTAAGATCTAGCATGTATGATTTTATCGGTCCCTGTTAGGTAAATATATTTTCGTTCTCTCAACTGTTAGATACATCCTTGTTGCGCCTCTGGCTTAGTGGTATTCCATTAAAAAGCAGAGAGTTACAGATTTACAGATATACTGATAAACATTGCAGACTATATAGGGAAATAGAGAAAGCTAGAGAAAGAAGGATGAAGGTTTGTAGAAATCACAGGCAAGGATGAGTTATTGAACAAAGAAGAGGAAGATCGAGTGTAGGGGAATGGAAGCGTATTGTGGAGGGAGAAGAGCAAAACCATTGAGGGTGGGTGAGTGATATACAAAAACATATTCATTTACGATTACACTCTTTATCCCTTTTATAATGAAGTGTTTCTTAGCGTTCAAAAACGTTCAAACGGCAACATTTTGAAGCCATGTGAAATGGGTGGATTAAATCACTGGTTATTTTTTTGGAAAATTGAACTTTAGAGGAATTAAGGGAATGTAATCAGCGCTAATAATGGTGATGGAATATTGTGAAGGTAATCGTAAAGGTTTTAGTTGAAAGTAAACTAGGTGTATTTATACCGCACAGTAAATATACAATAACTGCGACGTAGGTTTCAGAGCGTGGCTCTATAAGGGCTGCAAATAATGCTTGTGAAAAGGTTGCTCTCATCGATAGATACCAGTTTATCAGATCGAAATACAAACAAATGCAGAATTCTTTCCACTAAATCTAAAGGATTTTCAGCAAAGAACTAAGGCTAAAAGATTTTCCGTTTCTGGAAAAAAATGGTTGTTTCATCACCAGTCTACGGGAGGCGGCAGCTAAGTCGTGATGATGAAGAAATGCTCCGAAAGCTAGTTGCTGATATCGTTCATTTTCTGTAATTTGTAAAAATAAAGCTTATTATTAACGTTCATTGTTGATGAATCTTACATGGGTGACATTATTCGGTCACATTTCTTTAAATTTCTAAACATTTCGTATAAAGGGGTAAGTACATACTTATATATAAACTTACAATACGAAGGAATATGACCAATATCGGTTGGCAGGGCACCAAGGAAAGCCATGACACAGAATTAACTAAAACAATAGTTCCACAGTAACTTCCACCAAGTCAAGAAGAACTGTAAGAAGTAATGGGAAAAGTCTAATTGGCTGGGAACTTCGGCTAAAGTTCGCGACCAGGCAAATTCCAAGAGACGCATTATTTTCTACGTATATGTATTCATATTGATTTGATTGAGGAATCTATTCATCTTATTCTACAATAGCAAGCTTCATTTAGACGTGAGACAAGGAGTGATTGCACAAAAAAAGTCTGTTTCCCTAATTGGTCACTGTCGTGTTAAGTTCAAAAACAACATTTTCAAGCTGTTTCCTACAGCATCATTTACCTGGATTTTTCTGACAACATCTAATTGACTTTTGTTTCAGTCGAAACATAATATCTACTACGTGCCTTTTCCAAGAACGAACTTATATCTAAAAATGTATGGAGCAAATTTAACCTATATTTACACTCAATCGTATGTATTATTTTATTAAAGTTTTAGTTTTTCTTTTAAGAATTTTTATTCTACCTGACGAAGCATCTTGGAGTAACTAATCCATTTATTGCAGCAGCTATCAAAAAAAAAAAAAGGTTCGTATCATTAACAAAAAATATGGAGGGTAATTGCGATGTAATCTTTGCTAAATCAAATCACAGACAATGTATCAATTACAGTTTATCCATTGCGCAGTATTTCAACCCAAGTATTGCTCCTCTTCCAATTTGTGGCTGTGATTTAATCAGAGTGATATGAAATATTTACCGATGGAACTGCGATATTCCTAGCGTTCTACTGTGCCTTAAGTGTAAATTGACATTGAAGCTTGTTCCTTAAAATATATCTGATCAGAAAATAATAGCAGAAATATATGATCTCCTGTCATGATATTCCATGTAACATTGTACATGCGAATATATGGATAAATACCATGTACCTTACTTTAGTGATTTCTACTTCTATTTCTACTTAATGTATCATATTATTGATTTGATGAACTTTTTAAATTTTATATGATATAATGCGTTTCATGTATTTTTATATTCATACATGTATTATTATTATATGTTATATCTATTATTCAAATACTGCCCACGGGATGTTTTTGGAGGGTTTTCCCTCCCGTCTTGGGCGAATGCCAGGCAGTTTTCAAATTAACATGTTATACTTCCCTCCAGCGTTGCCACCTGGCCTAATGGCCAAATTGCAATGCAAATGTTAGTACATACATAAATATAGGATTTTAGCTGTGAATATTTTCACGTGGCATAGTAATGGAGAATGTATTGCAAATGTTCCTTGAAGAAACGATCACTTCGTCAAAAAATCGTTTCCTTCATGGAAGTTTAAGATGAAAATTGATTTTTAATTATGTAGAATTCCGCGGGTTTACTACATTTGTCGGAATTTCTGTAAGAAAAAAGGTACAACGTGCCAATATTTCCCGTGAAATTCGTATGTGAAATAGAGCGCATGATTTTGGCTTCCTCAGGTGACATTCCCATTAAATTCTCTCTACCTACCTTATATCTTCGATTCCACATTTGCTCGTCTCTTACGTTCTCTTCCCCTTAACTCAAATATTTTAATTCTCTAACTTTTACTCATACCCCAGTGCCTCTGTTGCATGTAGGAGTACCTCTTCTCCTTCCATTCCTTTCCTATTTATCCAGCTACTACCGCACTTCTCTAATCCTTGGGCTATCGTAACTGCTTTCGGCCAACCAGATCCAGCAAAAGCAGCTTTTGTTTTGCATTTGAAGTATCATTTCAAATTCTCATTCATGTAATGCTCAAACTCATGTGTTTAATTCCAGAAATCAATGTTTGGATTATATATAGAAACTAGTAAAGGAGCTTGATGTTTAACGGGGGAAACGGGAAAAAAAGAATCAACACGAAAATATGTTACGGATTTTTTAACCTAATATGTGTATTTTGAAAAATGTGCACTCCAATTGGCGCAATCTCCATCACACGGGCGTACACGTAGCAATTTATGTTTAATCGTTTAATTGTCACAATATCTGCGGTTAGGCTGTAAGCCTGGTGGCAGATTTTATACCTAGAATACATTCATACATACAATACATACATAAAATAACTACACAATAGAAATATAAACAACCAATAGACACAGTAAGTAAGTAAAAAGCTATTACTGGGTATTTCGGAGTTCATGGCAGGCCTTCTCGGCTACCGTAGCGGTCCCGAGGTAAAACCCCACCGTACATCGCCCTGCCAGGCAATCCCCTGCTTCCTCCAGAAGTCCCTACAATACTACATAGATGTACCACTACAATGCCCTTAATACTACAGTACATTGAAACATTTATTCTTGAAAGTATAATATACATTGGTAAAAATCTGACATTATGGCTGCCAATAATTCTCCCGTGACGTCAAATCACTGAAAATCCGACTGACTGGGCTAATTCAGTAAATAATTAGTGACAATTCGGTCAAAAAACTAACCACTAATTTAATCGAATAACTATTTATTTCATTTAAATTATGTTTCTTCTTATATATAAGAAGCAAGTATTTGAAAATTTGATTTTTAGTAGTCATTCAATCTTCCCAAGAAATGAGGAATTATGTTTGGCACAATTATCGCTGTTGCACGGTCATTTTTAAACTGTAATGTAATTGATCATCATTGGCTAGCATGCAACTACTGTCTTATGTTATTTACTATTCATCAGTTACGATTGTTTCTTGAACTTTTCTTTTCATATACGACAGAGTTTTCTCTCTACTCTCCATCTAAACCAAACTATTTACTTTCCAATTACCTCCACGGTATTTTATGCTTCCCTTCCGTTTGCGCCTGGTTTTGCGCTGTAGATAATTTTCTCTGCGCAAAACCTCACATTTTAAATTACAACAACACACCAATGTCATGCTTCAGAATATACAAATCCTCTCACGTTACTATAAGTTATAAAAGGATATACAAATAAATATTATAAAATGACAAAAACGAGACGGGAATCAATTCATGTATTAATGTCAGTCGTAATTACTTATAATTATCTATTCTCTTGTTATTCTTAGCCTGAGTAGCCTTAAGACAAGGGTTTTTCTCACTTAGCTTTACTTAGGCGTATGAAAATTAGACAGTGCATAAATCCCAAAACTTGTTTACTCCGTGAGAGATTCTACTTTGCGTAAGTTGAACCCCGTCTTGAGTATGCATGAAGTTGATGGAACACTTCAGACTAGCTACATACCGACGAATGCTACATTCGTGTGGTAGATAAACAACAGAAAGGTGGCTCATGTGGGTACAAGTTTAGATTTAGATGTGAAATTGTAATGCATTATTGTAGATTTGTATATAAGTAATTATAAGAGAAGGAGAGAGCCTAATAATAAATTTTTCATACTATTTACTAACAAAAACCTCATCTGACTCTACTGTAATTTTTATGTATGTAAGACTACACACCACAAGCATTACTGCGAGATAGAAGTTGACGCCTTTTCATCAAAATTAACGATACCTTATCACATAATCAAACTAAACTAAAAAGATACAAATCATTATCTTAAACATCCTAGAATAATACTAAATATAATCAATGGTGCAATGAATTAACAGATAACTACTTAGCAATTTTCACATAAAATAATCTACTGTGGAAATTACTAAGTGTTTTCTCATATTTCATAATGAAATAAGAGAAAAAAATGAAATCCGGTCAGCGATGATAGATCATACAAATGTACATATCACTCCCATGCAGTAGATCAGCAACTAAAAGTAACGATATCCAACTATAATGCATAATTCATCATATAGCCATAAAAGAAACACTTAATACGTCATAGCATCCAGCAAAAAGGATTCGACCATTAAAATTAAGTTTAAAGTAAACTTGTCCGCTACTCAGTCACCTGCCTATCATCTCTATTTCAACATAACTATCAAATACACTTATTTGAAGGATCTTCTATCCTATACCTTTTTTATTCAACCTGAGTTTCTCAAAATAAGAGATGAGCATGCAGTTTCAATTACGCCCTTAAAAAAAAAAGAATTCCGTCCGTATTCCTCATTGCATCCATCTCTTTCCTCTCACGTCTGAATCTTCCCCATCTCCTCTCCCTTTTCCTCAACGTACTCCCCTCTGCAGCCCATACACTGCCCATGGCGTTGTTGCCTGATTCGTCCAGGGAGGATGAGGCCCCATCGAGAGGCCATCCCACGCCCCAACCATCTTCATCCCCCACCTCTGTCATTTATTCCCACCCAAGGTCTCGGCGGGCCGGGGATCAAAAATTAAGCTGCCCCGTTATCAATCAGATTTCCTCCTTCATCCTTTATTCCGCCAAGTAATCAAAGCGAGAATACCTTTCGTTCTTGATTTGGGCACAATCCGGATACTACCACGATGACGTCCGCCATTTCGCCCGCCTTTCACGTTCGACGTTTCTCCACCGACGTCTGTCAAAGGGATTATCGCGTAGGCGGTGCGCGGGTTTAATTTGTCCGTGCCGTTCAGCGCCACCATTTTTTCCCTTTTCCTCTGCGTTTTAATCAAGACGTGTCAACTCGAGAGATGTAATTCCCGAAGAGTTTTTAAGGCGATCTTTAGACGCTATGATTCGGTTTCCTTTTTTCGTTCGGATGAGGGAGTCGCGACCAAGCTCTTCTCATCGTGTTTTTGCTCCTTTTGTGAAGGAAGGAAGGGGAATTTAACCATTGTAAATCATTTACGCGGTAGAGATAATTTGTTGAATCATTACGCTTTTCAAAATCTCACGGCGTTAAGGGTTTTGGTTCGGTAAATTACTTTCAACCTGAATAATATTGGTGTCACATTTTATACATAGCTTGTTGTATTCTTCTAATTTTTATTTCTCTTTTATTTCAGGTAAGGATTTGCTATGTAGAGACCAGTATTTCCGAATCGTAAGTAAGAATATAATACTTTTCTTTCTCTGGTGGCTGAGTGGTTAGGGTGCTAGCACTCCAGCCCTAAGATCCGAGGTTTGATCCCCAGCTAGGATGATTTTTCTGGTTAGTTAATGGTTATTTATTTCATAAATAACAATAATTATCAAAACGGGTGTGATTGGAATCTTCCTGTTTCCGTTAATGAAACTATTATTATTATATGAAATTAACTAATTACCTACCCGACCTCAAACACTTCCTTGACGCACTCGTGATATCTCGTAGAAGAGAGTGGTTTAAAATCCAATCACACCCAAGAAATCTCGTATTCAGGATATTCTGCCTTTTGGCCGTTTTTTACTTTTAAAAAGGAATATTAGTTAAGCCATAAAACGTATTGAGCTTGAATAGCATGCTTTCCTTTAACCGGGTTCCATTTTTATGTTTACATTGTTTTACCTAACGTGTGGATATACCGTAAGCATGTTAAAATTTAAGGACAAAGAAAAGTGAATTATAATATTAAATAGCTGGGAAGAAAAAAAATCTTAGCTCCGTTCTTAGTTAAATGTAAGTACACAAATTAACAAATCAACCAACAGTTAAACCAATACAAAACAATTTGTTCAGGAAGGGGCTAATAGAAATTGGCTAATTGATTCGAAAACTCACCTAAAAGAGACGACGAAAGTGATATTACCTATTTATCCATATTTCATGAATCCGCAATTCACAGGATTCTGCAACAAAAGTGAGCATTCTGTTTCGCATTGAATTATATTTAAATATAAATAGAGTTAATAGAAAATAACATTAATATTCAGAAGTGGACAACTCTTTCTCCAATTTTTTCTAAACTCACTTAAAACAGAAATATCGCTTTTCTTTTTTGAAACCAGTATTATATCCGATATCCTCTGATTGTCTAATGATTTATTCACCTGATTATCTAAAGAGGATAATTCTTTAAAGTTTCCTAGTAAATGTTTGGAAAAAATGTGTTTGCAGTTAACCTAGATTATCTTCCGTGGAAACTTTGCTACCTCAAGCAATATTTGCTGAAAAAGTGATTAATTATTTCCCGTCACCTCAGTTATAGAGACGAATTCCCGACAAATTTACGCTCTCCTGAAAAATGGCGCGCAATATTCCTTTATTATTCGCAATCTGAGATATCACCGCCACTCTTTTCTCAATCACCGTAGCGCATCATCGGAACGACTCTGGCATCTCGCGATGAATACATTTTTCTTCCCTATTCTGCCCTCCATTTCCGTATTTCTCCCTTTCTCTCGATTAGTTTTCGAAAAAAAGGCGAGGATCAATAAGATGCCCCCTCACTTAGCAACCCACCCCTCATAAACAGACGCCTCCATCCGCTCTAACTCATCACTTACATTTTTCTCTTTCCGCCCTGTGGCCCTCGTGACCTTACTGATGGATGCAGTTCGTTTCGGACCCTTGGGATCCTTTCCGAGCCCCGTGGTTCCTAAGGGAACTCAAGGAGAAGTAAAGGATAACTAAGGCCCGCCTTTTCTAGCAGAGGTCGGCGAACTGAAGTTGGTGCGCTTGCAGTCCTAAGTAATTCGCCTTTGCGGAAGGAAGTCTTTCCGCCAGTTGTCGAATTCGCGATTGATATATATGTGGAAGCAATATCTTTGCAAGGATTATATAATTCTTCGAGATAAGGCGTGTGCCTAGTAATATTCACAAGAAATATCAAAATTCTAACAAGGCTGGGACTATAGCCAGGATCTTTCACTTTTCGGACGGTTGCTCTAACCTATTGAGTTATCTTATAAAGACTGCTGAACTGAATACGTAATGAAACAAAAGTTGTATGTATACTCAGCAAAATAACTGCGATTTAAAATTCTCGCAACCTTCTGTTGACACTGACAATTTATAAAAATAATAATAGTGCAATTTATTGGGGCAAGATTGGAACTATCAAGTATCTTCTTACATCTAACCCTTTTTCACGTGAAACTTAGAAGAGGTAGCTTGAAAATAGTGCACAGAAGAAACATACTTAGTGCGTTTAAAACCACGAGCTTACACTTAGGAAAAAATACATATCAGGAAAACGCCAACAAGAAGGTTGGTGGTGGAAAAACCTGTGAAACCTACTGATAGTTAACAAAATTTAAGGAGAAGGAGCGTTAAATCACAGAATAAATAGCAAAGAAAATCAGGTTTTGTTGATATGGAAAAAACTTGGGTATTAATGATACCAAAATAGTGACATTGTCCCATCTTATCATATACAATGGAAACATATTATTAGTCATGGTATTGCACTTACGAATAATCTATTCATTAATAGCATTATTTTTAGCGGGAAATACTTCCTCTTTCCTCATCTTGCCTAGCAAACCTCATTCTTTTTTAAGTATACTGGGTAGCTGATTGATGTTCTGAATATTGTAAAGACATTACTTCCAATGAAGTCAAAATGAAGAATGAGACAGGCGTATTTAAGCGAAGAGAAACCTTATTTGCAATATAAGAAATTAAAATGTTGTTCACAGACAGTGATCTGTACAACCTAACTTATTTAACCATATGATTAAAAGTCGTCAACTGAGATGTACCCATCCGCAAATAAAATCCTTATGATTAAAACCAGTAGAAGAATCAACGAATACTAAACAGGAAATCTACCCGCAGATTCGTAAATGTTTAGTCTAAAGAGGGAAATATAACGAAAAGGCATAGAAATAAAATATATATTTTGATAAACATTTCAGCAACAAACCGCATAGGAATTAAAATAAAATAGATTGACGAGAATTTTAAGGAAAAAGGAGATTAAAATAAGGCCAAAATAGTATAAGTTTGCAGTAGTTGTAGTAGAAATGATAAAAGTGCTTCGACAATTGAGGCCATTTCGCACGTGGGGTTCCACTGGGAATCAGAAGTATAAACATAAGCGTGAGATAGGGAGTGAGAGGGGATGTAGAAGTAGTTATTCGTACGGTAAACGTGTTTTTTCCTCCATCACAAGTTTCCGCCTCTGTGATTCCCATTAATGTTATGATTTTTGAATAAATTCGGGAGAACAAATGCGGGAAATTGGATCCTCTTTAATTACTTAACTCGAGGAAAAAGATTGAGGGAAATGACGAATTCCCTGTAACGTGGGATTGAGCCCGTTAAGTAGAAGGAAACACTCGAGAGAGAGAGAGATGTATATATATATNCAATATATATATATATATACGGCGGGGAAAGAATGTGTAGGATTACACGAAGGAAAAGGGAGGCAGAGGAAGAAAGAAACTTGAAAATGAGAAACGGAAGAAAAAAGAGAGCTGGGAGAAAAATAGAGAGGGCCATAAGTTAGAAGACGGTGTAGTTCAGGGATTGGGGATTGGGCGGACGACGTGGAGAGCGGGAAGGACTCATGAGAACCCTTGGCCAGCGAGACAAATGCCTTCACTTTTGCCTCGCATTAGGAATTCCTATTATAGGCATCACTATCCCTTTCCTTCTCTCAGATAGACTGCGGATTCCCCCTGCTCGTCCCTTTTTTTCCGCCCCAATCTCATTCCCTAAGCAACTCCCAAATCATCTCAACCGACGCATTTCACATTTCCGTTCTTAAGTCCCGGCTCTATTTTTTCGCGAAGAATCAATTACCGTTCCTTTTTGTTTTTTTCCCTCTTTCCTCCCCGTCTATCTCGCGATTGAAATGCCACAGAAATTACGTTTCGAGCGGAATCTCCTCATCTCATTCCTCCGATTTAAACAAATTCTAAGGATTTACTAGCGTGTTTAAAAAAAAGGACGGCGACGTTCCTCGATAGGTGGAGAGTGACTTTTTTCTCCCTTTTTCCCTTTGCGTCCAAATCCCTGATTCCTCGAATGTTCCCGCAGCGCTCCGTGAAAGTGTTTCGCGACTCTCAATTTTTTAAAGCGGTTTTCCCAGAATATCGAGGATTTTTTTTCTAAATTTCAATTACGTTCTTCAATATGAAATGGGAAAAAATGGCGTGGTTTCCGAACGGGGACCGCTTCTGGCGAAACGCTCGGCTAAAATCGTCGGAAATAATTGAAACGCCGCCTGTTTGCAAAAGGCAACCACGAGAAACGTAAAAGATTTTCGGATTTTAACCGCAAAACATTAATTAATTGCTGTTCACCGCAGTCTGTAATATCGGCAAAAACTCCAAAGACCTTATGATGGAAAAGCTTTAGAGGACAGTTTTTCGTCGCGATGTGTGAAAAGATGGGAATTAAGTTGGCGCTCGATAATTGAAAATTAAGACTGTAACAGACGGTGGTCGATGGAATCAAAGCTTTGTGGAGATTTTTGGGCCTCATTTTTTGTCAGAGCGAAATAAGATTTTCCGTCATTAGATAAAACCCTCTCTTTGTGGAACCACGCTTTTTCTTGTTTACATTTTAAATTACCCATGGGACAAAGGGACGTGAAAGTGTCACTAGACCGGTGATCGAACCCGGATCCGCTGGGCGGCAGCTTTGACTATTGAGCTATCTCGCAGAAAAATTACACGCAGTCTTTCGGGAGAATATATTGCATAATCTCTATTCGTCGTAAGGAAAAAATTGGGACCCGGCTGTTGATGAATTAGAGGTTTATAAACACTCCAAAAGCCGTTCTGTCGGCGGTTCGCCTCTTTCCCTCTGTGATCAAAACAAGAAACAAGAGAAAGAAAACAGATTAACCCACCTTCTAGGAATCCCCTAATACGTATTTTATTAGCAATGATATCATAAGAGTCCGATTACATCATTCTTTTAAATCATAACTTCTCTTGAAGTGTTTTTAAACCTCGAAATGTATTGGTCGTGCTAAGTCACCTTTAATGCCTTCCATCTGGTTTCCTTATCACCAAGAAAAAGCGGACATGGAAGGACTTACGGAACAAGGGCTTGAACCAGGATCTTCTTTAACCAATAAACATCTCTGGCCATATCACTCAGACACGCAGTTCCGGGAGATTTTGAAGACGGGGTCGAAGGAGTTTGTCAGAATACGCGGTCCTCATTGGATTTTATCTTTCATATCATCACCTTATAGGTTGGCTACATCAATGAGGACGGGGGTTGTGGTCGATACTGCGTAGGTAAATGAACCACTGTCCCTTGCAAGTAAATCCCCTAAAAAGGATTCCTAAAATAGCTTAATGGTTAGATCAACCACCCGAAAAATGAAAGATCTGGGTTCAAGTCCCGACCTTTAAGGACTTTCTAATTCTTCCTGAGTACAGACCTATTGTTAAGATCTCTCAAATCCTTTCCATGTCTGCAGATTGAGTATATATAAGTAATGCAAAATTCGAAATTACCCATTTTTGCCACGAAACAACCAAAATAGACCGATATTTAAATGAATGGACGACCGCATGAGAAAGGACGTTTACATACATGACTTCCATTTGTCGCCTATTAAGATGGCAGCGTTCGCAGTAATACGATGAAAGCTGAAATATATTACATTGAACCGTTATCGTATTTAATGCTGTTCGAAATGAAGATAAAAACACATATCCTACAATAAATACGTGGCAAGGCAAATTTTTCATTCCCGCAGTGTGCCATAAAAGTCCATTTTTTATCATTCAAACATTTCATTGGATTGGAAACCTTGTGTCATATTGCGATTTTAGCTCAATTTTTATTTATTGGAGATTTCATAGTTAGGATTGTCTCCTTTGGTATATTGGGTACAATCATTCTAATGCTCATTAGATGATTTATCATTTGAATGATTGCTATTATCATACAAGCATTGTCAAAGAACATTATTTATATAACACAACTCCGAAAACAAATGTTAATAGATGTCGACTTAAATCTTCTTTTGTATCATAAGAGTACACACCGTCCTAAATTGGGATGGAAGTAATTGAATTCTTCTTTTTAGTATCATTCAAGCTCCGTGTCATCAATGATATTAATAAAGTATTTTCTAAAGGGGGAAGTCTTAAGGAATGTATAATGTTATATATTTTTTTCTGAGGCCAGATACCGTTTCAACTCTTAATTCTTAATCTCTCATTATAGCTCTCCAAATCAGTGATGTATATTTGAGCAAAATCATTTTTCTGCCATATACAAATAAGTTTGTGTCTATCAAATTGAACTAAATTATGTAACTTACACGTAAATCCATTAACGATACGTATGTTTCTGGGCTTATCTAGATAAAATACATTCTGCCATGCATCATGCTGAATCTTTCTGCGGTGATCATCCGAGCTATTTTTGCCAGTTCCATAGCCTCTCCTTTAAAAGGAATTGAACACGCACCAATTAAACCATACCTCATCAAATGTTACGAATTCTAACATCCTTTGAATCAATATAAGGAGGAGAGTTGTAATTTCCAATCCGAATGTTTACATTTTAGCGCCATGTTTTCATTCGTTTCATCAATTCGAGTCTTACCTGTTTCTGTTCGATTAAATCAATCACTTTCTTCCCAGATCACGTATATTTATGTAAGAATAAACCAATCGCTGTCGGAGAGGAATAAGTTTACTCTGAGCTGAAAATGGATGGAATTACGTATCTCGCTAACCGAAAGTTTAAGGAAAATCTGCATTTCAGTAAATATTATGGTCTCATTATTCCTCTAATTATTCCAGGATTTTTACCTGCTTCCGGGTAGTCAAGAATAAAATTGTTCGTGTGAAATACAGGTTGTGAATTCAAGAATTATAAATAAAGGTCAAACAGTCGCTAGAGGCTTTCTGAAACTTGAAATACCCTGGGCTATTTTTAATCGTAGTTTTAAGAGTACTGTTGAATCAAAGAGATCTAGATCTGGTCCAATATTGGTATTCTTGTTCGAATTGAATAAATAACCTTGCATTTTGCATATTATTGTTTTAGAAATGCAGTAAAACCTTGTTAATGAGCATTTCAGGGAACCAAATGAGAACCAAGTTATCGGCGGGATAGCTTTATTACCGGGATATAGAAAACATTTCTTCTGTGTGTGTAAACAAAAAGAAAGGATTTTTCGTAAATTTTTGAATCACTACTGAACCCCTTAAACNGTAAATATTATGGTCTCATTATTCCTCTAATTATTCCAGGATTTTTACCTGCTTCCGGGTAGTCAAGAATAAAATTGTTCGTGTGAAATACAGGTTGTGAATTCAAGAATTATAAATAAAGGTCAAACAGTCGCTAGAGGCTTTCTGAAACTTGAAATACCCTGGGCTATTTTTAATCGTAGTTTTAAGAGTACTGTTGAATCAAAGAGATCTAGATCTGGTCCAATATTGGTATTCTTGTTTGAATTGAATAAATAACCTTGCATTTTGCATATTATTGTTTTAGAAATGCAGTAAAACCTTGTTAATGAGCATTTCAGGGAACCAAATGAGAACCAAGTTATCGGCGGGATAGCTTTATTACCGGGATATAAAAAAACATTTCTTCTGTGTGTGTAAACAAAAAGAAAGGATTTTTCGTAAGTTTTTGAATCACTACTTAACCCCTTAAACTAAAAGAAAATATTTTGTTTTTTATTTTCCATACCTATAGATAAGTTATCTCGAGAGTCCGCGAAATATTGTGGCGTAGGGCTAGCTGCCTTCTAATCATATTGTGATGAATGGTCAGCATTCGGAAAAAGGAAGCGCCTTCCTTTGTTACTTTATTTTGGCATTTTCGCCCTAAGATGAAGCTATTTCTACTAGATAGCCTATTAC
Organism: Ladona fulva; assembly: GCA_000376725.2. NCBI lineage: Eukaryota > Metazoa > Arthropoda > Insecta > Odonata > Libellulidae > Ladona > Ladona fulva. Next base: position 624,950 of record KZ308522.1, on the reverse strand, counting down.
GGGGAGAATGACGATTTTTTTTAACTGCGGTGTTGAGAGGCCGTTACAGAGCACGATCTTCCCAAGACTATGCTCAACAGCACACCAAACACTGCGCTGCCACTCTGGTTTATTTCATTTTTTACTACAAGAGATTGCGGCGAAAGTGGACACAACCAAGCAGCTTTTAATGCTATGTTCTTCCCTGAGATGAGACTAATGGAGAATCTCACTTGATCTCAGAGTTAGTGTCAGCTCTGACGAGTGTCATGAAAAACAAGAGACTAAAAAGGAACCCCCATAGAGACTTGGGGAATCAGAAAAAGAGTGGATGACCGCGGTACAGATAAGCTAAACTATTTTTGATCTTTGACGGGAAAGAGACTTTGTACTTTATCCACAGGATTTTAATACAGACACGAGCAGTTTTCAGCGAATGATCGCCATCATCAAGTTCTGGTTCTTGTTGAATGATGGATCGCCATCACCACCTGATGCCTCTTTTCCTCCGAACATTGAGTATTACTACAAAAAAACCCCGAAGTCTGTGAATTTTATTTTTGATTCATCAAATGAGGTGGATGATCGGCAAATGCATGTTGCAGTGTATTTGAGAACGGGAAGAATCCGCCTTATAAGCGGTTATCAGAGCGTCTTAAGGGATATTTTAACTTGTCTTTCGTATGAAGGAGACTGGGACCGAGAGAAAACAACGTACTAAGCGGTATAGCGTCTTAAGTAGGAGTGTTTTAAACGGGTTTTACTGCACATTATCTTTGATTTATGGCGAAAATTCACTTGATAGTCGCGGAATTCCTTAAAATAAAATTTCAATGGCACTCGATGATAATACTTTTTAACTTTCTTTTAAGAAACTTAGGGTTCTAAGATGGCCATGAGGGAACCGAGTTCTACTTTGGTGAAAGGGAACCTGGGTTCGATTCCCGGTGGGAGCCCGTATGTGCGAAATTACCGCAACTGTCGAAACACTTTTAACAATACTACTTCTACCTCTTTAAGAAACTTTAAGTCAAGGTAATCCCATAAAATCATCAAAACCAGCCCGTATGAAGCTAACAAGAAAAACGCACCATATTAATAACGCACGGGAGTGGTTGCTGAACTACGTTTGCATTGAATGAAGATTACTCAGTAGAGTCGAAACTTAAACATTAAAGGTTATCATTGAACTGCTGAGTATATTCTTTGTTCTTTGTAAATTTTCCGAACTTTTGGGTCACAAAGCCCACTCTCCGTGTTGTCTAAACAATCAAGTCCCACGAAGGTGGAAAGAGGGTCTTACAATTTATGTAATTTAATATTATAGGAAAACATGGTTCGTTAATGAATAACAGTAAATATATTGTAAGATTTATTTACTATTGAGCGAATTATTAGAGATATACGAAGCAAATCCGATGAAATAAATTTACGACAACCTCTTGAGCCCCGCTTTATAGTTTTGTAAGTCTCACTAGTGAAACACTGCTCTAAGGTTTTCTACGAAGCTCAGCAAAAGCACATAGGTTTCATTGTTTTGCTTATAACTGATTATTCAGAAGAAAAAGAAAAAATCGGTGGAACTTTAATGAATGAAAGAAGGACAAAAAAGAACAAATGATAATGAAACTGGAAAGCATGAAAAATTTAGGATGCAAATGAATTACCCTTCTGACAATACTCTGCTACTAAATTTATGGAAAATAATGCAAATCCGAAATATTTCAAATGGTAAACATGAATTGTATCAGAACCCCCGTGATTTTACGAAGATTTCCAACAAATAAAACGGCACAATGAATGTCTTTAAGAGAAAAGACTACACAACGCTTAAAAAATAACGTCGAGAACAAGTAGTATAAAAATATAAGCACAATAAATACTGTACAATAAATATAAGTAAATGGATTTTCACCGGTACTCTGCAACTAATTTTATGGAAAATTATGCATACCCAAAATATTTATAAAGTGTACGCTTGAATAGTATCAATACAACCGTGATACTTGAGAACCTGTGATAGTTTTCAACAAAATATGGTGAAACTCCAATTAATGCCTTTAACAAAAAGGCTTCACAACACATAAAAATAATTAAAAATAACGTTGAAAACGTGCAGTTAAAAGAAAGACCTATATAAATAGACTCTCTGCAAATAATTGTATGGAAAACTATGCGAATCCGAAACATTACAGAGTGTAAGCATGAATAGAATCAAAAGCCCCTGATTCTAGTGTTGATTTTCAAAACATTCCAAGCAGAGAAAACTAGCAGAGCCATATTATTGATCATAATTAGAAGAGTAAGCGACAATTAGCATAAAAGGCGCGAAAGGAACACAAGTATCCACATGTGAATAGATTAAAGTATATAAACGTGGTATGTTTTTCTTCCTGCGCTCATTCCAGCAATTGCGAGGACGGGAACACTTGAACTGCGGTGTAAAAACTGACATTCGTAACAATTACTACTCAGACATCTCCTGAGGGTATTTCGCGTCCTCCAAGCCCTGCTGCTTTTACGCTTTAGAGCTGGATTTCTCGCTCCGGGTTAAAAATGCAAGTTTTTATTTTAAGCACAAGTGTATTTCAGGATATTAAATCTCCTTATTTCTCCCCCGGCGTTAACTTCAACCGAACAAAACTCCACATGCTTAATGCCGTTGGATATAAATATTAATTACCACGTGCAAGGGAGCCTAAATTAATTAGAAGTAAAGCATGCAGAACCGGGTGAAAGAGACTAAGAGTTATTTAAATTTATACGGAAAAACTTTTGAGCCCGAGGTTAAAATCCAAGTACTGACTCCACAAAACAGTGCAAGTATTAACTGAGGGGATTTGGCATACAATCAAGAAGAATATTTTACTCTCTGCTTCCTAACGCTTAAAGAAAATAATGTGATAATTCTGTAGGTCTTCATGATTAAATTAAAATTTTCCTTGAAATGATTATTTAATTGGTGCAACCGAAGATTTAAATTTTGTTTTTTTGAATGATTTGTCCAATTTATGTAACTAATTGTAACCAACTACCAGTTACGAGTACGAAACTTGGATAATCATCTGAAATATTGTTTAAACACTATAGTGAGTTAAATTCGGTAACATTTTTATAGTTTTTTTTAACTTCATGTAATTCTGTAAAATTAAAACTGTCGTTGAAAAATCAAACAATAACGTATTTAGCGGACTTTGATCGCTAAATACTTCCCCTGGTTCCCTCTGTTTTATATATGAGTAGGTACTTAAACTTGTTTTGTCGAGCCTCTTTGCGCCTTATAAAATTCCTTTCCGCACATAAGGAAATCATTATTTATGAAAGTGGAGGTTCGAAGCAGTGTGTGGAATCTAGACTATATGCGCTGGAATAATTTAATGAGAACTTCAAATGTAAACGAATGAAAAAATGACTAACTCAAAGTATTTCTCCATATTTTTCTATCTCCACATAAATTCTTCGCTTTGGAAAAATCACTAAATATATTCTTATAATAATAGAAGGGGATTCGGAAATAGAGGTATGAATACACATGGAACGAAATATATGTTTAAAGCATGGGTAGTTGAGTGTGGGGGATGTTTTATACAACAGGAAAAGAACATGCCTATCCCAAAAGAGTATAATGCGATAAAAATGAGAACCATTTCAGATCAATACCGAAATATGATTCTAAACTTTCCCTCATTTAGTAATTGGTAAAGGTAATTTCGCATATAAAGGCGTGCAAGTTATCTTTCACCAATCTTTTTTCACCTATCTTTAAAGGAGTTTCAATCACTTTGGGCTGCCGTTGACTCAGTGACGTTGGCCAGGGACACTGCTGCTGATTCGGACGAACCGCTTCGCCTTGTCTATAAATTGTACCAAAAAACGTCATGACTGAATAATCTGGCTTGATAGGTTGGTTGATTAAACCTTTGGGGCTTCCGGATATCCAATTGGACTGCGCGTTCGCCTTTAATTGAAAGGGTCCTTAGTTCGATTCCTGTTGGGGACCCATTTGTGCAAAATGGTCTTAGTTGTAGAAGTAATTTTTACAATGCTACTGCTAACATTTTATGCCCAGAAGGGGAAGATACGGGTTTTTCTCGTTTCTTAGTATTTACTTCAGATAACTACACCTTCCAATACATTACTTTACCACATAGATATCAGCAGGTTAAAAACAGAATTTATTTTAAGAGTATTCAAACTTACAATTTTTATCATATCTATTTTATATTTTATTAAAAGTATATTTAAATTTTATATACAGTGAAACTTGGAACGTGAAAAAATACCTCCGTTATAGACAGGTTTCCGCACTGTATAGCGAAAATACTTACTAAGTGAATACTGCCTCACATCGAAAATTGAACCAAGAAAACATGTAATAATTAAGTTAATAATAAGGTGAATTGACCCTTTGTACAAAATAAGAGGGAAAAAATCTTGCAAGGGAATTTCAAGCCAAATTAATACATCAAGTTTCATTTTCGCAGCTATGCAATCGTCATTTTGATCCCCCTGAGTAAGTTACTGGCTCATCGGGAGGGAGGAGATCAAGCTTTATATATATATTACAATATACTACTATGGTATAATATAATATATACTACAAGTTGTGTATATACTTACGCACTTATTTACATACATTCTACTTTACATATTTCATTAGGGTTATTTTCTTAGATAATTAAAACTATTTACATAAGGATAGACATTTAGTCCCGATGATTCATGCATAGGCTCCTGAATAGGTTCTTTAATCATATATACAATTGATCAAATTGATCAAACAATCTGTCGATGTATATTTATACATATTTAGTTGATGAGAACCAAAAATGGCGTGACAAGGTTCTACAGCGAATACTAGATTTAGAAGTACAAACGGTCCCCACGTAAGAAAGCGTGCGTAGTCGGCGCTGCAGTATTCCCTCCCAAACAAAGGACCGTTTAACCCTTAAGAGTGCCATTCGCGACGAGAAAGCTTCACACCTCGAGGAGAAAGCGACGCATTAAGTGGAAGAGTGCCACGCGTTTATTCCCCATTTTCCTCACCTTGCATCTCTCTAGGCAGTCACTCCCTCTTACTCTCCACTCCCTTTAAATACTCCCCTGAATCCCTCGGGACGGAAACAAAGAGACGCAGTACAACTCGAAAAAGCGCTGCGAGAGGCGAGAGTTAAGTCCTGGAAGGCGATCTTCCATTTTCTCTTCGTGCAGCAGAAAAAAAAAATCCGTCATCGAGTCCGACAAGGGCTCGTAAACACGGTGCAGAAAAAATCCCGTTTATTTCAATCCGAGCTCTTGACGCGCTGGACGTAACGCACGCATGGTCAGCGAAGCCAAATCATCTCTGCCACGGCCATCTCCCCCATGCCCTTCCTTCCTCCCCCGGTCCCATCCGGATATGCAAGCAACACCGTAACGGACGCCATTGTCTCCCATAACCCTTTCACTGGCGACCCCCTGCTCCTTCGCATCAATCCACTTCCTTCCTTGGTCCATCGCTTCCTTCACGCCACCCACGCCTTCCGAAACCTTCCGAGCGTGATCCAGTTGTCTCAGGAGACGAGGAGTTAACTTACCAATCCTAAATCCTGTCCTCTCCCGTCCTCCCTTTTTCATTTTCCATCGGCGTTGTTCCGACCGTACTTTCTCGTAAAATTGAAAAAGCTCCACCACTGTTAGCATTTTGGTGTACAAATATTTTTCCGGTTCCAAATTTACATGCCATAGCGCCAATGGATGTTTATACGGAAATTCTTATCGTTACCCTATGTGAATCTTTGATAAAGACGTTGGAATACAGAACGGGCTACTGAATCATCGGAATAACTTATTACCAGGATAATGCTCAATTAATATTATTCAATTTATGCTTCACTCGTGTTTAGATGTCCATTTATTTTTTGTTCAAAATTTAGCTATTACTATCAGTAGGTTCTGCAGGTTTTTCACGCCCACCCTTTTTGTGGATGTTTTCCTGCTATGGAAAATTTTTTCTAAGCTTTTGACTTATATTTTTTTATCTACAAATAATGTTTTCAATTTTACTCTTTTTTAACCGCTTTATCATTTAAAAGTTTTATTGCTTGAACTATCATTATTAAATGTATATTTAAATATTGTTTCCACCATTCCTATTCAATCAATACTATTTCGCTACTGAATTTAGCATGAAAATGTGTCAAGCATGTAGGAAAAATACGGAGTATAATCTTTCTTAGCAAATTTACTTTTTCGGACTGGTTTTATATTTGTTAGTATCTTTAGCTCTGAAAAATACTCAACCTTTATTCTTTAAAAATGGGCTTTACATTCTAAAAAATTATGATGTATTGTGTCTTTCTGATACCCCTTGTGCTTCAGTAAACCTTCCTCACGTTATTTTCAATTGCAAAAATTTGATTCAGGGATTAAAAAGTATATTTTCAGATGTTTAAGTTAGAGAAATACTTCGCATTTGAGTTTTAAGGAAGCTCAGTTATATAATCTTAATGCTTATACAACTCAATTGAACTTGAATTTGAATAAAAAATACAGATACAAAAAGCGTTCTTTAGTAGTTCTCATTCCTATTTCAGTCGCTAATAATTGTACGTTGTGAGAATTTTAAGGACTATTTTTAGGATCTTTCCACTGCTAACACTCAATAACTAGCTTGAATTCCCCCTGTGTATTTCCATTTTCACTGAGAGGAACTGGAATACGAAATGTTGAGCTATTACCTCTAACCTACGGCCATCCACTTTATATCCTTTCAGGCATTCAGTGGTTCCTCGTATACATGTATGATTCATACTTTAGAAGGATTTTGAGTGGTTTATTTCATGGGTAATTTTCTTCTATCAATCTCTTCTTCTCTCTTCTTTCCCTCACTCTCTCTATTTCAATTTATTTACATCGCGGAATTGAAATTTACCTATACTTCAATCCGTTTAAAACAAATATCTTAATTTTCAATTTAGCCTCCTCGAACTAATAATCATCTTCTTAGGCGGTCCCTTGATGTAAAGATTTTCCATTAAGTCCTTAAGACAGCATAAGTGCCCTTAGAGAAAACATCGATATGTTATTTATTTTGAAGTACGCACATGATGATGGATGGTCATTTCTTAGCTTCGATTTCCTAAATGAAGTCTTTTTTTCTATCTCCCCCTTCTTTTCCCTCTTTCTCCCACTTCACTCTCCCAGTTCGGTATCTCGCTCTCCCTCCATTGAGCAGAGTCGAGGAAGCGGTCAGTCGAGAGAGCCCTTCTAGACCTTAAGGGCAACGGGGACTAATATGGTGCTTGGGGATGGACAAGGTATAGGTTGCGGGGTGGTCCACTGGGAATTCCGGGAAGAGGTTTTGTGGGAGAAGGAATAGGGATAAAGGGACTTAAAGTGAGGCCTTCGGGGAAGAAATTTCGCCCTCTCTTTCGTTTTCTTCCTCTTCCAATCTCTATCTGTCTCTGTTTCCCCTTCGCCCCCGGTGGATTGCGGGTGGGAATGATAATAACAGCTCCGCCATTGTGGCCCTAGGAGAGACGTACGTGGGGGAGGGGAAGGGATTTCGAACCACGACATATCGGTGCGACACTTTCCAGGAATTACGCCCCCGAAGATTATGTCGTCATATCCGGTCGGGAAGGTTTTTTTTTCCCGACCAGGAAATCCAGAAACCAATCTGTGACGAGCGACATCCGAGCGATTGCTTCATTATACTGTAGAGGATTAGACGATAATTCTCTTGATGGTGATGTTCCATCGACTCAAGCTCGGATCATGCTGCGGATATTCTAATCACCGCCGCAGTGAAATGGATCGAGGTTGTTTATTGTAGGGAAATAAAATCTATCTTGTCGATTCATCGATATATTCGATGATTGACATGTGTGAATGCTTCACTTAGTGTTCCCGTTCTTTGGATTTACGGAATTTTCTAATGAAAGGAAAAATGCCTTTCGAAAATCGATTTTGTTTGGTGAACATCTTCCATGTGCCGGTGAATGGTCTGATCCATAGTGCTTAGGGTTATTTTCTTAGATAATTAAAACTATTTACATAAGGATAGACATTTAGTCCCGATGATTCATGCATAGGCTCCTGAATAGGTTCTTTAATCATATATACAATTGATCAAATTGATCAAACAATCTGTCGATGTATATTTATACATATTTAGTTGATGAGAACCAAAAATGGCGTGACAAGGTTCTACAGCGAATACTAGATTTAGAAGTACAAACGGTCCCCACGTAAGAAAGCGTGCGTAGTCGGCGCTGCAGTATTCCCTCCCAAACAAAGGACCGTTTAACCCTTAAGAGTGCCATTCGCGACGAGAAAGCTTCACACCTCGAGGAGAAAGCGACGCATTAAGTGGAAGAGTGCCACGCGTTTATTCCCCATTTTCCTCACCTTGCATCTCTCTAGGCAGTCACTCCCTCTTACTCTCCACTCCCTTTAAATACTCCCCTGAATCCCTCGGGACGGAAACAAAGAGACGCAGTACAACTCGAAAAAGCGCTGCGAGAGGCGAGAGTTAAGTCCTGGAAGGCGATCTTCCATTTTCTCTTCGTGCAGCAGAAAAAAAAAATCCGTCATCGAGTCCGACAAGGGCTCGTAAACACGGTGCAGAAAAAATCCCGTTTATTTCAATCCGAGCTCTTGACGCGCTGGACGTAACGCACGCATGGTCAGCGAAGCCAAATCATCTCTGCCACGGCCATCTCCCCCAGGCCCTTCCTTCCTCCCCCGGTCCCATCCGGATATGCAAGCAACACCGTAACGGACGCCATTGTCTCCCATAACCCTTTCACTGGCGACCCCCTGCTCCTTCGCATCAATCCACTTCCTTCCTTGGTCCATCGCTTCCTTCACGTGTAGTTAAAAGAAAGACCTATATAAATAGACTCTCTGCAAATAATTGTATGGAAAACTATGCGAATCCGAAACATTACAGAGTGTAAGCATGAATAGAATCAAAAGTCCCTGATTCTAGTGTTGATTTTCAAAACATTCCAAGCAGAGAAAACTAGCAGAGCCATATTATTGATCATAATTAGAAGAGTAAGCGACAATTAGCATAAAAGGCGCGAAAGGAACACAAGTATCCACATGTGAATAGATTAAAGTATATAAACGTGGTATGTTTTTCTTCCTGCGCTCATTCCAGCAATTGCGAGGACGGGAACACTTGAACTGCGGTGTAAAAACTGACATTCGTAACAATTACTACTCAGACATCTCCTGAGGGTATTTCGCGTCCTCCAAGCCCTGCTGCTTTTACGCTTTAGAGCTGGATTTCTCGCTCCGGGTTAAAAATGCAAGTTTTTATTTTAAGCGCAAGTGTATTTCAGGATATTAAATCTCCTTATTTCTCCCCCGGCGTTAACTTCAACCGAACAAAACTCCACATGCTTAATGCCGTTGGATATAAATATTAATTACCACGTGCAAGGGAGCCTAAATTAATTAGAAGTAAAGCATGCAGAACCGGGTGAAAGAGACTAAGAGTTATTTAAATTTATACGGAAAAACTTTTGAGCCCGAGGTTAAAATCCAAGTACTGACTCCACAAAACAGTGCAAGTATTAACTGAGGGGATTTGGCATACAATCAAGAAGAATATTTTACTCTCTGCTTCCTAACGCTTAAAGAAAATAATGTGATAATTCTGTAGGTCTTCATGATTAAATTAAAATTTTCCTTGAAATGATTATTTAATTGGTGCAACCGAAGATTTAAATTTTGTTTTTTTGAATGATTTGTCCAATTTATGTAACTAATTGTAACCAACTACCAGTTACGAGTACGAAACTTGGATAATCATCTGAAATATTGTTTAAACACTATAGTGAGTTAAATTCGGTAACATTTTTATAGTTTTTTTTAACTTCATGTAATTCTGTAAAATTAAAACTGTCGTTGAAAAATCAAACAATAACGTATTTAGCGGACTTTGATCGCTAAATACTTCCCCTGGTTCCCTCTGTTTTATATATGAGTAGGTACTTAAACTTGTTTTGTCGAGCCTCTTTGCGCCTTATAAAATTCCTTTCCGCACATAAGGAAATCATTATTTATGAAAGTGGAGGTTCGAAGCAGTGTGTGGAATCTAGACTATATGCGCTGGAATAATTTAATGAGAACTTCAAATGTAAACGAATGAAAAAATGACTAACTCAAAGTATTTCTCCATATTTTTCTATCTCCACATAAATTCTTCGCTTTGGAAAAATCACTAAATATATTCTTATAATAATAGAAGGGGATTCGGAAATAGAGGTATGAATACACATGGAACGAAATATATGTTTAAAGCATGGGTAGTTGAGTGTGGGGGATGTTTTATACAACAGGAAAAGAACATGCCTATCCCAAAAGAGTATAATGCGATAAAAATGAGAACCATTTCAGATCAATACCGAAATATGATTCTAAACTTTCCCTCATTTAGTAATTGGTAAAGGTAATTTCGCATATAAAGGCGTGCAAGTTATCTTTCACCAATCTTTTTTCACCTATCTTTAAAGGAGTTTCAATCACTTTGGGCTGCCGTTGACTCAGTGACGTTGGCCAGGGACACTGCTGCTGATTCGGACGAACCGCTTCGCCTTGTCTATAAATTGTACCAAAAAACGTCATGACTGAATAATCTGGCTTGATAGGTTGGTTGATTAAACCTTTGGGGCTTCCGGATATCCAATTGGACTGCGCGTTCGCCTTTAATTGAAAGGGTCCTTAGTTCGATTCCTGTTGGGGACCCATTTGTGCAAAATGGTCTTAGTTGTAGAAGTAATTTTTACAATGCTACTGCTAACATTTTATGCCCAGAAGGGGAAGATACGGGTTTTTCTCGTTTCTTAGTATTTACTTCAGATAACTACACCTTCCAATACATTACTTTACCACATAGATATCAGCAGGTTAAAAACAGAATTTATTTTAAGAGTATTCAAACTTACAATTTTTATCATATCTATTTTATATTTTATTAAAAGTATATTTAAATTTTATATACAGTGAAACTTGGAACGTGAAAAAATACCTCCGTTATAGACAGGTTTCCGCACTGTATAGCGAAAATACTTACTAAGTGAATACTGCCTCACATCGAAAATTGAACCAAGAAAACATGTAATAATTAAGTTAATAATAAGGTGAATTGACCCTTTGTACAAAATAAGAGGGAAAAAATCTTGCAAGGGAATTTCAAGCCAAATTAATACATCAAGTTTCATTTTCGCAGCTATGCAATCGTCATTTTGATCCCCCTGAGTAAGTTACTGGCTCATCGGGAGGGAGGAGATCAAGCTTTATATATATATTACAATATACTACTGTGGTATAATATAATATATACTACAAGTTGTGTATATACTTACGCACTTATTTACATACATTCTACTTTACATATTTCATTAGGGTTATTTTCTTAGATAATTAAAACTATTTACATAAAGATAGACATTTAGTCCCGATGATTCATGCATAGGCTCCTGAATAGGTTCTTTAATCATATATACAATTGATCAAATTGATCAAACAATCTGTCGATGTATATTTATACATATTTAGTTGATGAGAACCAAAAATGGCGTGACAAGGTTCTACAGCGAATACTAGATTTAGAAGTACAAACGGTCCCCACGTAAGAAAGCGTGCGTAGTCGGCGCTGCAGTATTCCCTCCCAAACAAAGGACCGTTTAACCCTTAAGAGTGCCATTCGCGACGAGAAAGCTTCACACCTCGAGGAGAAAGCGACGCATTAAGTGGAAGAGTGCCACGCGTTTATTCCCCATTTTCCTCACCTTGCATCTCTCTAGGCAGTCACTCCCTCTTACTCTCCACTCCCTTTAAATACTCCCCTGAATCCCTCGGGACGGAAACAAAGAGACGCAGTACAACTCGAAAAAGCGCTGCGAGAGGCGAGAGTTAAGTCCTGGAAGGCGATCTTCCATTTTCTCTTCGTGCAGCAGAAAAAAAAAATCCGTCATCGAGTCCGACAAGGGCTCGTAAACACGGTGCAGAAAAAATCCCGTTTATTTCAATCCGAGCTCTTGACGCGCTGGACGTAACGCACGCATGGTCAGCGAAGCCAAATCATCTCTGCCACGGCCATCTCCCCCATGCCCTTCCTTCCTCCCCCGGTCCCATCCGGATATGCAAGCAACACCGTAACGGACGCCATTGTCTCCCATAACCCTTTCACTGGCGACCCCCTGCTCCTTCGCATCAATCCACTTCCTTCCTTGGTCCATCGCTTCCTTCACGCCACCCACGCCTTCCGAAACCTTCCGAGCGTGATCCAGTTGTCTCAGGAGACGAGGAGTTAACTTACCAATCCTAAATCCTGTCCTCTCCCGTCCTCCCTTTTTCATTTTCCATCGGCGTTGTTCCGACCGTACTTTTTCGTAAAATTGAAAAAGCTCCACCACTGTTAGCATTTTGGTGTACAAATATTTTTCCGGTTCCAAATTTACATGCCATAGCGCCAATGGATGTTTATACGGAAATTCTTATCGTTACCCTATGTGAATCTTTGATAAAGACGTTGGAATACAGAACGGGCTACTGAATCATCGGAATAACTTATTACCAGGAAAATGCTCAATTAATATTATTCAATTTATGCTTCACTCGTGTTTAGATGTCCATTTATTTTTTGTTCAAAATTTAGCTATTACTATCAGTAGGTTCTGCAGGTTTTTCACGCCCACCCTTTTTGTGGATGTTTTCCTGCTATGGAAATTTTTTTCTAAGCTTTTGACTTATATTTTTTTATCTACAAATAATGTTTTCAATTTTACTCTTTTTTAACCGCTTTATCATTTAAAGTTTTATTGCTTGAACTATCATTATTAAATGTATATTTAAACATTGTTTCCACCATTCCTATTCAATCAATACTATTTCGCTACTGAATTTAGCATGAAAATGTGTCAAGCATGTAGGAAAAATACGGAGTATAATCTTTCTTAGCAAATTTACTTTTTCGGACCGGTTTTATCTTTGTTAGTATCTTTAGCTCTGAAAAATACTCAACCTTTATTCTTTAAAAATGGGCTTTACATTCTAAAAAATTATGATGTATTGTGTCTTTCTGATACCCCTTGTGCTTCAGTAAACCTTCCTCACGTTATTTTCAATTGCAAAAATTTGATTCAGGGATTAAAAAGTATATTTTCAGATGTTTAAGTTAGAGAAATACTTCGCATTTGAGTTTTAAGGAAGCTCAGTTATATAATCTTAATGCTTATACAACTCAATTGAACTTGAATTTGAATAAAAAATACAGATACAAAAAGCGTTCTTTAATAGTTCTCATTCCTATTTCAGTCGCTAATAATTGTACGTTGTAAGAATTTTAAGGACTATTTTTAGGATCTTTCCACTGCTAACACTCAATAACTAGCTTGAATTCCCCCTGTGTATTTCCATTTTCACTGAGAGGAACTGGAATACGAAATGTTGAGCTATTACCTCTAACCTACGGCCATCCACTTTATATCCTTTCAGGCATTCAGTGGTTCCTCGTATACATGTATGATTCATACTTTAGAAGGATTTTGAGTGGTTTATTTCATGGGTAATTTTCTTCTATCAATCTCTTCTTCTCTCTTCTTTCCCTCACTCTCTCTATTTCAATTTATTTACATCGCGGAATTGAAATTTACCTATACTTCAATCCGTTTAAAACAAATATCTTAATTTTCAATTTAGCCTCCTCGAACTAATAATCATCTTCTTAGGCGGTCCCTTGATGTAAAGATTTTCCATTAAGTCCTTAAGACAGCATAAGTGCCCTTAGAGAAAACATCGATATGTTATTTATTTTGAAGTACGCACATGATGATGGATGGTCATTTCTTAGCTTCGATTTCCTAAATGAAGTCTTTTTTTCTATCTCCCCCTTCTTTTCCCTCTTTCTCCCACTTCACTCTCCCAGTTCGGTATCTCGCTCTCCCTCCATTGAGCAGAGTCGAGGAAGCGGTCAGTCGAGAGAGCCCTTCTAGACCTTAAGGGCAACGGGGACTAATATGGTGCTTGGGGATGGACAAGGTATAGGTTGCGGGGTGGTCCACTGGGAATTCCGGGAAGAGGTTTTGTGGGAGAAGGAATAGGGATAAAGGGACTTAAAGTGAGGCCTTCGGGGAAGAAATTTCGCCCTCTCTTTCGTTTTCTTCCTCTTCCAATCTCTATCTGTCTCTGTTTCCCCTTCGCCCCCGGTGGATTGCGGGTGGGAATGATAATAACAGCTCCGCCATTGTGGCCCTAGGAGAGACGTACGTGGGGGAGGGGAAGGGATTTCGAACCACGACATATCGGTGCGACACTTTCCAGGAATTACGCCCCCGAAGATTATGTCGTCATATCCGGTCGGGAAGGTTTTTTTTTTCCCGACCAGGAAATCCAGAAACCAATCTGTGACGAGCGACATCCGAGCGATTGCTTCATTATACTGTAGAGGATTAGACGATAATTCTCTTGATGGTGATGTTCCATCGACTCAAGCTCGGATCATGCTGCGGATATTCTAATCACCGCCGCAGTGAAATGGATCGAGGTTGTTTATTGTAGGGAAATAAAATCTATCTTGTCGATTCATCGATATATTCGATGATTGACATGTGTGAATGCTTCACTTAGTGTTCCCGTTCTTTGGATTTACGGAATTTTCTAATTAAAGGAAAAATGCCTTTCGAAAATCGATTTTGTTTGGTGAACATCTTCCATGTGCCGGTGAATGGTCTGATCCATAGTGCATGTGATGTGAAGTACTCCCATATATGATGATATTAGTACTTCTTCCCTTCATTTCATAATATTGGAGTAAAGGTTCCCTTTTTTGTTTTAAATGAATCGATGATATTCCGTTTTCGTAACGGTAATTCCTGATACTCTGGGTAAGATTCGGATATATTAAAATCAAATCCATATTTTTCTTGCCAGATATTTTACTATTATTATTACTATTGTTTACTTTTACGGTGAGGTTAGGTGAAAATATAATCTCCTTTTTACCTAACCTCTGTAAATACCACATCATAATAATACTACTCTAATAACCAAAAATAATTTACTAAAATTAATTCAAATCTAGAAACATATATCAAATCGTCTAAATAATATGAAAAAGATAGGTTAAAAATGCTACAAAAAAGTAGATAATAATTGTAAATACAAACAGGCAGGCAAGTTGATAAATGAAAATTAAAACTTATAACTAGTACAGATAAATATAAAAACATACAGATTTGAGTTGAGGGAAAAACTCATTAACTGAATGTTTGTGGAGGACAACTCACGATGCGGGAAAACACCCACACATGAAGCCCACGTAAATAAAACCAAAACATAAAATAATAAATACTCCACAAGTAGTGAGAGATGCAGATGATATTCAACATAGTAATGGTATCCCAAGGCGTGATGCTGTATTTATTTCTCAATTTATTTCTCAATACCCCCACAAACATCCATTAATCGGTACATACCTACGTCCCTCATATGTACCACGGAGTAACTCTGAAAAAGTGGGAGGGAGACTAATCTGATATATACCTAAACCTGTTCATATTTTCAACCCGATACAATTCTGGCTACCCATTAAGAGTTGGTTTTGTTTGTCTAAAATTGACATAGCATTCTAACCTAGGTACCCCAATTCCTTTGCTTTGCTGTTCCTTCTGTTAAAAATCTTCATGACGAATGTCTCACGATAGCTGTTACCAAGGGCGTAGTCAAGGGGTTCGTTTTGGGGGTTTAAATCCCCCATAAGAACAGATTCAACGATGAACGAAAGCAAGCGACAGGACGGCCACCGGCAATTATGTCATACAAATGTCACTGAAGACTCGTAGGGTACACATGCTAATATAAATCAGTTTCCATTTCCATTAGATTTTGTGTTGAAGGATTCTTGCCCCTGTATTGTAGGGAGTACAGTGTTTACCCCATGGCTCTGAACCCACCCTTAGGGAAATCCTGGCTACGACCCTGGTTGTTACGTAAGTAATGTGAGGCAGGATATGTCCGCAGGATATTCCTGAATATGTGAAATGAACTTTAGAGTGATCGACCCATTCCAAGGATTTCGTTTAGTGAATCTTATGCTCTTCTTAAGCCTCCTAAACAAATAAATACAAAAGTCGTAGCGTCTTAAACCTTGAAAGGTTTTCAATTTATCGAGTCAGTCTGCATATGAAACTTCCTAGCTTAAAGTTTTCCCGCAGCGTTTTCCCCATCTCGCATCTGTTTTCGTTCCTCGCTTTTTTTATTTTTCCGTTTCGTCTCTCCTCTCTTTATTTTATTCCTCTCCTCATTCCCATACGTCCGTCCTTTCTCTGCCTCCATATTTGCATTCTCCTCGGCTGCTTACGTCACCACTTCTCTCTCCATTTCCCCTCAGCCGTTCACGTCGCTGCCTCCACTTTCAATACTCTTTTGTTTTTTTATGCGTCCACTTGCGCTTCTCTCACTTTCATTCCCTTCCTATCCCTCATTGTTCCCCCTTTACTCTCCCCTTCCCGCATTCTTCTCATTCATTTACATTCCCTCTTCTCCTCCTCGCAAGGAAAAAGTGAGCGGCACTTTAAGGTTGATTCATTAAGCCATGGCTGTCGTCTGCTAATAAAAGCAACTTGGCCGCGAGCAAGAAACACGAGTGAGCACCCCCCCGCATAAACCGGCTAGCCCTCCCAGTCCCTGGCGGCGGAGCCATTGGTTTAGCATAAAACCCGCGGCGTTAGGCGGTTTCGGAGGAGCGAGTTGCACTAGAAGAGGGAGAGACCAGTACGGAAATAAATCTTCCGATGTCGCGCTATTTACTCTCGCAAGGAGCTGCAAAGTTCCCAATCTCGGAAAAATGGCTTTGAAATACAGCCGCTGGGCGCGGTACCGAGATAAAATATGCATCATAATATTTGTGAGGCTGTGTTCATGACGGATGCATCGACTCCGAACCTATCAGCTTGTTTTTTGATGACAATTCAACCTATGAAACACGCAGTTCTACGGCGTAAGTTCATAGATAGTTTAAAAATAACAACAATTTTACTGTAAGAAAATTCACAGACATTGGCGATGTTTTATGGAAATACTCTATATTTCAAGGAAAAGAGAGTGTACTTTTTTCCATAGGATTCTACAAATGCAGGCACGACCAGGTGCGAATGATCGCCATCATCATTTGATATCTACTGATATGCTGTGGAAAAAGTACAGCCTTTTCTCCTTCAAAACTTTTCGTTTGAGAAGTTACTAGTGGACGGGTTCGACCGTAAAACGCCGAGTTGAGATACTTGCCAATGCATATGTATATTTCCTATTCCCAACGGTTTGACTTGGCCGTGACTCGAATTTGGATCTCCCATTTGGTGGTTTCTTTAACCACTAAGCCTTCTCTACAGAACATTTACAACTCCCTAACGGCATTTCTGAATTTTACGGCAAGTGAGCTCAATGATTAGAGCAACCGCCCGAAAAGGGGAGTTATGGGTTCGATCTCCAGCTCTGCCGGACTTTTTCACGACCGTATATTCTTGGGGATTATCCTAGATGCACGCCTTTACTTTCTAAGTCACCTTTTCCCTTTTCCTTGTATGCCTATTAAAATCCTTGAGGATTTCCCAAACGATCGATTGGTTTTGAAACTTACAATAACATGTCATTAAGTCTGGAATTTAATCTAATTGGTCTCTTAAAGATTACCCATGTGCACTTGCAATAATATCTGTAATATCCAAGGAAACTGGCGGAGAATGTCCCATTTTTGTAATGCAGTAAATGCAACCAATACAAAAGAAGGAAGTTTGCCGTTTCCAGGAATCGAACCCGCTAGTAGTTAGTTAGTAGTTAGTTAGTAGTTGCTCAACCCGCTTAGCTACCACGACGAAACCAGAAGAATCATTTCTTCATCATCCAATTAACATTTTCCCTTAAAGCGTCAAATTCTTGGATGATGCGTTTGCATAATCAGACGAACTAAATCGTGGCATAATGAAACATATACTAAACTACCGGCATTAATAAAATCGAATAGGTAGCTGTCGCTTTGTGGAACCGGTTAAGTACTATATTTAGTAAATAATACTTAATATATTTAATACTTAATAACAAAATAGTACAAACGACTGGTTTCGGAATAGATCGTGCCATCTTTAGGTGAAGGGAATTGGTTATTAAATACGGTACTGACATTAGTACTACTATACCTACTAGTTTTTTCGAAGGTTATCGATTCAACACTATTTTGAATGGTGAATTAAAATTTGCGCATTACGCAAATTAACCCAACAAATGATGAACGGCAAGAATACTCAAGCAGACCATTCATCGGATAAAAATGGTTTTTCGACCAAAAAGGCCAAATTTTCGATTCCGCCCGCACAATTAGAGGTTGACATAATTCGGAATATCTCATCAAAACTATGATGAAAAGGGAGTAGCAAAGACATATCGGAATATGCCGCAAGATACGTCAAATTGGCAACACTGGATACGAGAAGGGGTTTAGAGAAGGGTTTGCAGTGTAGGCTTGGGTAGATGGGTATGCGATCTCCGAAAATGAGGCCTATGGAGCACCATTACATTTCACATCTGTTACTCCGGTTGTCATGGGCGGTGATGTTGTTAGATTGGAGGGGAGAGGAGGGCATTCTTAACCACAACAGCGGGAGAAGGAAGGGTACGGTGAAAAAATTGAGAACCCGAGGAATATATCTCCGTGAACTGGCGGCATTTGCCTTGCAAAGTGGAAGGAGGGCGTGGGACGATTTCTGCTGGTGCGACTTCCACGCTCTTTCTTCTCTCTACTCTTCCTTTCCTCCTCTGTTCTTCCCTTTCATTACGTTCCTAAGCCCAAAATCTAAAGCTTGGCCGAGATTTTCCGACTTATTTTGATCTTGGCGAATTTTTCGGACAGAGTTGCTCGGAGGTTTTGATCTTGTTTAAGGCAATTCTGGGTCGACAATCCAATGAATCTCCGCGAAAGAAATCGATTTCGCAACTTGTAGGCTTGGAAATGCGAAGCTTTTAATTTAAAAGAATCTGCCTGTAGTTGAAAGGCTCGCGCCCTTTGAAGGAATATAAGCGATTTTGTATGTACCATCCTTGAAACAATGACCCTAAACATTGGAATGGATGAAAGCTGTTTTTCCTATTATTGTCGTCATAGAATGAGTTCACTTATGATAACATCTTTGTGTATTCCAATTAGAGTATTTTACTGATTTTATGATGCAATATGGACTTCGCCGTCACAAGAAATGACAAACGAAGGTTGGGAATCCTTGAAAGAAAGGGGATTAGAAGCTAGGGTACAATTGCGTCATACCTTCAGAAAAAGTATATTTGCAGGAGACGTAATGGGTATTATGCGACCCCTTGCTACTTCTGCCGATCCCACAATTATCATAAAATAAAGGAAGTAGATTCGAGGACAAGTTGTTTTAGGGACTCATTCTACGAAGGATAAGCGATAACATTAAGCTAAAGAAGACTACAAAGAATGAATGAAAGTGAAATATAATACATGACTGAGACTTGAACCCAGTACTTCCATTTCTTAGACATATGTTAATGCCAATTGTTCTGCTAATCAGACCCGATACACTATATTTTACCTTTTAAAATGAAAGATACTTTTTTATAAGGAATGATAATAATTTTAATAACTGGTATTCTCCCGAATGACCTGAGTTCGAGTCTCAGCCACATGAATTTTTCTCATCCATTTATTTCTTGTTTTTTTTTCTTGCGAAAGAAGCGTACAAAGTTTTTCCTAAATCCCCCACCTTGTCATAAAGAACGGATTTGAATGCAGAATTATAGTCATAAAATATAAGGGAATGGAGAAAGAGGGCTGTAGGTGACTTTATTGGCTTTGCTTCGCATGTTAGGTGTGTATCGTGAAAAGCAAAATAAAGAACTTCTTTTAAGGGAAGTTATTAACGATAAACTTGGCACGAACTTCTTTCGTTTCGGATAATTTTGTCAAGGCTTCTCAATCTACGGCAACGAGTCAGTAAAAATTTAGAACACTTTCGTCGACGTCTTTCATAACGTTATTCCAAAGTAATTCTATTACCTATCCCGGGCTTATCTTTGGAAAGACTCGAAATGTAATTCCATGACTACGGGAAGTTTCTTTCCTTCCTTTTCAACACCAATCCCTCTCACCTCTCACAAGGATCACTTTTTCTCCCCGAACCGATTCCCCTCTTTCTTGGTTATTTTGTCAGAAGTTTTGATTTTTTAAATAAATTCACGGCTATGAAATGTTTATTTATCTAATGAAACAATTAATTTCGCTCTCCTCGACTTTCACCCGGGTGCCCCATTTATTCATGGAACTTTTTTGGGATTATTCCCCTAGAAAATCGGCGCTGTATATCACAGGAGACATGAATAATGGAAATCACCTGATTCGGGACGATGACGCAGAAGAACTGCGTATATTTAGGTTAACAGGCAAAGATAATGGCCTATGTAAATTACGCATCTAAAAAATGTAAGGGCGGTAAATCAAATCTTCAAATAGATAAGAATCAGGGATCCAGAGGGAAAAGCATACATCGACAAACATAATAAAAATGAAAATGCCATCAATCACCCGGCTAAGTATTTCGTTACGAGCATACAGGGTCAATTTGTAAAGTAAGTAAGTCGTGACAAGGAAAAAGTGACGTTTAATCATAGTGTGTACTTTTCATTCTTGCTACAATTTCTGATACACTTTGCCTATATATCATTTTTGACTGAAGGATGGTATGAATAAGCACTTCTCCATGTATCATCTCAGATCATACAGGAAGTTATTTCATCGTACATCAAGCCATTGGATCTTCTTACCAACGTAATACTTGCTTTCATATCAATTTTCATCGAGGAAGAAAACGTATTTCATTTCCCAAAATTATGGTACAGTTAATAAACTTAAATAACACGAGTTTCAACTCTTAAAGACATCAAGGGCTGGTTGAAGAAACAGCGTTTTATATAGACAAAATCAAGTTTTTGCGACTAAATAGGTCAAATGGACTCACAATTGGAAATTTCTTTTTGTAGTATCGAACCGTTATGCAAATAAGAATGTCAGCGGAATAAATCTTAAATATTCAGCAGTGGCGAGTTTGATTCTTAGAAATTATCTAAAATATTGAAATATCTTCGCGCTTGAAGGAAGTAGGGTATTAGTTGTTTCTGACATTCTTTCTATAGTATTGATGTCGTCTCGCTGCAAAAATATCCTCTTGAGAGAATATATTGCAAGATATATGCATTTCATGTAGTGCTAGAAATAGAGATTTACTTTTTATTTCTTAATTACAACTATTCTAACTGAATTTAAGTACGCACGAATTGTAGCTTCGGTGTGAAACTTATTTGGGATTGTCTTATTATATAATAGCTGAGGTACTCGTTGACTCTCAGTGGGGAGAATCATAGAGATATAATCAAATACAGCATTCCTATTTATTCAAAAGAGAATCTAACATCTCTCATAATAGCTTAGTTCAATGGTATAGGTTATCGAAAACGAAAATTTTCCAAATTCCAAAAATTCCATCATGTATCTTTCTAACATGAATGTTTGTAGAACATCTTTCTCGTGAAGCATCTCTCAATTTCTCGCAAATTTCTTCTTCTGTAGCCTTGCGAATAAAATAGAGGACGAAAACGATTAAAATGAACTTTATCTATTTCGAGAACACTTTGACTTATCTGGGATTGAACCATAGATTAATAGAATCATGATGCCTACTAAGAGAGGCGTCGGTTTTTAAAACTGTGCAAGTTTTACTACTTCCATTTCTCAAGTACCTTCCGAACATACACCCACACACAAAATTATAACATTGAACATCCGAACTGCCCCATCGTCACAAGGAAGGAAAAAATGGAAATTTCAGTAATAATTGTGGATTTCTGCGCTCTTAAGAAAACGAAAGAAGTTATTGTAACAAATGGGACGTTACATTTCGTTAGTGTCTAATGATTATACTACAAAAAAAATGCGATAGTAACCGATCAGGAAAGTAGAGTCATGGTAAATGTACCCCATTCCACTCGCCAAGTACATATTTAGTTGTATTTTTGTCCAACAAAAGGCACATTTAGTCGTTAAACTACTTTGAAATCCTATTGAAAATATCGAGGAAAAACACTCCTAAATGGTCGCATGTTTGTTCCCATGTGATTCATCAATGAAAATTGTTCTTATCTGCAAATGCTAAAATCTCATAAAGAGGCCTTCACTACATAATTGTATATCGTTAATTCTTAAAATTCTCGTATATAAGGAATAAAATTAATAACTCAACCAAACAAAAATGTTCATTCAATGTCTCATCTTTTGATACTTATCTGTATTCAATGCGGCAATTATGTGTAAATTAATTCTGCAAAAGAAATAGACTCTGTAGCAGAAAAAATGAAGTTTGAGTGAATTTGTTTGAGTCACTCTGGATCAATCCAGGGACCACTAGGTGAATAAAATGTAGTTCATTATTTGTGAACTGCAGATTTTATTTTATCTGCAAATTTTGAAAGCTATGAGACTTCTGGTTCTTTAGTTTTAAGGGAACATACAAACACTCACAGGAACTACTTTATAATGTAGAAATGATAAAACGTGTTGAAAATGATGAGTGAGCAACATAACGGGAAGTTAGATGGGTGATTAGTTAAATTCATATTTAGATTCGTATGTATATTTTATTTAAATTTATGAAAATAAAGATAGTAGCTTAGCTTAATTTCTTTACAGTATCATTTATACTTTCTTCCTTTAAAATTTCATTAACTGTAGGGTCTTTTAAGCAATTTCATAGATTATTTTGAGTCATATCTTTTCTCAATGAGGAATTGACAAAATACCATTCTTGTACTTATCTCTGTTCCATGCGTTGCAATCATCAGAAAGCAAAAACTCCGGACCATAATCTTCAAAAATTTTTGTAGAACCACCTATGCATGGATGTCACATGCATGAATCTTCCCAAATAAACCGGAAGAAGTAAACACTACACCGAAAATAGCCTAAGTAAAAAACCAAGGTATTCATTTCTCCTTATTGAAACGCTTTCCGAAATATATCGACAGACACAGAAATATCTTATACATTCTTTCCATCCCTTTTCATCGCATCTTCATTTCCTATTCACCCCTCCATCGTATCCTTCATCTTCTCTGCCAACCTATTTCTCCCTCCTTACCCTTTGTACATATGTATCTCTCTTAAACCTGAATACATTTTGCATCCTCTTTGGAAACGCCATCAATTCCTTTCCTCTCTTTCCGTCTTCGTGTATCGGTAATCACACAGCACTCAGATTCGTAACAGCAAGACGCCACAGCCTTCCTATTAGGTGATCATCGATGATTCCTTTGCCGATTTCCTCTACTTCCTTTTCCCTCGTGTTTTATCTCCCCTCTTCCACGTTCTTTGCCGTCATTTTACTTCAAAATCTGTTCCAAGACATTTCGCCAAAAACCGCTTAATCCAAGGACAGTTCACCCGTGGAATATTACGGTAAAGACCCGTGAATTCTGGTCAGTGGAAAATTCTTGGGCAGTGAGAAAATCCTTGGAGGGTACAGATCTCCCCTCATGAGAACAGAGCCCACAATATGTAGGTATACGAGGGGATGGCCTCTCGCAATTATTCCAGACGAACGCCGCAATTAATTTATGATTAAATAATTATATTTTCATCAGTTCATCAGAATTATTCTCACCCATTGATTGTAGGCGATGCTGTGTTTACTCGATGGTTCTAAGCCTACTCATGAACAGTTCCTGGCTACGCCCCTAGATGGAAAGTCTCTCGAGTCTTTGGGTTAATCATCTTCTGGGGACACTTTGGATGAAATTTCTACAAATCATCACAGCTAATGATGTACTCACACCTCCCAACAAAAAGCCCCCGTTTTCGTGGGAGAAGCGATAACCGTTCCGACGAGTGGATACGTCCATTCCGATTATTTCCCTCCGCGTTATTTTTTACCAAAAATGGAAGCTGGATATCGAATATCAGTTGGCTGGAAATGAGGAAAATTTTTCAATTCCGAATTTATTACATTTCCGCTCAAGCGGTTAGAGCACGGAACGAAATAATTTTTTTCTTAATTGGCGTCCTGCGATCGTTTTCAATATTTTCATCAATCTGTATAATTGCAATAACTTTTTGATGCATTCATCCATGCATTGTGTGCGCTTCTCGAGTTTTCGATTGTTATCGTTTTCCGATTTTCATTTCAGTAAATTGACTCGAATATCTTTTGATGTAAGGCGAGTTTGAGAAAGCGTACATTCATTCCCAGTGCATTTGTCACTGATAACTGTGATGAGGTACAATCCATCTAGAGAAATTAAGAATACGTCGACTATAATTTTACGTTGAAATCTTTCTATAGAGGACATTTTTTCTTAAAAACGTATTTTTGCCATTTGAATGCAAAATTACCGATATTCTGTAAATTTAACAATCCACAAATTTTCCATATTTCTTTCCTTTGGCGAAATCTATTTTTCCTCATCTTTTAAACGAAATGGGAACTAGAAGCATACACACTATCACGAAGGTATGTCTTGCTATATTCATTTGATAATAATGACAATAATAACAATAATTGCAACAACAAATAATAAAAAAATCTTAGTAATAATAATATTTTTTAATCTTATAGTTAATGTAGTGCATTAGACCTCCGTAGCGTTACATAATGTAATACATGAACATTTCATACAATTCATTTACGGAAATGGAATCCAGTACCTACATACATTGAAATTAAAAAGAAATCCTTCAAGAAAAGGAAATAATATAATATGCTATGCCAGAGAATTGTCAGCAGATGTCCAATTATAAAATACAAATCTTGATCATAAAAAAGACTCCCACTGCTAAATAAAACAAAATAAAAAAAGCAATATAAATATTGATCTTTCATACGGATCTCGCAATTTCTCCCGGTTTATCCGATGTATATTGCTGGGCAATCGGAGCAACGTAATTTGTAAATACCCGACTTTTTTAAAGGAAGAACCTTGTCGTTTTGGTTACGGAGAAAAAGTTTAAGGGTAGAGGAGTTGTAGAATACGGCATTTATGTTATTTTTAAGTAATAGTCTAATGACCAAAATAGTTTAAGTATTCAAATATCCCGACTATTACTAAAGATAACATTCATGCATAACTCACATTGTTATACTCTGTAACCCTCTTTTCCTAATCACCATTACCCTTCCCCTTCCTTCCACCTACCGCTCCCCTCTTTTCCCCTCTTTTTTTTCCCCTCGTTACCTATAAAAGCCTAATACTTCCTGTGTTCCTTGGCTTGAAAATGACTATCATTAGTCGAAACTAGTCGCCTACGAAACATTCTGTGGATCAGTAAAAGTTATTTGTATTATTATTTTTATTTTGTATTCCTCTTGAAGACAAAAATATGAATTGGTATCTCTTTAGCAAATATAAGAATAAGTTTTCACTTTTCTATTTATTTCTTCCGAAAAGCATCTTTTAAGATGTTGAAAGAATGGACCTTGAGGTAAAATGGGTATAGAAATTATGTAAAAGATAATAAATAATGAATTAAATACGAAACAGATGCAGCCTTTGAAAGGTTATTAAAGTGTCGCTGTATATTTCTCGGAACCTTAGATAGGAAAACTTGATTATTCATGTAACTAACACCTTCGGGCATGTAAGCGCGAGAAAGCTGTATCTTGAATGGAATATGCGGGAAGGTTTAGTAGAAGAAGCAAGACGTTTTTCTCCATTAAAGGAGATAAAGAATATATTTAGGTAATTAAGGAGAAAAATCAATAGCTGATCTTACACACCCCTTAAGGACGGCCGCCTCTCTCTATATATCGCCCTCTCCTATCTTATTCTCTCATTCTCTCTTCTCAATCTCCCTTCCCTGATATCTTCCTCCAATTCCACCCTCTTATTTGTCTCATCTTACTCAATTTTATCCCTCTTTCGTAAAGTTTTTGCCGGCAAATGCGTCGCCTTGGAGACGACCCAATCCTCGATCCGCTCCCGAGCACATTTCAGAGGCGAAATAACAAAGCCATTTGTCAAACCTCCAGTAATTTCATCGCTTTCATAATCCACCTTTGCAGCCTCGTCATGTCCTTTCAGAAGCACCCACTCTCCCTACGCCCTTTTCTATCCTTTTCACTACCCACTACATTTCTCTCTTCTTAGGATCTCTTTCAGAGATGCTCGAGGCGGTATTACGGCCTGACGGAATTCGATCTTATTTACCATTCCGTCGACGTTTGTTTTTTTACTAACTCCGCGTGGGAGGAGAAGGTCACTGAACTTTTGTCTAAATAAAGCTGGCATTCGAAAAGTTAATACAAACCTCCGCAGATGTCACTCGATTCCTGGAATCCATTATATTTCGGTGGCGTAAGATTCGTGTTTGTTTATGTATCGTGAAGATTAAGTATATGCTCAGGAAATGACTAATTTTGGTAGAAGTCATTCCATTGTTTGTGTGGCATAAACTCGGTAAAATACAGTAATCTTTCTGGAAATGCGTTACTTACTCATTTTTTGGATGTAAGGATTCTTAGAAAATATGCAGCCCTGGAAAATGTAGTTAAATATAAATTGATGTAAATAATGGATATACGTGTGTTTAGATTTTAAAACGCACCGTAATTTGATAACCCCGAATTTTGAAAATATTTTGGCGATTAGCTATTGAAGAAATATGGAAAATGAGTGTGACAGTTTAAACGTAGGCAATTAGCTTTTTTTTAAAGTGAACAATTTAAATGCATTTAACTAATAACCTTCGCTACATTTTTTTCATTTCGTATTCCTCATGATGATAAAGATATGCACAGACTTATCTTAGCAACTATAATAATACATTTTCACTTACATTTATTTTTCTAAACAAACAATCACGTCCCAAAAAAAGATTATATTTCGTAATAACTGAGAAGGTTCCTATTGAGGTATACTATAAAGAATTCTATGGCTAAGGAAAATGAACTGTGTGTAAACATTCATAACTCACTTAAGATACTAGTTAATAGTTACTAGTATAGAAATGTAACCTAACTCAAAACCCGAGCCAAGATAAATCTGACTGTAAAGAACACAGATATTATTCTTTAAGAAAAATACATGATTAAGATAATGGGAAATCGCTTTATACCACCCACAATAAAATTATGAATTCCTATAAATTTCATCGTCACAATTCTTTCCTACATTGATGAATATTTACCCCAATTTACTCTGATGTAGAGGGCATATTAGTAGCGCTCGCAATATGGGAATCCCACAAAAATATTTATTCCTCTAATTAAACGCCGAGATCTATCAATTACAAAATCCTATACCCAATATACCCCTATATACAATGAAATTATTATGCCAGACTCCAATTCAATTAAGCGGCCAAAAATCATTCCCATAGTTAGAATCATTATCGAATCTCAAATTAAACAATGAATATTGAATCATTAACTGGAAAAGCGTCGATTAGACTCAAGTGAAGGGAAAAAGGATTCCATAAACACATTTTCCAGGGCGACCTTTGCCTTCCATTCCTTTCTTAAAAGGAGAATAACAGCCGGGGAATACTTTTCAGATCTTAAGTAAACACCAAGGCCCGCACAAAGCTTTATGCGCCACATTTTATATTGTATAATTAATTCGCCGAGAACATAATGAATACATAACGACTTGCGAACGATTTTTATTTATTTTTCCTCTTCGAAGGGGGGAAAAACATTATCTTCCCCGGGATGAAATATGGAAGTGCCTATACCAAATCTCACGGCTTTTTCATTTTGCCCCGTAATTACTCCCTCTCTGGCGTCTTTCTCCTTTTCCGCATGGACGAATCGATCTAGGGACGGAAGAATCATCTTGCAGAGACTCTCAAACAACGGAAGGGATTCTAATATTCTAGTTTTCATTATTAAAATCATCCAACACCTCGAGATATATGCGCGCAATGATTCCTTCTTTCTTCCTCCTTCGAAGGACCGTAATAAATAATTTCTGTTGCCTGGGAAACTCTCTTGGGGGAAGAAAGAGAAGCAAAAAAGGGGATAAAAGGTGAGAAAGATATGAAGAATGATAAGGAGAGAAGGTAAGATAGGGAATTGAAAAGAGGTTTAATCAAGGGAATGAGGCCATGGGAGAATTTTAAGACGGCCGATAAAAGGCTGAGTGAAGCCGAGAGAGAATATGAAGAGACGGAACAAAAAGTGAAAGAAATCACCTCGGAATGAAATGCCGAAGAATTATGTCGAAAGAGGCGTACACAGAAAAAATCTCGTTTTCTACACAAATCATTCCAAGAGTGCATTTTCATCAGTTCTTGGAAATTTCAGCAACTCGTAGGAAGTCCTTGAAATGTAGTTATGGTACTATTATATTGGATATTAATTATTTTTTTATTACATCAGAAATCATGCGATTTCTACACGAATCATTCCAAGAGTGCATTTTCACCAGTTCTAAAAAATACCACCATCTCTTAGGCAGTTATTATTACGCATGTATGATATTATTTCATTGGATATTTGTTATTGCCATTTTATTGTTATAATCATCTATTTCTATATATTGTAGTACAACAGTCATGCATGTAACATTTACTCCTCCAAATTATTGTAGTTTCTTCCATTATTTTTTTTCGTGCTGTTTATCATTTTATTAGGCTAGATACAATATTTCGATATGCATTCGGTTTGTTTCCTTAAGCTTTTTTATTACACAATTTTTCCGATGCTTGCTTTCCTATAATAATATAAACATTTGGTACTTCTTCTGCGTAATGTTTCCTGTCCTCCAGTAGTATCAGCTGGAAATTTAGTAGTGGAATAATGGATGTAAGTATCGTAGCAGTTTATAAATACAATAATAGTTTTTAATGATTCATCTATTTTCATTCTTCTATTTCTATGTAAGTACTTGGAATATCTTGCTGCAATTAATCAGAGTGCGTAAAGAATACTCTGTCAGTGACTCATCTTTAAAATAGAGGGACGAATGAATTTTCCTCCAAGTATAGTTATAATTGAAATTAAATAGTTGGGAATCTGAAACCAAATCTGGTGACTTGATAAATGAAACAAAAGTAAGATGATCATGTTAACATTTTCGTAACTGGCGATTTTAAATACCAATATCTTGAAAATTAGTTCATATTAGGATGTCACAAGGGTTTGGTAGCTCGTGATAGGTAATTTTAATTAACATCCTGATTATTTAATGAGAAAATATTTTGACCTCATATATGCCTTAGGACATGTGAAGATTTCCTATTGGTAATGACCAAGTCGATCAGAATGCCATTACTCGTTGCTCATCATGGATAGAACTAATATATATATCACTTGCTTCACGTATTTCACATGGAATTGCTGGTTCCAAACAACAACGATTCTTGAGCTATGCTTTTGTAATTATTTTAATGTTCTTAGGGCGGGAGAGCGGATGTTAATGAACCCTCGCCATATCATCTTAATTACTCCATGTATATATATTGCACACAACATTAACGTGGTGTCTCCTCAACTGCCATTCTCATAGTTTGACTGAAACAGTTCATCACGGAACTGGAACCGATATCCTCAATAAAGTTGTAATGATAACTCTGACACATTTTGATGCACCGGTAGCTATTAAGTAAATGATTAACTTAGAGATCGAAAGCCCAAATGTAAATAACTTCTTCAGAAGAACGCGACGGAATTAGTGTTTTAATCTCCTCCACTGCCGAATGCTCTGCTTTAAACTTCATTACATAAAAATAAAACATTTTAGAAATATAACAAATTTTCACCAAAAAAAACAAAACATGTCAAAGATAATATATGGTTTATTGCATTAAAGTAATTGACGGAACTTTGCTATTCTGGACGAAAGATAACCTGACAAGTTACGAGGGCAGTAACCGGAGCATAACATGGTCATCGCATATAAAATGTATATCCCTGGAGAAGTACTGAAACACGAGAGGCAGAAAGGAGCTTCGTTACATCCGATACACTTACTCGAATCCGTTGGTTATGACGTACTTTTAGGATATTATTAAGATAAGTGTTATTGTTTCTGTTCTGAAAGGGAAAATTTAATCAAATTGAAACAATGGATATTCAGGTTGTGCGAAACTTAAAGAACTTTTACAGTAATCTTAGGTGGAACTACAGGTTAGAGCTTGAAGTGCAAATGTGGTTGCGACTGAAATTAAGGCCAGCCAACTCCCCTTTGCTCGTTTTATTTGTCCATTAACTTGTTCGCTTGTAACGTTTCTTCCGCGGATATCGCCGAAATTTAAAATACCTAATTGAGCAGATATTGTCACCTCCATTCCCGTATTTAAGGTTTTCGGAAGTCTAAAATCAATTTCCTTGAGTCTTGCTACGCACGTTAAATCTAAATGTCTCCCACTTTTTCTTCGAAGGAAGGGAAATGAAAACGATTTCAGCAGAAATCATTTAACATCAAATGTAGTGGATCTATCCATATATATTCGCGTTAACCGTTAATAATTTTTAATTCCTCTCTACGCAACACATCCCTTCGATTTCCATCGGTAGGAGTATTTATCGTCTCTGTTACTGAAAAGTATCATGCGTTTCCATTTATAAAATAAATAAACTTTTTACCAGTCAAATCGAAAAGATTTAAGTAAACTCAGCTATATATAAAGTTATTTAAAAAATTACAGACATTGTTTTAAATATATTTAAAGTATAGGATGATAATAATTCTATTGAATAAAATCCAACCATAGATACTGGTTTGTGCTGTATGAAGAATTTTGAGGGAAAATCGCTGTGAACCGTAAATTATTCTCGTTTTATCCGTTGTTCCTTGTTAACTGTTTAACGTTAATCAAATTAATATTAACTGAAAGTTATAGGTGACGGAAAGGGTCATAGCTTCACTTCTTACAAACCTATATTGTGTGTTATCCGTTTCAATGTTAACCTGTTTCCGCTGCATTTAGCTCCCTTAAGACCAAGTGGGCTGCGCATTCGCTTTTGTGGAAGCGGTCCCGTGTACGATTCCCGAAGGGGGTCCATATATGCATTATAACCTTAGTTATCGACGCACTATTAAAAATGCTACATCTACAATGTCTTCTAGAAAGACAAACAAGAAGCAGAACATCCCTAAAGGGCAGATGCGCAACCAGGATTATTAGTTAATGGAAGTTTAGCACAGAGGATTAAACACTGTAATGCCTACGATCCAGGAGCATGGGGGAATACTTCCTCCAAAAGGATATTGAATATATACTGATTCATTTTGACCAGCATACCCCTGCAAATATCCTGTGGTGTTTGTATGGCATATTTACTAGAGGTCATCATCTCTTATGCTTTCGCTCATTATTGACTCTTCTCTTGCGGGGGAATCCCCAAAACCACCGCTATGCCTCTGCAAAACTCTGTGAGAATGTAGAAAGCGGGAAAGAGAGGAAAATGAAGCGGGAATGAAAGATTTTCGTCGAAACTCAGTTGTAGAGAAGTAATGCGGACTGAGGCCCTCTGATGGACTGAAGCGAGCACCGAGAAAGAGCCGGGGTGTGTGTTAAGGGGAAGGGCTTTTGGCGCGAAAGGGTTGCAGATGAGAAAAGGGGTCGTATAGAACATTTCTCTTCGACGTGACCGACGAATACTTTCTACCTTTGGCCGAGAAAGGGCCACATAATGATGCGCTCAGAAAGACCTCCACG
The DNA here is from genome assembly GCA_000376725.2 of Ladona fulva. NCBI lineage: Eukaryota > Metazoa > Arthropoda > Insecta > Odonata > Libellulidae > Ladona > Ladona fulva. Next base: position 593,260 of record KZ308522.1, on the reverse strand, counting down.
GAATGGGAGTTTCGGACGGCGTTGGGGAGGGGTTTGAACATGTTTAAAGTTGGGGAAAAGTGAGGTCGAAAGGGGTGGGGAGGACGTGGGTAGATTACTTGGCATCTAGGTGGCGAGAAAGCGTAGGAGTGCCGCATTTGGTAAAGGGCGGGAGTCGAAAAATTTGCCTGCAGTCGAGAAAGAACGAAGTGTATCAACGGGAGGTACTTGTGGTACCCACCGCTACCGTGGGGGAATCAGGAGGGGATAAAATGGGTGGGGAAAGGGGGGATATTTTCTCAAAGGAGAGGGAGCTCGGAGGAGAAGTTAAAAGAATGCTTTGGAGTAAAATAAAAGGAAAGAAAGGGGCAAAAAGTTCCCCTTCGATTGTCCCTTTTCTTTCTTTCGACGCTTTGATATTTTTTGGGAAGATGACAAGGCTGGAGGATGAGTGAGTTTCGGTTTTATGAGGAAAGTAATTTTTTCGATGTTTTCCTCCTCTCGGGACATTGTCTTTCCCCTCCGTCTTTCTTTGCTTATCGTACTGACTGCCCGCTTTTATTTTCCCTCCTCTCGGTGCCCTAAAGAGGTTCTTAGGGGGATTAAGGGAGTCTGAATTCGAGAAAAATCTATTCAGTGTTCATATTCCCTTTTTATGCCGCGGCATCTAGATTTTTGTTTTTTTTTAATACTTGTTTCTTGTGGACCCATTTTACCTCCACAGCGCTCAGGTGCTGCGAGATAATGATTAATTTTTTCCTCATCGTACTCGTTGAGTAATTTAGCCAGATTTTTCAGCAGTTAATATTAAAAGCGCCATCTGTCGTAATTTCTGGAAAGGCTGTCATGTTTCTGGTTTTAATCCCTTATTACTTGCCCGGATGAGCATAAGATGGCCTTATGTTACAGGAAATAGGGAATGACTCCGTGAAATCCCTATTTTGGAATTCTGCCCGAATATTTTGAAGGCAGCATTCGAAAAGTGCACATTCAGACGTGTACTTAAAGTTACAGCTTTAAAATAGAGGGACGAATGAATTTTCCTTCAACTATAGTTATAATTGAAATTAAATAGTTGGGAATCTGAAACCAAATCTGGTGACTTGATAAATGAAAGAAAAGTAAGATGATCATATTAAAACTTTCGCAACTGGCGATTTTAAATACCAATATCTTGAAAATTAGTTCATATTAGGATGTCACAAGGGTTTGGTAGCTCGTGATAGGTAATTTTAATTAACATCCTGATTATTTAATGAGAAAATATTTTGACCTCATATATGCCTTAGGACATGTGAAGATTTCCTATTGGTAATGACCAAGTCGATCGGAATGCCATTACTAGTTGCTCATCATGGATAGAACTAAAGGTTTCAGAAATTTATGGATTTATTTCATGCTTTGCAGTCATGCGATTATTATATCGATGAATACTTTTATAAAGAAATTTGACATAATATGAATGATAAAGGTTTATCTTTTATTACTCAATTTCGCGGCAACTTCTCAGTCTCAGTATTTACTGTTAAATAGAACAACAGCGAGTGATTAGTTTTCCAAATTGTAATGAATGTAAAATAACTATTTATTTAGAGAATATTTGTTTTAAGTGTCCTTAAATTTTCAGTGAAATTTATTGATACGAAAAATTAGCGCAACAACCTTCATGAAGTTTTGGTCAAGTGAGAGAAAAAGACATTACCGAGTCATGAAAAAAATACAAATCTATGAAATCGCTACTTCAAAAAACCCATGATAGTATTTACATTATTCTTCTGAACTTCATTATTGGTCTACTTAAATAAACCAATGCCAAGAGGTTATCCATTATACATATCCCTTCTCTTCATTCACCTCCCTAAAGACCAATAAATGCAACATTATTTGAACCCTTAGCCTAAACTATTAGAAATATCTTACCCTGGCAAACTATTCGATATTCCCAAACTTTAATTAAGCTTCGGAGGGACAAACTTAGAACTCTGTCGATTTTTTGTTTTAACTTCATCCAATAGATAGCTGTTGGGTGAAATATTAACCAATGCATTTCTCGGATGAAAACGAAATAAAATTTGCAGCTCCACAGAGAGATAAACGCGGATTCATTTCTGCATCCAATAGTCATTCCTAGCTCTGAATATGGCATTTCTGATGGCCATTCCCAATGTTTATATTTTGCTGTCTCTCCAAGGGATAAGCTGGCAATATTTCCTCATCAGTTAACCGAGCCGTACTACGCTATCCCCAAAACATAAAAAAACGAGGGAATCACTTCAGGGTTTTGGATTTACGCTTAGCATGCAGAATAGCAGCTTCGGCTTCCGGTATAGACCAAATTTATCACTACTTTTTAATCAGTATCCCTTTTGGGGTAGCAAATCCGGATCCTTTTTGCCTTATTTATCTGGAGTTCGGAGTGCGAGGTCTATGCTTCTCAGATGTGGCGGAAATTCCATTTTCATGTCAAATAAAGCCTTAACCTATGATTTGAATGATGAGAATTGAGTATTTCCTTAACGCTAGATTTCGACAGTGTGAATTCTCTTACGGAGGGTTCAAGTAAATTACATATTTAACATAAACATCCAAGAGGTCTAGTGTAAATAGATATTGTTCATTTGAAGGAGTCAAGGAAGGCTAGCGACCGGCCGAATAGTTAAATAATTTGGCAAATATACAATATGTCACTTACATTGCATTGATTGGATCAAAAATAATGAAAATGATTAATACACAATATCTACTTAAATGTAAGTCATTAATTCTGGCGACATCAGGTGTAATTTGTTCATATTCAATTAAATAACGTCAGTTGGCGTCGTAACATTTTGTTTTCATTGCTCAAAATCCAGTCGAATTCTTATTTTTTTCAGAGATATACTTATTTGAAAGTAGCGCCAAATATTGAAACAAAATATTCCAAATGCATTCAAAAAACCTCTCTGAATAACATAAATAAGCTGTATGAATCCTTACGAATATGCCAATGTAAAATAAATTATAGGTAGTTGAATTCACAAAATAAAACAGGCTGCAAAGAAAAAATCATTCAACGCTCTTTTTAAGTAGAGACAAAGCATTGAGGAATAACTTACAGGAATCTTGTAGTCTTTTCTCAAATAAGCTTCTTGAAATCTCAAAAAGAAACATGCTTATTTTTAGCAGAAAATAAATTGCACATACTTAGTACTGAGAAATTGCTATAAGAGTAGTAAGGAATTGCATGAAAAAGTGATGTACGGCGGGGATGCGAGAGTCCCAAGGCATGCATTAACTACTATATATTTTGTTACATTATTGAAAATGGTGTAATTAATTTTGTTTTGTCAATTAATAAGCACTTATATTTAACATAACACTTACACTAAGTGTCTTTTGGTACAGGTTAGAGAAAAATGTCTCTTTCATTTACTTCTCTCTTAGTCTTGTCATGTCATATCTTACCATGGTTAAGATGATATGAAAGCAACTGTGGTATTAGTGATACTGAAAATAGCACGAATCTGTGTATAAATTGGTAAGAAAAGTGTTACTTATAGTGTCTTTATGCTTCACTTATTTGGACTCGCACCCCTTAGAGCATCTTTGCTCTGGGAGGAAAGCAAGCGTATCCTACCTCACTCCTCATCTTGCTAGTAAGCCCCATTTCCCTCCCCTAGCTCATTATAACTTATGAGGGGAAGGGGTCCCATACGACCCTCTGACTGAATACTTTAAAGAAATTTACTCGAAGCTTTGGGATATGGTAAAAAGTTATTTCCTATTTCATTGATTTTAAATTAATTTAAATTAATTGAAGTAACAGAATCGCCACCACAATTAACGTATAACTGCGGCGGAAGACCTATCTTAAATAAATAACAATTCTAACATTCCCAACATTACCGAGAACCAGGTATCACTCATTCGCAGCATGCGACATGTCCTAATTATTTCTCTCGTCTGATTTATGCAGTTGTGTAATGAATTTAGAAACATTGTTGCGTAAGTACATGATTTGATTGGAAGAGAACCTTGAGGTAAGAAGGAAGAGTGCGAGTCTTCTTACCTCGGTGACCTGGAAATCACAATGCTTTACACAACATATTTCGTAAGATAAATTCGTTGTCGTGAAATGTTTGTGTGGAGCAATAACCCCTGTGAGCTTGTATCCGCTGCTGTCTCCATAGTAACGTCCCATTTCGCATTCTCTCTCCCGAATGTTCCCGCCACTCCTTCTTCAACGAACCACAAGTCATTTGCATGATGCGCCCTTCTCCCCTCTTCCGCTCGTTTCGTCTAACCATTCAAATACATCTATGCCCCACGTTCGTGCCACACACTCACCTTCCATCGCCTATTCTTATCCTTTACACGGTCGCCGGCAGTCCCTTTATTCTTCCGCATGGATAATCTTGGCCTTCATTACGCTACGGAACGTTTCTTTCCTAACTGATCCGGAATACTAACGGCTTTCTTGAGAATGATTTCAAAGTCATTTATAATGATAATATTGTTCATTCATTTCGTCTCAGTACATCTACATGACCATCTACATTAATACCCTGTAGTCCGCCTTCTGGTGTGTAGCAATACATCTTGAGTTGCTTAAAAACCTGCTAAGAGCAAGTAAAATGTAAACTGAAAACGTGTAGAGTTAGGAGTCAGCGTTATTAACACAAAGGCAGTAATAGTAATGATGATTGTTATTATAAAAAAACGACTATTTCAAGGCGAGATTGAAACTAGTTCGTCTTCTTACATCTGACCCTATGTCATACAACATATACCTAAGAGCTTAAAAGTACTTCGCTAAAATAAATAATAGTATATGCTATTATTATTTTAAATAAACATTGGAGAAACTTATAATTATTTTAATTAAACATTGACATACACGACTAAAATTCATTTACATATACATAAGACGTTTAGGAAAAATATTTACGTTAGATTTCGCTTTCTGCTGGAAATTTAACTTAAAATAACATTTCTTCGGTAAAGTTTTTTTTTTTTATTTTCCTTAAATTTAATTACGTTCGGCGATGCTTGTAAATTAGTTAGAAACTGGGGTAGTGAATTCATTCTGAGAGTAATTAGTGAGTCTTATTAGGGTATTTTCAATTATTTCACAGCGTTATCTCGAAACGGTAGCATTAAAAGACCGTATACTTTGTATGGTAGTACACTATTTTGCAAAAGGGAAAGTTACGTATAGGGGAGAATTCTATGCAACAACCGGTATTTCTCGACCTTTTTAGAAAGAGAGAACCCTCTTGGTGATTTCTTGGAGAATCTCTGATAACTGTATTATACCAAGCAAACGCCAAACTACAGGAATACATTACCGCTCTCGTAAGGATAAGACAAAATCCTTGCAGTGAAAGACGGTGGACTTCTATTTCTGAAGAAATAGCCGTGCTCTATGATCTAATCCTTGGATTTCTCAGTCGAGGAATCTCAGTTGAGAACCATGAATCTACTAACGAAATTATTCCACGTGTCGTTTAAGGGCAGAATTTTAAGAAACCATCTGCGAAACTTCATAAAACCTAGCATTTTCTCATCCTGGGGCCTGTTGCGATATTTAAGGATACTATGGTAAATGACAGCTCATTTGGCCTTTCCGATATCAAAGGTGAGGTTTCTTTTAAGAATCGGATTTATCGACTGCTTTCAACGCTGATTATCTTAGCGGAGAAGCGCTATAAAAACGAATATTTCAGCTCGTCATCAAGCCCGTCTCTTTTCCCTTTCAAAATCTTCTCCAAGTTTCCCAAAAAACTCAACCTCAACTTTTTTCATAGTTATATGTTTGAAACTCATACGCCGTCGGCGAGATTATAAGTTAATGCTCTCATCGACTTGGAAAATTGTTATCTTATTACCTCAACACTTTTAAATGCCGCCGAAATTAAAGATTATGCGCCGTGGGAACTCCGCGTACTCAATGACTGCGGGCCATCCACACACTACCCGAAAACCTCCGTAACGCCTACGCCCCGCACATTTTCACTTTTACCGCTTCCCAACGCATTTGTCCTCACCATTATCCTCTCTTCATTTCATTCACAATTAGTCCCACCGACAAAGACACCCACAGAAAAGGGTCCGCCATTTCCCCATACATAACCCCCTTAACGACCCCTGCTCATTCCGTCGCATAAACTCGTCCGGAAAAAGTAGAACCATAAATATCTATCGTTCCGCGAGATCATTTACGACCGCCCCCCGCTTTTTACACCCAAGTGGACCTCCTCGCCCCTATTCCTTCTTCCGTTACTTTGTCTTCATACTGAAATGCCTCACCCTTTGCCTACGTCTCGACCCCTCTTACCTCTATTCACCTCTTTCACTCCTCAATTTGCTTTTAACGTCCTAACCTCAACAACCTCTTCATTACGTCTTCTCTTTCCACCTCATCGGTGACGATGTATTCAAAGCCTCGATTTCATTGGAGCTTTCTCTTCCCTAATTCCGTCCCCATCTCCCCATTTCCCATTTCTTACTTTTTCTCTCCTTCTTCTTCTTGTATTCTCTCTTCTCTCTTATTCTTATTAAATCTTGCTACTTTTTCCACTTCTCCGTAAACTTCTTCATTCCCACTTCTTCCCTTACCATTTTCCCAGGGCCGGTTTTTGACGGTAAGCAAGGGAGGCAGACGCCTCAGGGGCGGCCTAATGTTGTTTGTGGCTCGAATGGCGTACCACCTCTCATAACTTAAAATATCATCACCATTTCAGCAATTCATAGGGATATATTCCAAAAAATGAGGAAATGGTATGTGATTCAAAAAAGGCACAATCATTACCAGAATACTGAAGAGCTGATTTCCAAGCGTCATGTCCTTAAAAGAGGGAAAACGCTGTTTCCCATTTGAGGTTAGATCTCTCGTTCTACGCATTGGCTTCATCCAACAAAATGTAATACTTTCTGAGTGCTCAGTTATTAACTGAAATCTTCATCTATATATCTATTCTACAAGTCTCCTTTCGGTGTATGGCAGGGGGTATGGCACCTTGACTCTACTACCCCAGTCGAATATTTTCGAGCATTGTTTGTGGAAAACATTAATTCTCGTAGTTGTTAGATACTGAGATATTTATCTCAGTATCAGAACGGTCCATGTAATAGGGAGGTCGCGTAATGTCGGTATTATTTCACAGAAAAGTGATTTCTCCGAATGTATCAAATGAATTAAGCCTTTGTTTGAGTCTTCTACCTTCTGAAGATACCCTTCCTGTGTCCTAAAGCACCTGAGTAGCGCTCTCCAATTTTTCGAAGCAATTGTTTACGAAACGTATCACTTTCCGCTGTGCCTTTTCTATTTTTCGAGTGAAATACTTTTCGGCAGTGCCCCATATACTACGTGCATACTCAATGTGAGGCTTAAAATATATTATTAGAAAGGCAAAAAAAATCAACAGGTAACCCGAGATCAGCCTAGAAGTATATGGTCCAAAATACGAACTACGAACTTAGGTAAAGACAGTATGGCAGGGAGCGGGCTGTTACCTCCCGCCTAAAGGTGGCAGAAAGTCGAGGAAGACAGCCCCTCATTTCATTTGATTTCATTCAGCATTTCATTCCTCTATATATCTCCCCTTCTTTCCCAAATTACTCCACTTTTGCCTCTCCTAACCTCCTTTATATTTATCCTTCCCTCTAATCCACTAATTTTATTTCCTTTCCTCCCCACACCTTCTCCAACTCCTTTTTTCCCTCTTCCTTGCAATCTCCTTCCTTCACATCCTAATTCCACACTCCGCCCCTTAGGAATTCCTCCCCCCAATTCAACTCCTTAACCCTCCCCATCACAGATTTTTAAAAATTCACTCCCTCATCCATGGGTCCTCCCACCGTCTCCGCAAATCATTCCCATTTCTGCCGCGTATAAAAGCATCTGAGTAGAGAAGTCTTCGAATACTTTTCAACGTCGAATGCCTTTAACCTCCTTTTCCCTCCCACCACCCCTCCCCTCGATTAATTCCTACGTTTCATTCCGTTAGGTTTATTTTTCCTCTTTATTTCCGTCATTTTCCCTTTTCCCAATAGAAATATTTCACAATCGGCTACACCCGAGAGTAGCGCGGTCGGAGACTCGCCGTTTAAACCTGTTATAAATTTCCAGAAGCATTCAATATTTTTCCGAAAATTTCTTTTCCGCCGGTCCCTACCTCCCTCTCTTTCGGGTTCTACGTCTCTTTCTCCTTTTTCCTGTCCCAATAAAGAGCTTAAAATTGAGTTAGTAACGTTGAGCCCTTTAGCATGTTTTGATATCGGCACTGCTGAAGGAAATAAGTAGTTTATAGCTATTTTGGAGAATTCGGTAATTTGAATTCATCGAACCTCTTTCAATCGAAAGATACGCTCCCAGTATTAATCAGGGGAAGGTGGATTGTTAATCGGTGCTGGACGCACTTTAAAGGATTAAGTGCAAAATACCTTCAGTAAACGCGTTGTTATTTCAAAGTGCTAATTTAATTTTTGAATCCCAATGGGAACTGATGGTATGCAGAACGAAGCTTATGTTTCGATTAATTTCTTTTGGAGAAAGAAGGGTATATTTTACGAAAGAGGCAATTCTTCGGGAAAAATCTTCTTCCGGAAATCTGTGATATGAGGAATATTGTAAACCGAAATAACTTTGTGACTTACTTTTTATATGTTAGAAATCTGGGTTACTTTTGAATTTAGTTGTAGAATTATCGCGAATTTGGAAATATATACGGCTCAGTTTTTTCATTATTAAGGATTTTTACAATTGATGTTTAAAGTTTCATGATAGATAAACTGAAGTTAAACTATTATTTAGCGTAAAAAAGTAATGTTGAATGTACATGAAATAAGAGATAATTGTTGTGCTATTAAAGAAAAATCACCATCATTTATTTTAGTTTTCGTCTTTAATCTTCAGAAAGAATCTCAAGCGATAATTAACGCTCGAATTAGCGTCATAGTTGCCAATTTATTTTTTAAGATGTCGCTAAATGCACCCTGAAATTTAGCCAATAAGCTGCTAAACTCCGAAAAATTTCCAAATTTAGTTAAGAAATAAAATAGCTTTCAATTATATTATATTAGATTTATTTATTATAGCGAGATACACCCTTCTGGCTACGTCCTTTCTGGCATGACTTTGTGGTAGGTCGCCGTAGCGTGAGGAATGAGAAGATACAACTTTTCCTTCTTCGCTTTAAATATCCGAAATCCGCTTCTATAAAGTATCGTTCAAGAATTAAAAAAAAAATTATTTATAGTATGACTATTATGTATTTTTCCAACCGAAAGTAATGCTCTTTTAATTTTAAGTAAGTCAAACAAGTTCGTATAAGGAGTAGGTAGAGGAGGGTCGACGTCATTAAATATGTTGTAAAGATTAAGTGGTGTCACTGGTCGCTAAAAGAAGGAAAAAGTCGCTATTTCCAGCGACAAAATCGCTAAATTAACCACTATAATTACCACCTCCACCTGATTATCAACGCTTGATCATAAATTTGGACACCATGTTTCATTTAAAGATATACACCATTAGGATTGAGGAAAGGTAATTTAATAAACTTGGAAGTGCAGTGCGGCTGAATCACAAGAGTAACAGATGTGAAAAATAGTGATTTGACTGGGATTCGAACGCAGGTCTCACATTTTCCGGGCTGGTATTCTAAACAGCATTCCCAAACAGTGTGGAAGAGACGCGGCATGGTAGTTTAGTGGTTATACCAGCCCAGAAAGTGGGAGATCTGGGTTCGTGTCGTAGTCGTGTCGCTATTTTTCACACCTGTTATTCTTGGGATATCTACACATCATCATTCGGTAACCTCTTGCTTCTTCAAGAAGCTTCATTCATCCATATGGTAACCACATCCACGAAAACCTCCTTAATTTTAATGACTTGACGGATGGCATCTTTTCCTGAACTCCCGCTAATATTTCATAAAGCAATTACTTGCTTTTTCCCCTTCTGGAGCGTGAATAATTCCTCCCACGCTAGAAGCAGTCAATAAAACACAGTTCGATACTGAGGGCTGTTAATAGACCGCCGCTCCCAAGAACTCCGTAAGTCACCGGTTTTAAAAAGTGATGAGGCAAAAAAACGTCCGAATCAATAACGCTAACATTTTTATTACGTCGCTACAATCTTGACAAGAAAACAGACCCTCTCCCGCTTAAAGCTTCGCGAGCGAAAAACTTTCCTCGGAGTAAATCACCTCTTTACGTCCGATACCAATGCCAATGGGTTCGTGTCTCCCCAGCAGTAAACCAGTGATTTAACGCGGCAATTGAACGTAGCTTTCAGGGAGCAAGCCGACACAGGTTGGTGCGTGGGCTGGAAGAAGAGGAAGGCCAAAACTCCCTCTCTTTCCCCATTTTCTTTCTCGTCGTTTTCGTGCCTTTTTTAAAAGGCCTTTTCTCTACGGCAAAACTTTCTCCCTACCTTTTCGGTGGAGAAAGGTGGAGTGGATTCGGAAGGGAGACACTGCCCGCCTTACTTCAGAGGCTATTTCAGAGAGAATCGATATGAACCCGACTTCGGTAAAAGACTTTGGAGTGAAATCGATGTCGGACCCAGAGCGCGCGGCGGTTCGGAGAGTGATTTCTCTGCTGAATTATCGAATGGGCTCCTTAGAATAGAGGGAGTGTGGGCTGAAGTGGGTAAGGGAGGAGGTAGGGATAGTGAGAAAGACCGGTAAGAACGTATTTTTTCCTCGAGAAGATGGTGCTTTTTTTATTTACGAGTTTCGAAGAGAAGAAGTAAGCATTTTTCCTCGCTCCTCCGCCCTAATTCTTTTCCGAGTTTTCCTACCGTGTTTGCGTCTCCGTTTCGTGATTCTCTGGTTTCCCTTTTTCTTCCCTCGCCAATCAAGGCGGAATTACGGGCCATGTCTCGCCTGCGGCGGGAACAATAACAAAAGAGGCAAGTCGCACTTTTCAACGGCGCGCTCTTTAAATATTGCATGCGGGGATTGTAGTGAATGCTTTCGGGTTGAGGAGTATATGAGTATGTTTGTATCTTTGGAACCCCTTGGAGGATAATGCGGTCTCTTTTGAGGAAATGAACGGCAATAAATATTTGCTCGCGAGAGTTGTTGGGGCTGAATTATTCAGAATGTCGGCGGAGCTGAGGAAGGAAAAGAGAGACGGATATATTGATGTTTCCTTTCCTTCGGAAAAAAGGAACTCGTGAATGCCGTTACTTTATGAATGTGGAGATTTATAGCTAAGTGGTTTGTAGCTGTTCCGCGCGGCCTGAGTCCGAATCACGGGCCCTTGTTTATTGATTGGGACGGCTTTAGTTGCTGGGTTGTTTATTTACGAAATAAAAAAGATGTGGACAGAAGTTTTGAATATGATTATCAGCCTCGAAATATGGGATGAAGAGAAACTGGGAGCACTATTCCATCTCTTTAAGTTTATAAGTCTTAGCTGTATTTTAAGCTAGTAAGGAGTTTATATTTATATGAAATAGCTATACCTCCGAGTGGTAACACATTATTTACATTATGAAAATTTCTTTTGTGATTTCCAAGAAAATTTACCTACTATAATTATGTTTAAGGGGTTATAAAATAATTGTTGGTGTCCTCTATGATTACTGATCAATTAATAACTAAATATGAAGCTCAGTTCACAAACTGGATAAGTAAAATAGCGCCCAAATAATTTTTAAATAATAAAATTACACAGCTTAGTAAGTTTCATAGAAACACGGTTTCCAAGTTTTTCCATTTATGAAATATATAGAAACCATAGCACTGTAAAATAAAAACCGTTTAATAATTAACACGGTCGGGTTGAGGTGATGGATACAAAATGGTTATGAATGATAAAATACATTTAATAAAATCTGAAATAAGGTTCTAACTCTTGATGATTATGTTTTAATCTGAAATTAATTACTCAAAAACGAGGTTTGAAATTTTTCTACCACAAGCTCTACCAGATTCCATAAAATTCTTGTAAAATGAAATACAAATGACTGATTAGAAATACAGTCACTGTAGGATGCTAAAACATTGCAATAATTAATGCCAATATTGCAAAAATATATTTTCCGTTTAAACAGTGGACACGAGAAATGTTATTTTATTTCCCAAGATTGTTTAATTTCGGAACTACTTTGGTCCTTCTTTATCACTAATCAAGTATAGATCAACCACAGTATTATCTATTTTTCGAACAAGACACAGCAAATTTGGAGGATATACCTTTAAATGTTCGAGCACGATGCGACTGTATCGAGGTTAACGAACTTCGTTATCGATAAACTAAATATCAACCAATCAATCAATATAAATTTTCGGTAGATCTAAACAAAAGTCGATGGACAAACTGTAGTGTAGGATAAAACTGTTTCAATGTATCGCTTAATTAGTTTACTTTAGTAAACTGTAAGCTGTAAACATCTCATCTTACTCCTATAAATAAAAAAGGGCTGAATGGAAGGTCGGACTATCTAGTCCCAATGTAAGCCCAATAAAATCAATGGTATGCATATATGGATGGGTTAGATGGAAGAGGAGACTTTTAGTCTCAATCTCGCCCGAATAAAGACGTAGTATTATTATTATTATTATGTATAATTGGTAACAGCTAACTGTTAAGACAAAAGAGGCTTCGGTGTCATTTTATGGAATCCCATTAATGATGGATTATTCATCTGTTTTTCCTTCAAACCATCCGTTTTGTATGCTAAAAATATATTTAAATTAGTTTAATAAGAAAATATTCTAAAAAACGCAATTATACCACTCTGGAGAATGAAAATAGTGCCAGATTTTACCCAATCACTCATTACTAAAAATATTAACATTTGCCTCAAATTATAATACTTTTTCCATGTTCTTCTGGACAGGTTTAAAACTTTCTCAGTCGCAGTTCAATCTCCATTTAATATTAGTCCTGATTTACTCGAGGGATTCCACTATGTGTTTACTCGAGATATTCACAGTATTGTTGTAGTCGGGCTACTAGTACGAAAGCGGGGATTAGGGAATACATCCTGGGAAAGCTTGCAAAAACACTCCTTAACGCGAAGTTACGGTCTTAATTTTTTGCATCAAAAACGGGATTCAAAAGCCCGCCTTAATGGCGACGGAATAATACTCAAACTAGCAACGTAAATTCCGTCATTATGGCCGGCCATCAGACAACTCCCCGAAACTTCTGGACTTTTAAACCATCAAAACCATCTTCAACAACATTCGGCAGTCGTAAATAAAAGTAATGGTTGAAAGGGGGAGGATATTACCTCGACTTAAAACCTTGTTCCCTCACTCCTGTCACATACTTTTTCCAGCCTCCCCTTTGCTCTTTTTTCGAACCCCCTCCTTTCCCAATATAATCCTTTCCAATCCCATCGGGACCTTTTCCCCCTCCGGCCCCTATTATTCAATTATTTTATTTTATCTCCGAGCCTCCCATTTGTCGCCACTAATGAAGAGACCGTAATAAATTCTTGCGAAGTACAGTTAAAGGTAATATCGTAACGGCTTCGATAACAGCCCCGTATACATGCGCCGGATCATACATCTGTCTTCCGTCCCCACTCTTCAGCGAGCTATCGACGCCCTCCGCATCGTATTTTTTCATCTTCCGAAAAAGCGAGGAAAGGGAATATGAATTTGGATAGGTGCAGTTGTCTAGGACATTCCGCCGCCGCTGCCGTTTTCACTCCTTTTCTATGATTTTACAAGATATTTTATTCACCTCGTCACAAAATATACAAAATTCTTTTCAAGAAACATTATAATATAAACATATATGAAAAATATGGGGAAAATATATGAAAAACATAGGAAACGTGTAGAAAACGTGGATATGTCTGGGATTCGAAACCACGTGCCCCCTCCCAAACTTTCCGGAGAGGTATTCTGACCGCTAAACCATCGCGCCGACTCAGTTCCACACTGTTAAAAGACTTCTTTTGTTAAGGCAAGTAGTGATTTGCATGCATAAACAGTGTGGAGTTGTGTCAGTATGGTAAGTCAGTGGTCATGACGCACGTCCTGAGAGTGGGGAGCTCGCTTCGAGTCCCAGGCATGTCGATACTTTTCACATCTACTTCTCCTTGGGTTTTCAGCCACATGGCTTTGTATCTAAACATATGTACATTAGCCCTCCGTGCTATATTAATTACCTTACCCTCATAATATAATTACGAAGAAGCTATAGATAGCTCCCAAAATTAAACGTGTGGTGGGGCTACCGAAAAAATATTCATACGTTGTCTTCCATCCGTATACAAACATCGTAATTTACATGCTATCATATTGTCTACAAATGATTTTATATTGTAAAATAGAATTTCTACATAGTTTAGACTAAACAACCTTATTTTAACATTTGACTATAACGCACCTTGCCTTTTTCATGTCTTACGTAACTTGGCAATAAATTTAAAATCTTTAAAGCAGTATACACAAAACATCCTTCAAGCAAAGAGTAGTGAATTCCCAAGGAAAAACGGACATGAAAAACGTCCGACAGGATCGGGACTCGAACCCTAATCTTCCGAATTCCGGGCGACTGCTCTTACTATTGTGCTATCATGCCAGAACATTATCCATGCCGTATCGGGAGACTTTTTAGGCAAGGGTGTCTGGTTCGTCTCACTGAGCACTTAATAAATTTACCATTATTCCCTCATCTACATTAAAACGCATTTATGGGCAACGTAAATTGTTCTAAATGCATGAAGATATGTAAAAGCACCATTATATACATCAAATAGTGACTCTAAAATAGATTAATATTTTTCAAAGTATTTAACTAACGATAAGTTCCTCAGACTTCAATGAGTCGTTCTCTATAGGTTTCTTAGAATAATTGGTCTAATCTTTCTCTTAAAGGTTAACCCAATTAAACAACTGAAGTGTCCCTTTCGAAACAAAGGAACATAAACAGTTATGAATCTCCTTCTACATTAAGCTTATAGGATCTCAAACAAATCGTATCTGTAACTAAAAGAAATCATACAAAAGTTTTTTAAGTATGAGTGGTATTTAAGTCCTCAAAATTTAACTAATTAGTTCTGGCGATATCTGGTGGTTACTTGCTCATAGTTGCCGGCCTCGTTGGTGTTTGGCTCAGTAGTGCCGAGGTCCCAGGTTCGGGTCCTGGTGAAGGCATGTTTGTTATTGTGTGATTTTCAAAAGTTTCTTGTAAGAGTTGTCTCGTTAGACTAAAATTGGTCAAAATAGTATAATAATAATTGGCTAAATAGGTAATCGAAGGATCTACCTTATATTCAGGGTTATACCCTTATACGCGGATAATTTTTTTCCTGAATGAGGAAATTGTTTTTATTAAACAAAAATCCTTACAAATTCGTAGTGGCAAATTTCATCGTCGAAAAGTGCCTCGCGGCGAATTGGCGACGGCGAAAAGCCCCATTCCTCGTGCAGGGGATATGATGAACACGTTCTGTTACTCGAGTGACCCATTTCTAAAGGAATAATAGAATTTGTTTAAGGGGTGCATCGAAAGGATCACGTTTGCTTCTGTATCTGTGTAAATTAAAATGAGTATCCAACTTTGAACTCTACCTCCCTTTCCCTCTTCATCACTAATATGGCGAGCCGATGAAAGCAGAGTCTTTTTCTTTCCGACGATTCCCATTTTGTTTTATAGAAGCGCTTCTATTCTAGGCCTCGCTTATTAATCAGGTTAGTCGAAGAGGTTCCGAAGAAATCGTCTCTTAAATGAGTTATGTCTCTCGAATGACGATTGAACTACGTTTCTTCTAGACATAACTGAATGAAAGCAAGCGTTAGGAAGGTTATAATTACATTTGACGAATGTACGTAGATTTTGCGAACACTATTCTTGGTAAAATACGAAAGATACTGTTACTGCGGATAAAGGCTCGAATAAGCGTAATTTTTAATCTACAAGGCCAGTATACGTTTTGCAGGAATCAATGCTCATGCAAGTTATCTGAAAACAGACTGTGGTTAGCAGAGAGAAAAACTAACTGCGGTTAGTAGAGAGAAGTGCTGGTACCTTTATCAACCGTATTTTGAATCTTCACTGTAGCAAGGGGAATAAATGCCTGAATGATAGTTGAAGAAGGCAAGAGATGCTTCCTTCCTTAACTAATTGGGTTGTTTAATTCTCCAATGTATATTTTTACAGGCTATTATATTTGTATTGAGTTGATTGATTGTCGAAAGATATATTTTAAGTACATATATCGTCAACATTTTAGGTAGAATGTGAATTAATTCATTATTGTGATAACCTCAATTACGTTACATAAGTCAATTACCATTATTCTATAGAGTAAATGAAAAAGTCTTCAAATCTACGGAAGCGGCCAAAATATTGTAGAAATCTAAAATAAAGGAAAGATGTATACTTTTTCACACAAAAACTTTTATTGACTAAGTCAATAAAGTCACTAAAAGTTTTTTTGTGGAAAAGTATGTATCTTTCCTTTTTATGAAAAGGTCTCGTTGAACTAGTACATCTTTTTTGGAGTCTTTTACAATCCGATGTCGGCTCATACCGTAGAGCCAATTCTCAATTTATCATTACTTAAACCACTTGTTATTGAGAGAGTCTTTTCTGTTTTCCCAAAACTTTATTAAATAGTTATTCAATCTACTTTCACTAACTACATCTAGCTCTAAGAACTTCTACTGGCAAGATAGAGATTATTCTACCTTTTAAATTTAACCCATTCCATACTACTTCGATGTAAATTATTGGTGGATCCGAGGGGGAAAAGGGAAACAGTCCCCCGCGATTTATGACATTGTAATGCTTGTAATTTGCCTAGGATACGGCGAGGATCTTAAATTGAAATTTGGCTTTAAATTTCTCAACAGTCACTAAGTATCGACTGCATTTATCGAGACAGTTTAAAAGTCGATCGGAGATGAGTTCATAAAGAAATCTTAAGCCGCATCTCTTCTCCTTACTTTGACAAATCTCCAGATCCAGCGCTGCTTCAGATGTCAGAGCAATCTCCTTTCTCAAGATTTCCCGAATTCGAATCTCGTTCGTGTCGCAAATACTTCGCTTTCTCCAAACTCATCGATGTGCTCCCCAAGAAGAATAATGAAATGAATGGATAACAATGAGGCAGAAGAGGTAAAACAAGCACACAACGCCGGCTGCGGATCCTGCACAATCTTAGCATCCCAGCCGAATGCGAACACTATCGAAGTTATGCGCATTTCTTTCTAATCTGACGTAATCCAATATCTCGCAAGACAACTTGTCTATGTCTCCCGTCCTCCGGACTCCTCTCCCATTCCGGTCCAGAGAACACAGACTCATGGCGACCGAACAATAACACGTGAGAGATACAAATCCTCCATTTTGACGACCCAATCCAAGTCACTTGAGCAGACTAATTGGATGAGATAGGGATTAATTCCAGTCGCCCCTTCATTCGAACGGGCGGAGGAAAAAGGGGAGGGACTGCGCCGCCGGTTTTACATTCGCAGACGAAGCTCCAAGGATATACGAGACCCACAAAATTCGGGAAGAGAGACGGATATGCAGTGGACCCTCGTTAACAAGGACCGGGATTACGCATATTCCGAAATAACAAGAAACTCCTGGTGTTTACGTCCGTAACCATGAGGCCGCACGAAATTTAGGCAAATGAAGACGCTGTAAACTCTTACACCAACACGGTTTAGAACGTCGCCGGATTTCAAAGTTTGCAGATACTGCGCTTTTTTGCAGCTTTAGGCGTTTTCTAAGGACATCCATTACAGTCTAGCGCGGCATTAATTCGACATGGTACACAAAGGGGGCTTAAGTAATGTTATGCATTGTTTCTAATACCTAGTCCTAACTCTTGCAATTTTGAGGCTACAATACTCGCATTCATTTCAGCCCTTAATTCCAACGCTAACTTGAAAGCATGCGAATGAAAACCGACAGGTATGGAAGAGAGATGTTTGATGCCCAGGATGTTTTTCTGGATGTTCTATCTCTCAATTGCATTGAAAAGACAAATTAACTTTAATTGATATGCTAATGAATTTCCAGATATATGATAATCTAATCCTGGTATGAACAGTCAAATATTCATCATTAGTTAAAATAGGAAAACTTTCAACTTTATTAATTTAAAATGTTAGAATAGTATCAGCACAAAATGGTTAGTTGTTGAATCATGTAAAAATACCATCATTCCAAGGAATATACAAGAGCCTGATTGCTAACAACCTGTATAGTTTTAAAAATCTCTATTTTCATAGTGTAGCAATTTTTAGCTTGTTGACTCACAAACGTTTTCTTTTTCCGTTTTGGCATCTAGATATGAACTTAATTTCGAGATAAGGATAAAATAAAACGAAAAATGCGATGGAAACCTGGGTTTCGTGGTGCAAACTTATTGAGTTATGGACTTTGAACTAGACCGAATTAAGCATGTAAGTCAAGGTACCATTATACTAAGAAAGGTGAACACCTTGTATTCCAATCAAGCCACGATTATAGGTGGGTTTCCGGATAGCTAAGTGGGCATCGCGTTCGATTTTGGTGAATGCGGTCCCGGGTTAGATTTCCGGTGGAATTTCATATGTGCGAAGTGATCACAGCTATCGAATTAATTTCAAAAATACATCTACCGATTGTAGGTAGCGTGATTTAATGGAGTGGATAAATCAAAAGTATCAAGTTTTCATGAAAATCAAATCAAAAGTCATCGAATCGATGATCCTATAAGTCATCAAACGAACGACCTAATAAAGAATGGCAGTTCTTCCTTTTTATTCAATCAAGCAAAAATAAACAACAGAGATACACTTTGTGTTTTTATTGTTTTCTTTCCATTTGATTAAATAAAAATAATATATATTCTTCATTGGAATCCCTTCAAGTGTAACCTGAACATTGAGTTTATATCCATATACTTATACGCCACGCATGTATCTATACAAAATTAAGACGAAGCGTCGTTTGTTTTTTTTTGTATAAAACGCCAACTATTTGGTATTAATGCCGACGCGTCGTCGGCATTAATTCATATTGAAATCTTGGCGTTCTTTTACTGATTTTCCACAGCAAACAGTGATCCTTACATCCCACATAGAGTCCTAATTTTCGATGGCTTCTCTTTTTCGATTGTCACTCCACCTATTTACCTCAAGTTATGGTCTAAAAATTAGGATCAGCTTTGAGAAGCGACCAAATTGCTTCTATGAATTATCTTCGGAAGTTACAATATGCTGAAGACGTGCATAAATATTCAGTATAATGAGAGGAAATATAAATTCTACTATTAGTAACTGTTGTCACGTGTATTTCATAATATCACCTAATCCTAAATTTTACGGCATGCCGAGAATGTTCACGTACCTGGACGTAATGGTGTTTAAGCTGAATATTCAGTAACTGCAATGCTATAATAAGCTCTACAACAGCCAACAATTTATTTAAATTCACAGCATCTTTTTTGAATGAATTTTAATTAGAGTTCTTTGCTTCAAAAAGGATTAAATTTTCGGGTCATTGAACAGTTCCGATACCTGATAACATCCATCGTCTTTTGGAAATCAATACTGGAAGCCCTTCCGTTTAAATGTCCGATTTTAGAACTGCGCTCTTTCCTTATTGCGTCCCTATTGGGGATATGTTTAACCTCGCATTGGTTTAAAAATTTAGATACGTACGCGTTTTAATTAGAAATAACTGAAATGCACGCGCCTTTCAAAATATCTTGCAGTGTTTCCCCCTCAGAGGTAAATAAAGAAATATATGTATATCTAATGAAACAGTCATCGCATTGTTGTGTACACCAATGCATTTCTCTTATATCATTGAGTAAGTATAATAGATATTGCGCTTCGGCTTTCCTCTGGAGGGAAGAGATAGCCCGGTTCCGGTTCAATATCCCGAGAGTGTGGATCGCTCCAGCCTCATTAATTTATTTCCACTCTCGCCTTCCACAAAAACGCTTTTTCCTGTCGCCGTTTTCTTCGCCGTTTTTCCGTTAGAACACTTATGAATACGCACTCGCTCGATGCGTGGCAAGATACACTTTTGTGACTCTCCCTCGGCGTCATTTCTCGCTCTGAATTATAAAGGATCCCTAAAATGTAAATGTTTGGTGTTATTCGGGAGAGAAAGGGAGGTTTTTTTAAGGCAGAAGATTTCAGTCCCTTCGTTACCGAGGGAATCACCGTATTTTGCGTCAATGCTTAAGTGCTGCTGCGTGAAATCCGAACGATATCTACAACACCACCACCTTCGTTAAAAGAAACCGCCATTTTTGTTGACTCTCCGAGTGAGAACATCCCGGGTCCCTCACGGCTGTTGCTGGAAAGCGAAGTCTTAAATAACACTCCCGGGTCTGAAATAGGATTTTGGACATTTCTTTCTTATATTTTATTATATTCAAATTTCTTTACATTTCTGCTCCGTTAGGTATGGGCTGTAAATGGAACGTATTTTATTATTCTTTTGGTACTCCCAGAATACATCCATTGGACAATTACAGGAGTGGCGTGAGCAGTAGCAATACACGTGCACTCACTTCAATTCCCAAATGAGGAAAATCCGATTGGCAGGGACTCGAACCCAGGAAGAAGTTAGAATGCTAACCTAGCACGCTAAGCAAGTAATAAACAATCAATGAAACAGAATCAAGGAGTGTATGCAAAAAAGATGCTCTGATTCGCTTCTAAATTGAAAAATCACACCGATATTCTAACATAAAGAAAGGGAACTTGAGATACTAGATTTCCAGTAATATTTTAAATGATGGTACATGTTTTATTACCATTCTGGATTTTTACTACCATTTTGATTGATTATATCAATCACTTCAATGAATTTATTAAGTTTTTTAGGAACTATGTACCTATATTTCCTTTCCTAATACCTATCAAATACCCGTGGGGCAAATTTGAGATCCATGTTTCCGTACTAGTAAAGGAGGGGGAGGGACAGGGATCAGGTTGACAACCGATAGCAGCTGAGCTTGAAGATGAACTTGTAGTTCATTGTATATATGTATAGTAGCCTGAGGCAACATCTAACTCCGGGAAACAAAAAAAGGAAGATTACATTGTACTGAATGTACTCAATATTTCATTAGCAAAATCTTTTGGTAAAAATCTGTTGTCAAAATCTATGTATTTCTAGATGGATTTCTATATGGATTCTATGTACTTCTAAATATTCTGTATTAGACTGTAAATATTTTTATGGGCATCTCTATTAACTAATATGTATGTAGTATGTACTAATATGTAGACTTTTTTATCGCGATTATATATAGACGAAAGTAAGATATGAATCAGAAAATCATCTTGGGCTGCTGATGAAGATGTAGTAATGTTAAAAGTGCAGAGAAGTAGCTAGTTTACAAAGCCGATTTCTTGTTAAAAAATGCCAAACGATATTTCGTAAATCTCCTGCGTAGGTGTTGTCCTACCATTATTGTGCTGTATCATTGCATAACAAAATGAGACTTTAATCTGTATTCAAGAGGTGTTGTTACTGCTGAAGGAGCCACTCCATTCCCCAACAGACAAGGGAATCGAATTCAACGACTCAATCATCACACACAACACGATCGAGGAAAAATTAACCGTTGCAATTAGACGGTTAATTGCGAGAATGAGCTCAACAGAGCTATTGGGAAATCAATTGCAGAGTAAGATTATGCGATCATAGATTTGCGAAAAGGGTTTACAAACGAACAACGGATGATCCTAAAATAGGAAGGGAATCCATCTCGATTTCCAACCCTCCATACCTGTTATAATGAAGCAGAATAAGTCTAATTAAAGCGCAGTAATGGAATACGGGTATCTATGGAAATGAACACGGGCAGATATAGGGATTTCAATGGAAAGGCGGGGAAAGGTCGAGAGCATTGCGTGGTCGGAATGAGATGTGGCTGCACAGGACACGTGGAGTTCAGGAGGGAAAGGGCACGGATGGCTGGAGAAAGGAGAGGGACATACTTATACGGGATAATTGAGAAAGGGAGAGAATTAAAATAATGCGAAACAAAGCCACAGCCAAAGATTGCTGTGATTACAAAAGAAGAGAAGGGAGGATTATTACTACTGCTAGAAATATGGCGAATAAAGGAGAAAATACATGGATAAAGTAATTCAATAATAAAAATAATAAAATAGTAATATTATTATTACATGTATTATTATAAGCATGCATACATTATATGTATAATAAATATTAAATCACGTATATAATAGTTGTTTAAACAGTAATTGGTGACAATAATGTCAAATTTTCGTTTAAAAAAATCCAACAACATCAACAATGTTCTCGGTATTTGGAGTTTTTCCTCAAAAAATAGAGAATAGAATAGAAGAATAGATAAAGGATAGAATAAAGAATAGAATAGAGAGTAGAAGAATAACATTGGGAATAGAATGTGGAATAATATAGAGAATATAATAGAAATAGAGGATAGTATAGACAACAGAATAGAAAATATAATAGAGGATAGAATAGAGAATCGAACTGATAATAGAAATAGAATGGAATAGAGATAAAAATAGAATAGAAAATAGGATAGAAATTAGAATTGAAAATAGAATAGAAAACAGAATAGAAAATAGATAGAAAGTCGGATAGAAAATAGAATAGATAATATTATATATAATAGGATAATGATAAAATAGATAAAAGAATAGAGAATAGAATAGAGGTAGCTGCTGATGGTTAAGTTTTTGTTGAAAATACTCAACAATTCAACAACAACTAGCTGAACCATCAGTTGCTACTTATGCTCAATATTTTCAATATCAATATTGTATAATTGTCAAAATCGGTAACATTTCTGTATGCCTAAAGAAATAATGTTTTGGAGGATAGAAACATGAACTGATGATAATTCATCGACTTTTATTTATTTAGAACACCAAAACTTTTGCAGCTTTCGAAAGGAATGAAAAAACGTTGGTTAAACTACTGTGGTGGAATTCGGGGAAATATTAATTTATGGAGGGTTATGGCTTAAGTAATTATTTGATTCCATGAAACCAGTTGGGAAAGTATTAATACGTTGTTATGTAGTTGTAGGAAGGAATATTAGTTTATGATTGTGATGAAGTTCCACAAAGTCATTGCCAAGTCAGAGAGTTGTAATAATATCGGGTTAAGGTGACTTTGCATTTAAATTGGGCAAGTAAGAAAAGTCCTAAAGAAAACCGTACGTGTGACAGGACCTAGGTGATGCCAAAAAGTCCGAGAAATCAATTATCCCTTACCAAAAATACCTTCCAGAACGGCATGAGAGAATGTTCTATCTCGATAGAGTATTTGGACAAAGCATCCGCCCGGGAAATGGAAGATTCCAGGTTCGATTTCTGGTCCTACAGGCTTTTATCTTGCCCGGTTTCCTTGGGATTTTTGTAATAGTAGTGCTACAACTTTGTACATCGTTATTTATTACGGGTAAAATATGTAACGAGAGCAAATATTTCTCAGCGTAAACTATAAATTAAAATTCGTCTTTATATGCAGCGAAAAAAATGCATATTGTAATCATAGATATTCCGGAAATTTGAATGAACAGAAAGTGATGTGCATATATCCCTGCGAATAAATTTATTCATTTTTATAGAATATTCTATCCTTGTACATAAAAACCTATTTTTTAATGATTTAGTTCATCACCAACTAGAATATTATATTCAGCAAAGGCTTGGTTATTTTAAGTCTTACAACTCATAAGTGCACTCAGAAACTCATAAATCGACTTGTATTTCTAGCCACAAAATCAAGAGAAACGCAAATATCAATACACTACAACGCAGAGGTAATTAATATGAAGGCGCATGATTCAAGAGTCAGTCGTTCCCCGAGAAAAAAATCGTGTCGAGGAAATGGAGGCAGTCGAGTCAGAAATGCAAAATTATTCATCAGCGAAGAAAAGGCGGCGGATGGGGGCGCGAAGAAAGAGAAATAAATTACATCGGGCAACCCATTTCGAACTAATATTCGAGGGCAACGGGAGAGGAAGGAATTGCCAGGGAGATATAAAACGAAACGGAACGTCAAAGAGGATGTGGGGAAGAGGAGCAAACAGCCACAGTGCCAAAGGGTTCCAGGGCGAGAGCCCTAAACAAGAATAGGGGAGCGGGGAAGGGGTAGGGAAGTGGACTGAAGAGAACGACGGTGCACAAGTGGATAAATAAAGGTAGTCGGGGAGAATTGAGGAGAGGGGGAGAGAAAGGGAATTTGAAGGATTGTTTCGGGTGGGAAGATGAGTGTGAGGTCACATGGGTTTGAATTCCCGGAAAGAGGCGATGGCTCTCCCTTTTGCTGGCTTTCCGTGGGGGAGGAAAGGGTATAGCGGAGAGTAAGTGGCCCGCTAGGATATGGTCGCATTAAGTGAATTGAACGCAATAAAAATTGAGTTAGCAGAGTCGACGCGTTATATGGCTTAATTACGCGTCAGTGGGTGGAGGGATAAGGGGAATAGGAGGGGCGCGGAAGCAGAGGTGAAAGTGGGAGTTATGGAGCGAATGGGTCGGCCTTGCGGAGGGAAACCTTGGATGAAGGAAGTTATAATGAATTAGAAAGGAATGATAATTACAGTGTGGAAATGAAGTGGCCGGGTGAAAAATTTACAAGTACAAGGGCAAGGGGGATCGCGAGAATAAAAATGGTTGGAGTATGATTGGCGGGACCCGTGGGAAGAGAAAAGGGTTTGTTTATTTAAAAAAACGACGGATTTCGAGTTTGTCTTTGACTCTCTAAAAGTACAGAATGAGTACAATGAGGACGCCTGACGCCTGCCAAACATACGGCTGACTATTGTCATATAAATTTATTTAAATATTACGCGCATGTACATGTTATGCTTTATACTACTGCTGTAAGGAGCAAATCTCAATGCAAAATTATGTTTAACGTGTATACGTATTTTCCAGCCATCCAGCTTTTGCTGCCGTAATGGTCACTTCAATATAATATGAAACTCAATATACTAATTAATGTTAACGGTGGTGATTAAAATATCCCTCAGATCATTATGTCTCCCAGTTTTTTTTAATTCATTTAAGAATGAAGATTAAGTTGATTATATTACATATAAAATAAAAGATCTGTGAACGAAAATAAGAAATGTTCATATTTAATAATCAATACTTGTACAACTTTCCATAAAGCAATAAAAACCTCAACAACGACCGGATTCGGCATAGATCATGCTATCTTCAAGGGAAGATAGATTTATCTATGTATATTACAAGTATAGTTCATTAAATATTGTGCTTAACCGATTCGACGAAGTGACAGCCTATCAAGTCGATTTTATAGGTAATTTTAATGTCTGATATAACGTCTATCTTTAATGATTTAGTTAGTGGAGGGATTTCATTGGCTTAGTTAATATTTATTTATCGAACAGATTAATTATTGCTTAAAAGCTGAAAACATTGCATTCCCGTATCCGTACCATCTTCCAAACTTAAGGATGAGAATTGTTAAGAGCCTCATGGATTACTTATAAAATCAATTTTCATTTATTACAGAATTCATATGACTATACCGATTTACCAAAAATGTGGGGGGTTAGAGAAAGAGTGGAAGGTTAAGGACTGGGATTGGAGAACAAATGGGTGAAATGTAAGGTATTGGACAGTGAGGTAAAAAGCGATGGTTGGGGGAAGAAATGGGGGAAAACCATCTAAAAAAGGAGGGTGTGAAAAACCTTCGCAAACATACCGATACGATTATTTAAAAGAGGAGAAAGAACAAGGCAAAGAATATAAATACACAGTGTATACATCAATAAGTATGGTCAATGTACATTAAAAAACACTTAGGACGAAGTAGATGAAAGAACAATTGCAATTCATATGTCTATACCAATCTATATTACTCGACGATGTGAAAACTGTTGCAACAATTAGAAAACTATACGCTTAGCACCAATTACACTTTGAATATCGGTATACGGTTTAAAAACACCGAGATTTAATCCTAAATTTCACCGATGGGATGGGTGCCGTAGCTGCAGCGTTCTACCAAATCCCTCTGCTCGATGAATACAAGATTTAAATCGAATTGGATTATGGTTCTATAATTAATTCTGAACCAAATCAGATTCGTGCGTCTCAATTCACATTTCATTGTTTGCAAGTATAGGCATACATAAACATTACGTGCATCCATCAATTTAATTCAGTCTTCATATAAAATGAGAGTCACCTGATGTATCGTCGCAATCCCGTCTCAACGTCCCGAGAGCTTTATCTTTTCTGTTTTCGTTGATAAAAGCGGTCGATGGCTGGGAAGGTTGGAAAAAAGTCGAGGGTATCTGTAAAACTTTTCATTTGTAAATTGAGAGAGATTTTTCCTGCTTAAACTCATTCCGGAAGACGAACAAAAAATCCCATAAATGAAGTGGCAGAAAACAAGGTAAAAGTATGATCCAATTATACAATGACAAAGCTGAGAAAGTCTGAGTCAATCGGTGAAAATTATGAGCAAACATTCGGGCTAGCAATTAATAGAATAGAGTTGAAAGTCTTAGACTAGAAAATTATGATCTGAAAGTTAATTCAAAGGAATACAAATGTAACAAGAATATAAATATAAAATGGAAAATAAAAGAATAATAGATTTTTATATGAAAAACAGACGGAATAAAGAAATCGGCTTCAAACCTCATAAAGTATCATGAGACGCGAAGTATACTTAGGTACTTGGAAATTAGATTATTGAATTTAAGGTAAAGACTTTCATCTTAATGAATATCGGATAGTTAAAGAAATATATCAATGCATATTATTGTTATAAATTTGGTAATTTGGTCCTATAAATCTGTAAATATAATCTTTGACGGATGCCACAATCATTTCCATTTTTTGGGAAATGGAAATGATTGTGGCATTTGAGTAAAATTTCTTTTGTTTTTAGGACTGTAAAATAATATTATTTTATTTTATTCTATCAAATTTCATTAGAATAAAGTTCGAATTTTCTAGTACGTCATGTATCATGAGTATTCCTGTACTAAAAGTAATGCTCTTGAATTTCTTGAATTATATTAGTACATTTATTGGTATTTAACGGTCAGCTTACCTATGAATCATGATTATATATACATATTTTGCCTTCAAAAAATATTCTCTTGTTTGCTACTCCAGATTTTGAAAATATGAAATGGTGTCGGATACTTTTTAATATACCCAACTAAATCAGCTTACAATACCCTTCATTGAGTAATAGATTTTTAGGGTACGTTATTTTCATTTGCATTTTTTCTGAATCTTTTAAGTAGTAATAAAATATAGAGTTAGATATACATGATATAAGAGAAATGTTAAATCGATTCAATTTCGTTAATATTTCATTCACTGTAATCAAAGTTTAATGTTTTTGACACAACCATTGATTTTCTCATTCCCCTAGGAAAGGGATAAGTTTTCCAGAGCAAGTAATTTCTGCCTGTACCTTTCGAATGTAAACCGAGAATCATCAAAACCTGTTTAAAATTTCATTATCCAGATATATAAGTCCTTGTTTATAGGTAAACGTATCCTTTACACTCCGATAAATGCGATTTGAAACACTCGTGAGGGAGGATGAGTGCACCTTCCAAATTGTTCACAAATCATCTATAATTAAAGTTAAGCAGATAATAATAACGTTTGTATTACATCGTTAAATCTCAGAGATGAATAATTTTTGCGTCTGAAATGTGTAATTAAAATGCGAGGTTATTATAATGCGAAGTAATGAGATCAGAAATAATGCGTTGATACATCTGAAATTTGTGTGCTGCACTTCAAATATCTAATCACTCCCTCATTAAAGCTCGTGAAATATATTTTCGGTGCGTCGCATTTTATATTCCATCAATTCAGATGATAAAGCTGCATTTATAATCGTATTTTCATCTATTTGTAAAGATAGAATATGTACCAGCGTCCTGATGGAATTTTAATGGAAATTAGTTCGAAATCGATTGCTTTTGTAAAATGTTATCCTCGAAAAATCTAATTAAAATATTATAGGTGCAAATTCACACATTAGCTATTGAGTTGAACTCAAGGATATTTTCTTTGAACTCTTAATTTTCGTTAAAAATCTTCTTAAACCTCTCATAAGTTTTCCCATTCTTGTCCGGGCGCAGGTGAATGTCTAACTTTATTGCCTCCTTGATCGTGAATAAACAACAAATAACTCTACACCTTGAAATATGCAAAATCGAGCTAATCAAGAAACAAATGGTCGTAACTTTTATCCAGCAATTTGAAATTGCAAACGCAAAATGTTCAACTAGCCTCCTCTTCGTAATGTTTATCATTAGTTATTATCATCACTTTTAAATGGACCTACATTTTTGTGTATTCTCATGAAAATGCATGAGCTCGGATTCGATAATTGCCTTTGTCGTTAAGGTGACCGGCTGTTTACAGCCTCAAGTTTTCACAAAATAGTCGTGTATTTATAAAAAGTCTCGCAATGTATATGAATCCTTAAAATAAAGAAAAGTGAAACTTACTCGTACATTCGACTTGAAATGTATAGCAAGGAAATACGATATAGGAAAGTCACGTATGTTATTTTAGTAATATCCGGATCATTGATATTTCCGCCGATCCGACAATGAGCATAAAACAAGAGAAATAGATGCAAGAATAAATCAATTTAGGGACTCATTCTTTCCGCGAAGGATACGTGACAAAAATAAGCCAGAGGTAACCCAAACGCTTGAAAACAAAATCACTCCCTCACACACGCCGGAAGGCTGCTTACAGGGTATTTATGTAGATGTAAAGCGTTCCCTCTGCTACATCGAATAATCACGTATAGAAGAAACAGAGAATGTTCACTAATCAGGTATATTGGGACTAATCGACTAAAAACTCATTCTCTCCACGAATTATGCGCA
This sequence comes from Ladona fulva, assembly GCA_000376725.2. Lineage (NCBI taxonomy): Eukaryota > Metazoa > Arthropoda > Insecta > Odonata > Libellulidae > Ladona > Ladona fulva. The sequence continues at coordinate 564,450 of KZ308522.1, read as the reverse complement.
CCAGTAACCGAGTAAATAAATTGGACGATTGATACATGTATCACCCGACATCCGCTGAAAGCCAGCTGCCAGGAACGTAGGTGAATGCACGTGTCTTAGAATTAATCATTTTGCATAATACGACATATTTGTATCAGGTATTTTTTGTATTTTTTTGTCGGAAGGCCGCATTGAGCATTCGGTCTCATAAGAAACCACTAGGCCGCTTATGAAACCATCAGGCCACGTTTGAGTGGCGCATTGCCTACATTAAATTAGTTTCACATAGTTAATGAATTTAGGATAACAATCTTAATCGTTAAGTTAACTTAGGTATTCTGTTTTTGGCATTACTTTCATTCGAAGTAGTCAGTAGGTACGTGAAATGAAGATATTTTCATTCATAAGGCATAGTATTTCAGTGGTTAGAATACGTGCCCGGAAAGTGGGAGACCTGGGTTCGAGTCCCAGTTGTGTCGGTATTTTTCACGCTTGTTATTCATCGGGTTTCAGCCGCACGGCCGTGCAAAGCTAATTCACATTTCCTTAATCATATTTTTATTTGTTTCAGAAAGGCAGTTCGCGGCTTGAAAACTGCAGATTTCTCACATTTTGTTCCGCTCAAAAAATATCTCAAATTAAAATGGACATACAAAAGCCTCACAGAACCGGGACAGGAACCCAAATCCCTCAAACAACGGTAGTTTGCTCTATCCATTAAGCTATCCGGCCAGAGCCTGCGGTTCGGGAGGCAAGGGAACTTTTCTAGCTGCATGTCGTTAATTGTCAAGTCAACCTAACCCTTTTAGAGAAAGAACATCTTTTTTTGTCTTACTTCACCTGGATTATGTTAAAGTAGGAGAAACTAATAGTTAGGGCACTGAAATAGCTATTAACGATTTCGAGCCAAAAGAGGTTGGGTTTGGGAACCTCATCAGCATTTTTAGTCAAAGTGTTCCAAGGATCGAAACAAGGTAGGGAAAGAGGATGGAGGAGAACGGGAAGGTAATGAGTTGGAGGAAGAAACAAAATCGGCTAAGAGAAGAACAGAAAGGGACGAAGGAGAAATGCTAAGGAGGAGAGACACGAGGAGGCAAAAGGAGGAATCGGAGGGTTTTCTAAGGGTCTCCAGCCGTCTCTGGAGATTAATGACCGGGCAACCACAGAACCTTAGCACAAAATACCCTCTCACTCCGTCCTTTGACTCTGCTATGGAGTAATAGAGGGATGACGCAGTCCAGGGGGGAAAAGGGGGGTAAGGATACAAGGAGTTTGGTCGGAGGGGGGTTTATGCTCCCGTGCTGTTTTCGCGCCGTCCCCTTCTCCACGCAACTTGGAGAGAATTTGCCCGTTTTGTGAACGCCTAGGGAGTCGGCATGCTCTTCGCTCCTTCCACTCCTAATTCCCGTAATTATTATTAATTTTCCACGGAGATGTTCCCGTTTTCCGGGGTTCTCCGAGGCCAACGGTTTCTATCGCGCCGTTTAAAAATGCTCGCCATAGTTGGAATATTATGGCGCGACTAATACCATACCTTAATTCGCTCCGGAGGGTTTTTACTTTCCTTAAACAGAGAAAAAAGCTATATTCTGGTTTTTTGCAGGAGAAGAAAATGAAATTTACCGCCAAGTGCCAAAGTTTGCAAAATTTCAGTACCAATCTGGCTTGTGATTTATGTGATGGTGGGGATGGTTTTGTGGAAATTGTTAAGGCAAATTCAGAATAAATTTATTTTCTTCGCTCAAACAGAGTATCTTGAATAACACCTCAAATTCATACTAATCTCATTTAAAAATATACTCTTTGGATTATATGCAATCCTTAGGAAATTGACAAACATATGTTGTATGTTTTGCCATTTCAATTGAAAAATTCCATAATGTTATTGCATATTACAGAGGTTATTCACCGATTTCGGAAAAAAATGTCATAGCCTGATTATCCTGAAGTTATGAGAGGTAATTCCATGCATATAATCCGAAAGTATATGTAACCTGAAAGTGTTTAAAATTCGCTACTAAAGTAAAATGATTCGATAATTACTTTTAATTAGCGCACGCCGCAATGAATTAGGATCATGCTACAATTTTCCTTTTCAATCCTATTAGTTGTTTTAGTGAATATCACAATCAGAAATTAATTTAGCTGTGAATCGAGCATAAGTAATTGCTAGATAATTTGATCATAAAGTTCTGTAGGTGGAAGGAAATCCATCGATCTATTTATGATGTGCGATGGCTTTGGAAAAGGAGGTCATGAGAGGCGACTCCTTAATTTCACAGGGAACTGAGGTGAATGCGTTGAGCGAGATATTGCTCTTCAACGCTCAATAAATCTTCATTAAGGAAATAGAGGATCCCTTTGAAACCAGAGGGATACTCGATAACAAGACTTACCAAAACTGATTGGTACCTACTTCAAGAAACTAATTGAGATTAGCAAGATGTAAGATCTCCTTTGTTTTGAAAGATAGCTATTTCATTTAATAACTGAATTTTGCTCGCAAAATTCAGTTATTAAATGAAATAGCTATCTCGCAAAATTTTTCCGAAATAACTTCCTTATTTTGCTTATTTATTTAACTATGCCTATTGTGTGAAAATACTAATACCTACTTAGTAACATAATCTGCTTGGCGGATCTCAATTTACATTTAAAGTGTCTTGCGATTATTTTCAAATCATTGTTTCGTCCTCAATTATGTTCAAATTCTTCAAGTCCACGTGAAAATACATCTCTCGAATTCGTATCTACAAGCAGATATTTCTTTTGAATCTATATTTTACTTGTTTTTAAGCGTTCGTGTCTCTCCACGTAGATTCCATACATATGCATACCATACAGGACCAATGGAGGTCAGCAACTTATTGTAACGGTTTTTAGATGGATGAATTTATTTGTTTCGTGACTTAATTGCATTGATTCGGGCATTCTCGATGCTCATTCTTTCATTAACGGCCATTTCATACCTCTCCACGCAGGTCTTTTTCAACCATGGAATACATGCACGTTGCATGATTGCACTCTCCTCAGAGTTTGCGAGACTAATTGGTTTTGGTAATTCGTAATTAATCCTTTTGAATTGCTCATTTGTGCGTAAATGGAATGCGATGATCTCCGGACATGGAACGCATAGCTGCTTTTTGCAGCTCTGGCACTAAAGTGGATCGCCATGTTTGCAAGGTAAATATCAATCACGAAACTAATAATGGAGCAAAAATAGAGAAGAGAAAATTTATTGTCTCCGAGCAAACAGTTTTTTGCTGCACGATGGAAAATTGCCTCATTTCAATAACTGTCTTTTAGTTAATATGATTTATTTTGAATGATAGTCGCCTGTGTCCCCAGATTCCAATATTTTTTAATGTAAGTTCGTTGATTTGTCCTTGTCTTCGTTGATTTGAGGCAGATGTAGGATATTCAAGAAAATGTTTCCAAAATCAGTTTCCAAAGAAAATTAGTGATTACCTTTTTAACGCGCATATTATGACTAATAATGATTTAATGTAAAGTGTAGATGTAGTTGGAAAAGTATGATTGGTAGAATATTTTCCGAGCAATACTACATAACAGAACTAGGAATAATTAAAGCAAGCGGGGGATGCTTAGCTATATGAAAATGCAGGACATAGAGTTTTGAAGCATATCATACTTTAATGAATTTTGTAGGAGAAAATTCACGTATGTATCATATCATATTATATATTTCTGAATGTAACATTTAAATATAAGTAGGTAAGATTGTGATTAATTTCAAAATTCATGAAGAGAAGTTAATTGAATTCTTTTTCTCTGGTTGCTTTTTTACTCCCCTGAGGAAGTTGTGGCGACAGCAAATTAGTCAGTCATACATGAAAACCCTCAAATAAGCTAAATATAAAAATGATAGTTCCAAAAGGTAATGAAAATTACTAATTTAAGAGCCTAAACAAAGAAAAATAATGACATAAATGATAATGGACCTCGTGTCAATAAAATGAAGCTCGGGGAAGATTTACTTCTTCCGAACGAATACCCTCGGCTAATTTTCTTAGCATTTTCTCCTCTGAATTAATATTTGCTATATCTCAATAGTAATCTTCGGCCTCCTTATATTTAAAGGAAAATCGCCGCAGACGCCAAAATGATTTTTCTCCTCTCGCCTGAGAAGTTATATTGCCTCGCGGTGCATGATTGGCTTTCACCTCTTTTGTTTGCCAAATTTTCCAAGATATTCCTCTCGGACGGCTTAAGAATTTAAACTGCCGAATTAAAAGCGGAGAAATGTAAATCGTACTTTAACCCTTATGGCGAGGAGGAAATTTCCTTGATCATTTTCCAAATCCAATATTTAAAGAGGGCTCGGCAATTCATCGAAGACTCTTCACTCTCGGATATTAGTCGGACATTAAACCTGGCTCAGGAGAACGACCGTCGGTGAAATCCATTCATTTTCATACGCATTACAATGGATTTATGAAGAAGAACAGAATCTTAATGGCCCACCATAAGTAGACCTCCACCACTGCGGAATGAATCTTCGCAAAGCGAGTCCATAATTTAATACCGCGTCCATATATTGTTTTTTATCCCCAAACACTCCCCGGCTTATGACTACCTGCTCTTACGGTCCCCTCACCTTGGATGCAACCGATATAAAACTAAATGAATTAAGAATTCCCTCAGATGTTTCGGAGGGGAACTACAGGAAGAATATCCGGATTCCGAGCATCAAAATAATTAATTCCGGATTCCAATCGCGCAAATTAATTCCTGAATATTGAGGCCCCGTTAAGCGGAGTGTTACCCCCCCGAGGAATTTCATATTCTTCGGAAATAGGAAGATCTCGGTCATATTTCCAAGGAGGCCTTATACCTATACTTTCCGGAGCATTTATCGCGCAGCAGATGGCGCCCCTTTGAATTCGCCGTCGTACAAATCTGCCTCTTCGCCCCTTCCGCACATTGCACGTACTCTCGCCATCTCCCACTCTCGCACAAGCAAACACATTTCCGAACCACGTATCCAATTTCGTTCCACTCATTCCCGAATGTTTCTCGGCCTTAACACCCCGAGGCGCCACCTCCGCTCCCCCGGTTTCCTTCCTCCGACTGCATTTTAACTTCTTTTCGGCCTCTCTCGCCGTTTCCCGACCACTTTTACAACCCCTTCGTCGTCTCTCCTCCGTCAAACCTCCTTTTCAAATTTAGCCTCATTTCAGGTCCTCCTTCCCGCCGCCCGAAAACCACGGATCCCCAACTTCCGGCTAATTAGTTGATCCCATGCGAAACTCATAAGCGCCGGTACTTTTCACTGGAGGCTAAGAACACGCTCACACTAGATCCTTCCCCGAGGTTTCCCCTACGTACAACACTTTTCCACCACCTCTCCCCGTTTTTCCCCCGAAACTTTTCTTACTCCGTGCGTTTGGATTTCGTATACCTTCCGGGCGGTATTGAACACATCGCAGTTCGCTTTACCGTGATTTTTTTCATCCATTTCCTTTCTGAAGTTTACGGTTTCTGCTTGCGCTCAGATCTCTTTGCTCTCGCACTAATATTCACGCATTTATCGTACCATATTTCCAATCCATAATGTATCGCATCTCTATCTTATACATACTTCATATTCCTAAACATATTTATGACATTTCGAGATGGAATGGGTTTGAGTAATTTATTCAGCAGGCTTTCATATCACTTTTCATAGGCGTAGCCAAGGGGTGGTTTTGGGGGTTCAAATCCCCCATGAGAATAAAGCCAATAATAAACGAAAGCATGCCAGATGATGGCCTCTCGCAACTGTCATAAAAACGCCGCTGGGTATTCGCAGGGTATACATTTTAAAATAAATCTATGTATATTTTCATTAGATTTCGGGCGGGACTAATCCTGCTCCTGGAGTGTAGACAATTCAATGTACTGCGTGGCTCTAAACATTCTCCCATGGACAAATCCCGGTACGCCCCTCTTCTGCTTCCTCTCAACGTTCATAATCGCCATATGAACGATGGAAAACGATATACGTCTTAAAAGAAAGCGCTACCACAGCTCAAGAACCTCTCTTTCTATTCGAACTTTTTCTTACTTCATTTTGACTCCTGGATACGAACCTCATTCCTAGATGCGAATCGATAAAACCGAAAAGATATGATTGGAAATAGGTTTCATGAAACAAACTTTTCGAAGAACTTCGAACAGTAACAAATTAAGTTTCTAAGTTGAGGTACCATTGTATATTCCATCCTCTGCTTAGCAAAAGTTTTAAATAAATAATCCCGGGGAATTTAAATGCATCCAGAGTTGCACAGATGATAGCGATGGATCTATAAGGAAACAAAGCGTAAAAAGGTTATGAGATTGATGGCTGACACCTAAATGTATAGCTCTCGTGACTTATTATATCTATATCTGGGTTATACATCACGTCATAAATGCTCTCTACCAACCTCTTGTTATCTGTAATTTGATTTCATTCTATTATACTATATTTTATATATTTATACTAAAAGATTCTCCGATTCTTAAGCTACAAACAACTCTGGATAAATTCCACCATTAATAATTTCGTAATTGAATAAAATTTACTT